>QLTV01001166.1:367887-384548 GCA_003457575.1 Thermophis baileyi | reverse complement strand
GAGAGAGAGAGAGAGAGAGAGAGAGAGAGAGAGAGAGAGAGAGAGAGAGAGAGAGGCAGAGAGATTCACAAACATATATATCACACAAAAAGTAGAATCTTTCAAAGTTAACTGAGTTTTCACTTAGAATAATAATTAGAAGCTTTAAGGCAAGGGTAAGGAAATGTTTTTCTTCTCATTTAAATTCCTCTCTAATCTCCTTGCAACTGTTAACAAGAAATAGCCTTAAAAATGTGGCAATGTAGAAGTTGTGCAACTAAATGAACATCAGACCACATGGACTTATCAATTCCATCTTAGAGCCTTCAACTCATTCAGTTAGTGGTAAGCAACCATGACACTGATAGTCAGGATTTTGACGTGTCTCTTGGTCTAGGTCAGAGAAAGATAACGTTCCACATGTTCCTGACTTATAATTCCCCACTTCCTTCTCTACCAGCCACACTGGATGGCATTGCCACAGATCGGCCAGCAGAAGGATGGAGGGAGGGAAATTAGGAAACAAAAAAGAAAAATAGAGATGTCAAACTTACTTATATTTTTAAAAATATGCTAATATCTGGAGTTATTTAAGGGAGAACAATTTTGCAAGGAGAAAGTAAGTCAAAGAGAAAAAGAGGCTGTTCTCTTTTGTCTTCTTGAACAATCAGCATTACATTAGCTAACAAATGCCAGGCACTGGACAGAGCATAAGTCAGATAATGTGTTACTAAGTTCAATTGCAAAATGTGACTGCCCCTGTCAAATCAAGTTAACAACTAAAGAAGCGGCAATAAGGCCATTTATCCTTTTGGAGATTAGCTGCTATTCTCTAAAAGGTCAGATTTTCCAGAAACACAAAAGACACAGAAACAGCGTAAGAAATACCAAGCAGGTCAATGATCAGATTAAGTCACAAGAATGTCTCGTTCCCAAATAAAAGATATACCCTATGTAGAGAGATAATTAATGCTGACAGTTGCCAAACACATTACCAACTCCTGAGCCTTTTCACTAATCTGAAAGGAGCCAAGTGAATATATATCCAGATCCCCCAGGTTCTTTGAAAATAAAGTTTGTACTTACCAGTATGTAGAATGTGGTAAAAATGGGACTGGAAGTGGCATGGATTTTGGCCCTGGCAGAAGGCAGTTTCCAGAGGAGAAATGCAAAGAAAAGTACATTGGGAACCAATAGCAGAAGGTCCCAGTAACGAACTCTAAAAACAAGACAAAGATACCTTTTTCAAATAGTGCTATGTCACTTCTGGCAATACAGAGAACCTTGTTCAGAAGAAGAAACAGAAACCATCAATAATAGCATCTCACCTGGATGTGCCTATGTCCTCATACAACAGCACCAAGCATTTGTGTGGCACAGTACTGTTGGTAGCATTAAAAATCAAAGGTGTTGTCAGGATGTCAGCTGTTGTCACTGCCGTGGGAGCAGATGAGTAAGTGGCATTATCCTCCTCAGATAATGGTACTGATGTCACCAATGCTGACATTCTGCCACCGTTCTGGAGAGAGGGAGCCAAAAGGACATTTTCATCAGATAAAATAAATCTCAAACAATCCTACATGAGGGATTTGTTTTAAAAAATACACAGAACTTTATCCTGTATTAATCCAAACATTTATCAACTTTTCTCAATCACGTACTCCTTATGTGTTTTGACTGTGTTGGCTAGTAGATCAGGAGAGTTAGATTAATGCATTTGACAAGCAAAAGACTAGGGACAGCTATGGGCACAAGACTAGGTGAGACTGGAACAGGAAGCTTATGCCCTTCACAGATTACTGTAATTTGGTCCACATCATATTATTTTTAAAGTCTTTTCAGAAGCTGCAAGTGGTACAAAATGAAGTTGGTAGATTGCTGGCACATGGACCTGCTACTGCCATGTAAACCTTTTATTACAGGTGCTACATTGGCATTCAACAAGTTCCAGGGTACAATTCAAAATAGTGGTTTTAATCTTGAAAGTTCTGCATGGCTTGCTTCCTAAATACTTTCTGGGCTGTTATTCCAGGTAGAACCAAGTCCTCGGGTAGAACTGCACCAGAAAGTAAGATCTTGACAACTGGGTATCCTGATAGGCAAGAGTTAGGATCAGTTGGGATTCTCCAGATGCTTATTCTCTGTAATGGCTACCATTTGATGGTCAGCCTTCTTCCAGAGGTTAAATTGGTATCAATTCTGGCCTCCTTTCAAAAAGCCATCAAAACAGAGATATTGGACCTTCATAAGATGATATTATGAAGACCAGCTAGCCGGCGCGCCGGAACCCAGAAGAGGAACGGGCAACAGCTCGCGTGCCTGGAGAGATGGCTCTGCGTGCCACTTCCGGCACGCATGCCATAGGTTTGCCATCACGGCTCTAAGTGCTCAATTCAATTTGAATTTATTTTTAATGAACTGCTTTTGCAGCTTTAACTGCTTTCTCACCTTCTCCAGCCTTAGGGAAGTAGAATGTAATAGTTACTAGTAGAAGGGAGCAGACTTGTAGCTGTCTTGGATATTTTTGAAGTCTTTGGAATTGATTGCTGCTATTATGTCAGGAATGCCTTTAAATCATAGAACCATAGATTTGGAAGATGGCTGACCTGGCTGACCTGATGGTGCCTTTGCTCTATGCAAAAAATATAAAATAAAGCACCTATGACAGATAACTATCCCAATGAAGGAGAGTTCACAAATACTGGCAGATTTTTTCAGCACCATCAGGTGAGCCAGCTCCATCTTAAATACAGATGGTTCTTGACTTACAACAGTCCATTTAGTGACTGTTCAAAGTTATAACGGCACTGAAAAAAATGATTTATGACCATTTTTCACACTTACAACCAGTGCATCCCCATGGTCACATGATTAAAATTAGAACACTTGGCAACTGGCTCATATTTATGACGGTTGCAGTGTCCCAGTGTCATGTGATCAGCTTTTGCAATCTTCTGACAGGCAAAGTCAAGGAGGGAAGCCTACTTAACAACCGTGTTACTAACTTAACAACTGCACTGATTCAATTAACAACTGTTTCACATAGCAACAGAAATGTTGGGCTCAATTATGGTTGTAAGTTGAGGACTACATGTAATTCCCCACCTCTTTCTAAATGACACTATCATTATACAGCTGCAAAATAAATATGTTCTACATTTGCTCTGGGAATTGCATATGCGTGCTGCAGTTTGACATATATGCATCTCAGTTTTTGCCATCTTTTTAGAACTATGATCCTTGGAATGATCCTAATAAGTAACAATTGTTGTCTGTTCATGCTTTTTTCAGAAGCTTAGATTATAAATAACGTCTGTAAAATAGTGGCTTGGCATTTATGAAGTGTCCTACTTTATGAATTCTAGGAAAGGGAGTCCATTCAAAATGCCTTATTGAATTCTGAGAAAATCCCGAAGTGCACAAAGGAGAAGTGTCTTCAAATAAAAGACTGATTATGTGCCATCAAGTCAGTGGTGGGTTGCTGCCAGATCGGACCGGTTCGCCCATACCAGTGGCGGAAATTTGCACCTGCTCACCGAACCAGCAACGATGGCCAGCTGTCCACGCTCCCGAACCGATCCTCCGGTCGCCGCGGCTGGTAAAGAACCTCTGCGCATGTGCAGAGGGTCATTTCCCCAATGTGATATAGGCATGCGCACGAGCGAAGCACCATGCGTGCGCAAAATGCACACTTCCATCGCGATGCGAACCAGTAGGGAAGGTAAATGGAACCCACCCCTGCATCAAGTCCTTTTCGTTCTTAGTGACCACATAAGATTGATTTCCTCCTAGATCAGTGATGGCGAACCTATGGCACGCGTGCCACAGGTGGCACGCGGAGCCATATCAGAGGGCACGCGAGGCGTTGCCCTATGTCAGCTCCAGCGCGCATGTGCGCGCTGGCTAGCTGATTTTCGGCCTTGGGGAAGGCCATTTTGCCCTCCGCAGGCTTCAGGGAAGCGTCCTGAAGCCCCGGAGTGCAAAACACGGCCCAACGGGAAAACCGGAAGTTCGGAAAAACGCACTTCCGGTTTGCCGTTGGGCTGTTTTTTGCACTCCGAAGGCTTCAGGGAAGCTTCCTGAAGCCCCGGAGTGCAAAAAACAGCCCAACGGGCAAACCGGTCCCAGGCTTCAGTTAGGCCTTTGCGCATTCGCGGAGGGGGTGCATGGCAGGGGGCAGCGGGGGAGGGGTTGTGCGCATGCGTGGGGGGAGGGAATGGGTGTGGGCACGCGCACGCCCCTTTTGGCACGCGGACCAAAAAAGGTTCGCCATCACTGTCCTAGATGATCTATCCCTAATCTGTTCCCAGCCATGCATTCATCACCTCTGTCAAATAAAAGAAATTCCTCAAATAAGAGACTCGGGCTGGTTCATGTATTTTGAATTACTGAATAAACTTCAAACAGAGAGAATCACACGACATGCTAGTTTACAAACCACGGTGACTTTTATGATACATGAAGTGAAAACCAAAGAAATCACATTATATGACTTAGCACCATATGTGAATCAAGTCTCTATCTGCAAGCTTCTATAACAAAGGTTTGCCATGGGTTAACCTTGTAACAAAATAGGTGAAGGGCAGTCAACAATAAAGAAAATCTAAGTCTTTAGCAACCTGCAGTCTGCAAACCAACTCCAGGGTGTTTTCTGGCTTTTCATGCTGCAATCTAGATGTGAAAAAAGTGCATAATAAAAGCAGTATTTGTGGTTGATTAGCAAGTCTCTTTAAAGAGATGAAAATAAACCTTTACTCCTACTAAAATAAAGTAAGCTGAAACAGGATAATCCATAAAAAGGCCAAAGTTTGTAGGTAATAAGCTGCAGTTTTTAACAAATGCAGATATTAATGATAATATAATAAATAATGTTTCTACCTCAAATATGTTCTAATGTTTCTATTACGAAGGCAGAAAATTCTTCATACAGAAGATCAGCATCAAGGTAACTATGCTGGACTATGATCTGGAAGACTGATGCAGACAATTTTTAACCAATAGCCAGTTTGAACATATATTACACATCTTGTTGGGTTGTTAAATAGAATGAGCCTTCTCCCTTTCCTTAGTATCCCTTGGGAATCATGAACCCTAATTATGGTTGAATCAGAAAGCCACAGGTATCACTCAGTATGAAAACAAGCCAAGAACTTCAAGCTAGTAGCTGTGATTAGATTTTTTTTTCATCTGAACCAGACGACTATAATTAACGTAAGACATTTATCTTATAACAATTTTGGAATGGAAAGATAAACGGCAGCCCTGGAGACATAAAGCCATGCATAGCTTATTTTTTATGTCTTGTGAACTCATCGGCTTTAAGCTGGCTTCCCGTATTGCTAAACTTGTACTTTATTCACAGAGGTTGCCATAGTTGTATGTAACAAAGACATAAAGCTAGCAATGGCATTCCTCTTACCCTTGGCTGTTTTAAACAAAGAAACTTTGCCCTGAATTCGCAGCTGAAACAAGGTCATAATCACACTTGTCAAACAACTTTACAATGATTAGACTTCTGACCACACTACAAGTCTAAGGTCCTTCCCTGTTCCCTCCCCCACTTTTTGAAAATGAAAAACAACTGCTAAAGCAATAGAAATTACTTTTAATTAAGCAAACTGTTTCCACGTCTAAATAAATAATGTAGAATAATGCAGTTATATACAAACAAATCCATAAGATGTGATTAACATCAGAAATTTAATATTTTTACATTTCAGTTATTTGAAGACACCTATACACTTGTTGAAAGTAGAGTGCCAATTTTTAATATAAAGAAACACATAAAGATCAGAATTTAATTTAGTTTCTACCTTTAAAAATTAGGGCAGTGCTTCTAGAAAATCTTTATGATCACAAAATGCTTCTTGAATTACTGTCTCTTGTGGACTGGGCATCTACAAACAAATTTCTTCTCTCTCCTTTTCTTGAAGCACTACAACATAAATAAAAATTAATTAATCAAGCCTACATATTTTTAAGAGTCTCAAAGGCTAATTTACATAAGCTAATTATATTTAGTTAAGCCTAATAACCTATTTTATTACTGATTTTATCTAAACATTTTCCTAAGAAATCTGCACAGTTGCCTGCTTTTTCTTGATTATCCTTCAATAATATTTTTTCAATGTCTCCTTTGTATTTTCTGCTGATTAAGTGAAGCACTAGCCCAAATCACCAGTGATGCAGCCACTTGTATCAAAGTGACAAATACAGTAATGTCTAGTTTCCAAGAAAGCACATTCTTCAGCAAGAATATGTATAAATCATTGTCTCTCAGATATACTTAAAACAATCTTCAGTAATTGCTTGTTAAGAACAACTCTTCCCATGTTGTTGCTCTTTCTCAACAATATTCAGCTTGTTAAGTATCTAAGCACTATACAACAATCAAGTTCCAGTTGCCATCTGAATCATATTTGATTGATTAAGCCCACATTTTAGGGTATCTATTCTCCCAAGGCAATTACAAACTTATAATAAAATCACAAATTATTGAAGTTAAAAAAAAGCAAAACAATATAAAAAATAGCAAATGAACCCAGTCATTAAAATACTGGATCGTAAAATTGCTTTTTGGAACAGCAAAATTATTAGGGGTCCTTTAAAAATCTTTTATGTGTTTGCATGGCCCACTAAACCACAAACTACTTCTCCTCATTTATGGTTTGTTCATAACCCCGAAAACAGTGGCAAGTGGTGTAGGGGAAAAGCTGAAAGACTTTTCTCAGGGCAATACAAAAGATGAACAGTGCATGACAGAAAGGGTCCAATTTGCTGGTATTTCAGAATCCAATCACTCTCAATGGGTTGAGGCACCCATTTTAAGACCAGGGGTTGCCTTTGAATCAGTCTTGACTCCTGGTGACTGCCTGGAAAAGTCCTTGAGGGCATCCTTGGCAAGGTTTTTTGGAAATGGTTTGTCCTTGCCTGCTTTCTGGGGCTGAGAATGAATGATTGGCCGAAGGTCACCCAGCTGGCTTCCTGCTTAAGGTAGAACTAGAACTCGAGGTTCCTAGCTTGTTGCTTTAACCACTATAACCAAACTGGCTCTCTGATAAAGAAACAAACATAAATAAATAAAAACTGTCCAGAAATATTTCAGGTTAATATTTTACATTTTGCACAGAGATTAGTAAGCCAGCAATGAAGGTGGTACATAAGGAGTGAAATAGATCTCAAATGGATTGTTGCTCTTACGATTTGGGCAAATGTTTCATCATTCTCTGTATTTTTCTCCATCTAGAATTACAGTTAAAAGATTCACATTTTCTTGGTAAGTTAAAACATGTTCTCTGAAAACCCCAGACTCCATTTCAGAGGAAACTTACTGATAAATCCTTGAAATAAACAGTCATGCTAATATACTGAAAAAGAGAAGTCTTTTATCCGACCACGACATTCATATCTCACTCACTCAAATGAACTTCCTCATTTTATCCAAGGACAACCCCATGTGACTTAAATTTTTCAGCCTCACAACAAGCATCTGTTCAGTAAGAACTGGTGGGGACCACAAAACAAAGTAACAAAACATGAAAAAGTTAAATTGCTCTGGGATTTTAGAATTCAAACAGACAGATATTGCCATGTAATACCGCAGACTTAACAATTATCGATAAAAAGACACCAGAAAAGAACTGGAGAAAAATCACAAAATACAAAGGCCTGCAAATAGAAGTAGAATGAAGTGGCAAAAGAAAGCCAATATAGTACCAACAGTAATAGGTGCCTTGGGTGCAATCCCAAATTTCTGGAGCACTGCCTGAATACCATCACTATTGACAAAATCAACTTCACTCAATTGGCAAAGGCAGCTTTACTAAGGACAGCTTATGTTTTGTGACAGTGATATTTAACACTGTCAAATATCTGCCTATTTCAGGTCCTCGGGAAGGGCTCAATGGGTGGATAAAAGTGCCAAATCCGGTCTAAATATCTGTCTGACTGTGTGAAGAATAAGAATAAGAATAAGAATAAGAATAAGAATAAGAATAAGAATAAGAATAAGAATAAGAATAAGAATTCACTATCAGTCAATTGCAAAAGGCTGCTTTACTCAGAACAGTTTATATCTTGCGATGACACCACAAAATATCATCATCTGCTTATCCCAGGTCCTTGGGAAGGCCTTGATAAGTGGATAAAAATGCCAAATCCAGTCTGAACATCTGGTTGATTGTGTGACAAACCATAAGTAATAGGAGAAAAGCTCAACTAATCTGAATTTATGATCCTTGTTTCATTACACTGACTGCACAACCTTATGCATGTTTACTGGAAACAATCTCATAGTGACCCATAGAAAGACTGCTTAGAGTGCAACCATAAAGTTTTCTGAAAGATTTAACTTGTTGCTTTAGAGACAATTGTACTCTATCTGAAGATTATCATCTAAGTACATTTGCTGCCGTTTAAGCAACAGTAGGAATTTTGAAGTACTGTAGATGCATTTCAATCTGTATCAGTGTGGATATTTTACTGGTCGTCCATAAATTCAGTGTTTGTCAACCTTGCCAACTTTAAGATGTACAGGTAGTCCTCGACTTACAATCACAATTTCTGGCCTTCCCATTGACTTTGCTTGTCAGAAGGTCGCAAAAGGTGATCATATGACTCTGGCACACTGCAACTGTCATAAATATGTACCAGTTGCCACACATCTGGATTTTAATCACGTGACCATGGGGATGCTGCAATGGCTGTGTGTGAAAAATGGTCATGTCACTTTTTTCAATGCTGTTGTAACTTCAGTCACTAAATGAAGAGTTTTAAGTTGAGGATTACCTATATAGACATCAATTCCCAGGATGCTTGCTGGGAAATTCTGAGAACTGAAGTCCACATATCTTAAAATTGCCAAGATTGGGAATTTTAATATCCTAAATATATCAGGGCCACTCACACTGCAACTGTAATACAATGCAAAATAAATTAAATCTGGCATCCACAATGTGCATTTCTGACAGGTTTGCAATGCATTACGCATCTCATTAATTTCACTTCCATGAAGTAACAGTTCAGCAATGGAACCAATTACTCAAAATAGTGATCTTTTCTTCATTGGATGTGTGCTCTCAGAGGGCAGCATCTGTCTTGAGCGCTTTAATTTGGATTTCTGCATTAAGCAGGAAATTAAATTCAATGGCCTATCTGGTCCTTTTGACTCTATGATTCCAGTATCTCAGTTCATCCCCCTTAGAGTTTGTTTTCCTTCTGCATGTATATGCCAAGGTCTTCAGTGATTGCCTTTTGAGAGGATCTGCCTTAATAATAATACAGTTCCATTTCAGTGCAATACTTGCATTGTCAACAACTTAATCATATTGTAAATTGTGCCAGCAAGTCTCTTAATATTTAAGGCAAGTGTCACAATGATCACACTTCCTGTCATGCTAGAGGATTAGTACTTGAGTTTTTTCCAATCAGTTTAGAACTAGTTATATCATTAGAGAGACAGAACCCCTAAACATTCTTTCTAGACAGTGGGCAGTGCAAACAAAAGGAAAAGCTAGGTAACCACTCAACTCCGACCTAAATTCTTTAAGTTAATCTCGGGCCATCAAATGGTTCATTAATAATGAAAAAATACTGCTTTCAGCTGGGGAAAAACTGACCAGGAAAATGGACAGTAAGATAATGGTGGCTAGATTGATTTAAAAAAAAAAAAAAGGCAGACATGCAGTTAGCATGAAAGAGACAAATTCCAGTTGGGGATTCCTAGGAAAGGATTTAAAAACTGAAACAAAACATATAAAGCCTTTATACAAATTTAAAGTGCACTATTATACTGTGTTCCATATGTGAAGAATGTACCTGAAGTAAAAAAAATCATCACCCTGTACCCTTTGAGTCAATTATGCATTAAAGACTGGACAATATGTTTCTGTATAGTCTAGGTACAGGAAGTCTCAACTTACAGCAGTTCGTTCAGTGACTGCTTGAAGTTACAACACTACTGAAAAAGTGACTTATGACTATTTTGCATGCTTACAACTATTGTAGCATCCCCGTGATCATGTGATCAAAATTCAGACTCTTGGCAACTGATTCATGTTTATGACGGTTGCAGTGTCCCAGAGTCATGTGATCACCTTTTGCGACCTTTTGACAAGTAAAGACAATGGGGAAGCCAGATTCACTTAACCCTGTCAAAAACTTAACAACTGCAATGATTCACTCAACAACTGTGGTAAGAAAGATCATAAAATGTGGCAAAATTCACTTAACAAATGTCTCACTTAGCTAGAAAAATTTGGGGCTCAATTGTGGTCGTAAGTTGAAAACTTCCTACATAATTCACTGTTTAAAAATTGAATCATAACAATGAAATTGGAAAAGTTATATCATTTCAACAATCTAACTTTTTTCATTCCAATGGCTTGATTTTCTTCTATATATTTAGATATTTTGAGGATAATTTTGTTCGGTTGTTATTTCTTTTACCTTCTTTGTTTTTCACCGATTTTTCCCACCCAAGTTTAGTATAGATTTTTTTTCACCATATAGTTTATTACACAATAGATTAATAGATTTTTCTTTCAAGGAAAACATTTCTATAGTATAGCAATATGCCCTCTTTTTATTAGTAACTTGTATTTTTAATTGAAATGCTTTTAAAGCTATGTAAAGAAAAATATGGAAAAGCATACAACAGATCAATCATCAACCACAATGAACAATGGGCTGGAACAACTCCCTTCTGGGACTCTTTAGAAAGAAAAGACTTTGCTGGTTGCTTTGTACATGTCCCTTGCAGATAGTTAGGTAATCCATCATGGGAACATATTTATTTACTTTTTACATTCCTAATATCAGTTAAGATTTACTGTCAACAGAGTCAATCTCCATGTACAGAAAAAAGAGGCAGGAAGAGGGGAAATGAAAGAGAAACAACCTTCTATTTTAACTCAAGCAGCCAAATACTGTTCCTCCAGTCAGCCCAAAAGTGAAATTGTTTCACTTTTCCTGCATTGCCACAGCAGAAAAACAACTAGAAATTCAATATTAATTAGATCATAATATGTTAGCAAAGTTATGTGACCAGTTTGGAAATCACAAGAGAAGGCAAGCTTTCATATAACTAACTACAGTAGTAAGAAAGAAGAAGAAAAGCAGAAAATATGGCAGAAAGGATTTACATATAAAATTAACTCAGGATTCCTTTTTTAATCATTTGAATATCACCCTAAAACCCAAGCAACTATGGACAATTACAATGCTATCAGTCCACTGTATGCCCTGAAAGGAATCTGTGTAGCCAAAAACCAAAATTAAAGATCTATGACTGAAGCACAATCCCTATAGTAGAATGAGAGCCTCCTTTGAGTCACTGCTATTCTCAGCATTATCCCAACCGACTTACAATTTCAGAGGATAAGATTTTGTGTTTTAATTATATTAAAAAGTTTAAATTGTGGATTTTAACTATATTTTAACTTACCACAATTTGTAACTCTACATAATCAGAAACACCCCCTGCTCATGCAGACCACTAAAAGCCCTTTGAAACATTAACCTTGTTGAAAAGCATATTCTGTCTAAACTCTAAAACACTCATTCAATAGCAAGTCAATTGTAAACATAAATGGGAAGTTGCTAGAAGTTACCAAACTACAGAAGGGAATACACACAAAATGCCACAGCATGGGTTAATAGAGAGAGGAGGCAATTTTTTAATCACGGACTAGAAAACTCCACATATTCCAGATTAAATGATTGTAGGAGTTACCTATCTCTGTCTAAACATTGCCAGATAGAAAAAGAGCATTCGGATCTTGTAGAGGAGGCATTTTTCCCTGCGGAGGTTCATTCCTGATAGTAGAAGGGCCTTCGGTTGAGTGTTGACACCAAAACATTTCGGGCCATGCATGCGAGCTGTGTGGTCCATGGGGTCGCGAAAAGCCAGGCCCGACTTAACTGAACATCAACAACTAAGGATGCTATTTCTGGAAGGAGAGTTTCAACTCAAGAGAGGTGCGCCGCACGGACCTCTCCGAAGATCTCTCAAGGAAATAAAACGGTCCAAGTGGGGCATTACTAAAAGCCCTGGAACAGATCAAAAGGGGAGAGGGGGAAACGCGGCATTCACACACGAGAAATCTTCAACACAGGGAAAGATCCCCGTTCCTTCTTGCACAAAAACACAGGACCATTCCCAGGAAAGCAGACCAGGGTCACCAGGTTCAAGATTAGCCAAGAAATGCCGGGAGGGGAAACGGGGGTGGATTTACAAATCCCTTCTTCAAAGCCGGGGGATCTGCTTGCTTAAACAGACAGGGCTGGACGAGAGATCTTTCCTTCCCAGCCCCAAAGTTTCCCCCAGCGAAATCTTGGTCGATCACCCATGCCCGGGCGATGGGGGCATCTAAGATTAAGGCCACCTTAAAAGGAGCCAGGGAGCTCCTTACCTGGCCCTTCTCTCTTCGTTTCCTCCGGCCGTAAGCCACGCTCGCCCTCCGCAGCTCCCTTGTTATCTTCGCTCGCAGCCCGAGGGAAGAGAAGGAGGCGGCGGCCTGTCCCGCTTTCGCTGGCGCTGGCTCATACCCGGGGCTCTCGACCGACCATCCTGCAGCCACAGCAAAGGCTCCGTCCCAAGTCCAGAATATGGGAGGGTGGGTGGAAGGCTGTCCCGGAGGAGGAGCGTCGTTGACAAGCCGGCCGGAGCTAAAGCAGCGAAGCCGCGGCCGGGCGACCCATCCACTTCCTGCCGTCGCTCAGAAGACAGGCGCCCGCAGTGGAAAGAAGGCGCAGCGCCATCGAGCCTCCAGCCAGGATGACGAGCGGCGCGCGGAGGAAGAGCAGCCTCGCTCGCCCCCTCCGCCCCCACTCCCCCGCCCGCCGTCTGGCTGAGGAAGACCTGAGCGCCGATCCCAGGGTCGCCAGCCAATCACGAGGCCCCTAAAGAAGAAGGCCGGCTCAAAAAGCGAAACAAAAGGGGCGAAAGGAGCCAATGAAGGAAGCGGAGGGGCGGAGTCGCGGGCTGGGGGTGGGGGGGGGAAACCGGCAGGGCGTTAAAGGCGAAGTGGAGCCTTTAACCTTTTCCAAGGCTTTGAGAAAGTCTTTGGGAGCGCAGCCGGGAAAAGTTAGGTAGTCCTCGCGCCGGTTCCTTTGGCAAGCCGCCAATACCCTTGATTTAGGGGAGGAATCGAAGCAAAAAAAAAAAAAAAAAGCCATCTTCCAAAAGAGGAGTTAAAAAACCAGAAAGTCCAGTTGCCTCTTGGAGAAAAAAAAAAAAAAAAAAAAAAAAAGACAGCTTCCAAATGTGCATTTTTATTCTGGGTTATTCTGGCGAATTCGAGGTTTTTGGGTTTTTTTTTTCCTAAAAGTACTCCCTCGGCCTGGCATCCCTTTTAGTATTTGCGAAGCGTCTCCTGTTAAGCGAGGGCAAACCCTTTATTAACGAAGGCAAACAAGCACCGTCAGCGTGCCACCTCTCGTTGCTTATTTCGCCGCTTGAAAGAAATTCGAGGCGCACCTAAACAATTCAGCGAAACGAAACGGCAACGGAACTGCATTCCACGACTGGAAGGCAGTCCCAAATAATAAGCATTCCCGGCCGACGGGACACCACGAAGCTCACGTGGTGCTCTCCAGAGTGCTGGACTCCCCAACTCCTCCTTAACCAAGGACGTCGGAGCAAAGTTCCCAGCGTGGTCGAGCCGCGTTTATTTCCTCTTTTTCACCTACCTCCTCCCAGCCTATAAGCGCCCCGTCCCGCCCCCTCGTTAATATTCATAAGATTCCCCCGCCGTCTTTCCTCTCCAGCGACGGATCGCCCCGCCCCGTCGTTAATATTCATAAGAGCGCTTTCCGCTAGTCTCTAGGCTTAATATTTGCATATTCATAAAACGTTGCGTCAGGATGCCTAAGCTTTCGCGGGCTTTTGACCACGTGACCCTTTATCCGCGCGGAATTCCGTCGGCGCTTGTCGTTTGCTGTTAGTGGAAGAAGCTCAGAAAGCACAAGAAATGGCGGTAAGAGATCTTCTCTCGCAACTGACCTGTGCAAGTGCTTTTCTTGTATTGGTTATTTGTGTTTGCGTTCCTTTGGTGGGCCGCTTTTTTGGGGATCGTTTGGCGTCCTCTTGTTTTTTTAACCTCTTAGCCGTTCATTTCGTAGTTTTGCTGGTTCGTTTTAAAAGCTGCATCTAAAACCTTTTCCAGACTTTTTGCCTGGCGGAAATTTGCAGGAAGAGTGAAATTTTAGGCACTTTTCCGTTCATTCGTGCAAATTCCTGCCCAGCCGTAGACCGGGAGGTCTGTGCCGCCCGTGTCAAACCCCAGGAGGAGTTTAGAAGATGGCAGTACAAAGAAATATTCTCAGGCACGGCTGTTTTGGAATTGAACCCAAAGGATTTCTCTGGAATGTAAAAGATAGCAAAAATAGAGAGTCTCACGCAGGGCCTGCCAGGAGTAGTCCAACAGGCGCTTCTCTTAGTCTGTCTCTTTTGCCATTCCTTTTGCACATTGAGAAGTTTGGAAAATTCGAACCAAACCAAGTCCTAGGAAAATACAGGTAGTCTTCGACTTACAACCACAATTGAGCCCAATATTTCTGTTGTTAAGTGAGACATTTGCTAAGTGAGACATTGGTTAAGTGAGTTTTGGCCCATTTGATGACTTTTCTTCATGGTTGTTAAGTGAATCACTGCCGTTGATGAGTTAGAAACCCGGTCATTAAGTGAATCTGGCTTCCCCATTGACTTTGCTTGTCAGAAGGATGCAAAAGGGGATCACCTGACCCCGGGACACAGCAAAAGTCATAAATATGAACCAGTTGCCAAGCGTCTGAATTTTGATCGCATGATCATGAGGATGCTGCAAAGGTCATAACTATAAAAAACAGTCATAAGTCACATTTTTCAGTGCCGTTGTAACTCTGAACAGTCACTAAACAAACTGTTGTAAATCGAGGGCTAACTGTATATTAACCAAATTCACAGTATATTTTGCACTCTTGTCTGCTGTGTTAGGATTCCTCTGAGTCGAACATGGCTACCAGCCCGGTGCAGAGCTCTCGGCGAGGAGAGGCCTTTACGTCCAGTCCAGGGAGAGATCTACCACCCTTCGAGGATGAGTCTGAAGGACTCCTGGGGACAGAGGGACTCCCTGATGAAGAGGACGAAGATGGAGAGGAGTTGATTGGTGAAGGGATGGAAAGGTACGGGTCTTCTCCTGCCAGGTTCATGTTTTCACATGAAACCTCAGAATGAAACATTTGGCACCCTGTCCAGCTAGATTCTCTTTTCTTGCCTGTTTCATCAATTCAATGCGAATCAGGTCGACTTCAAAGGGGCAAATGTGAAGATGATTATATTTAATACTTATAGTATTAAATATGATATTGGTGTGGCAGTAAATTCGGATTGCATTTCATATACAGGATACTCCCACACACATTGTCATACGCCTTGATCTTTCTCATTCCTTGCTGTTATCAGCAGTAGGAAATCAGAAAATTGGTGCTCTAACAGTTAATCACGTACAGTAGTTTATTATAATTGCATTCCTTGGCTTCCTGCTAATAGTAACTAGTAACCATTTTTTTTTCCACCGTAATCAGTCAGAAAATGTGCAGGGTTCCTGGGATTTGAAGATTGATATAATGTTTGAGCTAACCTGTTGACTTTTTTTCTATTTTTCACAAATATGATTAGCTGTTGGGTCAATTTGATTATCAGATGGAGATCACCTCATTTGGAATATTCGTTTATTTAATATAGTATTCTTGATAGATAAGGATGAGAAAGCTTATAACTATGTGTAGACCAGTGGTTCCCAAAGTGGGCAGTACAACCCCTTGGGGGGCGGTGGGATGACTTAGTGGGGGCGATAAGAGGCAAGGGGGGCGCTAAGAGGCAAGGGGGATGGCAGAGGAGTGCTGGAGGTGGGCCTCTCACAGGGCGCAATTCTGCCTGGGGCTCTGTCGGCCGCCAGTCAGCTGAGCACTTTCGATTCCGGCCCGACTCGCCCCATCACCTCCTGCGCCTGAGTGTACCGTATGCTGGCAGCCACGCTAAGCCTCGTGCGTGCTGCTCTGTTTTTCCTGGCTCGGCAAACTTTCCCTATTTTTTTAAATTAAAAAAGCACTATTCCCACCCCCCCCCCCGGCAACTGTAACTCTTTTCAAATCAGATGTGAACACACACATATTGTAAGTATTCTAATTTTCAGAGCAGAAATGGCAGAAGCAGAAAAATCAAAGAAGAAATGTAGACAATATAGTGTGGAATATCTGAAGTATGGATTTATACCAGCACCATCAAACCAGCAGCTGCCACAGTGCCTACTATGTGAAAAAAGTATTTTCTAATGAGGCAATGAAGCCTTCCAGACTGAATGAACATTTGAAGAAGGCACATCATGACAAGGCAGACAAGAACCTAACTTTTTTTCAATCACTTCGTGACAAATTTCAAAAGTGCCCAATACTGTCACACATGTTTTACAATGCTTCCCAACAAAACACTGATGGTTTGCGTGCATCATGCAACATTTCATTGCTGATTGCTAAGTCTGGAAAGCCACATACTATTGGTGAAGAACTCATCCTACCAGCCATTAGTGAGGTTCTGAGTACTGTTTTGCGTAAGTCACCACATGATATAATTAAGACAATTCCTCTCAGCAACAATTCAGTGCAAAGACGCATAGATGAAATGGCTGAGAATGTGGGAGATG
>QLTV01001166.1:348246-367195 GCA_003457575.1 Thermophis baileyi | reverse complement strand
GTTTTGGTTACAGAAGGAAATTTCTGATCGCTATCCTGCACTATGGACAGTGGTTAAGAAGCTCCTTGTTGCATTTCCAACATCATATTTGGTGGAACGTGGTTTCAGTGTGGTCATCCAACTTCTCTCCAAGCAAAGAAATCGACTCCAGATTACTGAATGTGGTGATTTAAGACGCCTGCTAAGTGACTTAAAACCAGACATTGGGAAACTGGTATCACTTCATCAAGCCCATCCATCACATTAAGAATTTACTGAACAGTGAAGTAGTTACTAAATTTTACTGAGTTTACTAAGTTAGTTACTAAGGTTCTTGGTAAATGACTATCAGACTTTGAAAACCTTGGTATCACTGGATCATGTTCAACAATTTTGTTGAATTAACAAAAGATTTTTAAATTGGATTTTGAATAAATGCAATTAATTGTTACAGTTTTGAATTTTACTGTTACTATCTTCCTTAGTGGGTCGTGCAAACCGCTATTCCGAACAATGCTATTTATAGGGGGTGGGGGTGGAGGGCACTGAGGATGAGTTTGTAGCACCAAGGGGCGGTGGACTGAAAAAGTTTGGGAACCACTGGTGTAGACCCACTATGTAAAGGGAGGAGAATTTATCAGGGTTTTTTAAATTTCTTTTTTAAGGGTGGATTTTTTTATGTTTAATGTTAGATTTACTTGAAATCTGGGTCATTTTTTTTCTTTTTTGCATACAATTTTCCCCTTTTTTCTGGATATGTTTTTCTGCTTTGCATTTTATTCTTGTTGATAAAACAAACATAAACACAGAAAATGTGCAGGGTTCCTCATTAGTTTGGGAGAAGATAACCCATTGTGACCAAAATTATCCCAACTTCTATCCTGTTAGAAATGCACCTGTTCTAGAACAGCAGTCCCCAACCTTTCCAGTTTGGTGACCCAGCGCAGGGGAGGGGATGTGAGCGGCACAAGCGCCCTCCGCTCGCACGAGCAGAGCTTCATGCATGCCTGCAGCCAGGGGGTTGGGGACTCCTGTTCTAGAACAGGGCTGACAAACTCGCAGCCCGGATACATCACGCTCTGGCCACGCCCACAACCAGTTTAGCAAAGGGGGGAAAAGTCGTGATATGTCATGTAACAACGCGAGTTTGACACCCCTGTTCTAGAATATATAAAGGAATTGTGCCATTCCTATTCTAGATAATATCTACCTTGATGGATATTGTTAGATAGTTTAAAAGGCATACATTACATGGTGTTCAGTTCAAGTATCTAGTTACAGAACTTGAAGTCAAGTGACAATATGCCATTTGTTGCAAACTTTCAAACCGAGAGATGAAGTAGAAGTTCATAAGGGCTGGATTTGCACATGTAAATTGCTCTAAATTCATAATTCCCATAGAAGTGTATGAAGTTATTGTAATGGGATATGTAAAAAGTATGCTTAATGGAATGAAATGAAAGAGGCTATAGATGAAAAAACATATAGAGCAGTGATGGCGAACCTATGGCATGCGTGCCACAGGTGGCACGCGGAGCCATATCTGAGGGCGTGCAAGGCGTTGCCCTATGTCAGCTCCACCGCGCATGTGTGCGCTGGCCAGCTGATTTTCGGCCTTCTGGAGGGCGGGGGGGGAGGTCATTTTCGCCTTCCCCAGGCTTCAGGAAAGCTTCCGGAGCCTGTGGATGGCAAAAAACGGACCCAACGGGCCTACCGGAAGTTCGGAAACGAACTTCCGGTTGGNTGAACTTCCGGTAGGCCCGTTGGGTCCGTTTGTCGCCCTCCCCAGGCTTCAGGCTTTCCTGAAGCCTGGGGAGGGCAAAAAATGGCCCAACGGGCCTACCAGAAGTCTGGAGGCTTCGGTGAGCCCTGTGTGCATGTGCGGGGTGGGGCAGCGCGGGGGGGTTGTGCACGCATGCGCGGGGGGAGGGCATTACATTATGGGTATGGGCACACGCGCGTGCCCTTTTGGCACCCGAGCAAAAAAAGGTTCGCCATCACTGATATAGAGGAATCATAGCTGCAAGAAAAGAGGAAACTAATACCTTATAGAGAGAGTACAGGATTAATGCATTTAGTCATAGGAAGAAATAGCTAAGCTTAAAGAGGAAGAAACAATATATAGTAAATTTGATGGAAATAACAAAATACTTTGCAAGGAGATGAAGAGAGATAAAGCCTCTCACAGAGTGAATAAAATGGAAAATAAAAGTGATGATACTATTTGGGATGAAACAAATGTGAAAATGCTAGAAGAGGTATTTCAGAGATTTGTATGAAAACAATACTATTACTACATTGAATGCCACATTAAATCAGTGCTGCAAATGCAAGCAATTGAGAAAAAAATATGAAAAGGGAGTCATAAACATTGCGAGAATGTTGAAAAATGGTAATGCTGCATGTATAGATGCGTTGTAAAATTTACTATTTTTCCTCCCAAAATTTTTTCTTTCCAGTGCATTCAATTGCCACAGAAAACAACAGTACAATTGCAAGGTTTATTGACTCAAAGTTGCACTGCAGTTGTCCCTTTGATATATCCCATTTAGTGTTAGCACAAGTAATTAGAAGCATAGCTCACTGATTAAAATATTTTTTCAACTTTATTCTGTGAATACTGTTTTTATTCTGTTAATTGTTAATTTTTATTGTTTTAATATGTTGTTAGCCACCCAAAGTTACATTCATGAAATGGATATCCATCTAAAATAGTTAATAAATTGATTTAATAAGTGATAGAAGCAAAGAAGCTATCTAAATAAATAATCCATCAGTACTAAAAGTTGGCTTGTAGCACTTTGATTCCAGAAAGAAAAGGAATAAGAAGTAATAGCAAACAAGATAACAAGCTGTAGAATGGAATATCTAAAAATGAGGTTCACCCACACTAAGTGCACAGAGAGAGAGAGAGAGAGATTCTCTTCTTTGTAGTAAAAATTTCTGGCCAGCTGCATTCTGTCAATCTTGTAATGGAATATTATAACCATTTAGGAGGAGATTGGGGAGGAAACCAGCTGTTCAATCAACCAGTCAGAATAGACCTTGGAGGTCTTCTAATCCAACCCCCTGCTCAAGCAGGAGACCCTATACCATTTCAGATAGGTGGCTGTCCAGTCTTTTGTTAAAAACCTCCAGTGATGGAAGCACCTACAACTTCTGAAGGCAAGCTGTTCCACTGGTTAAATTGTCCTCACTGTTAGAAAGTTTCTCCTTAATTCCAGGTTGCTTCTCTCCTTGATTAGTTTCATCCATATATATTCCATATATGCACTGGATTTCCTATGTGCAGGTGTTGTACAAGTTACGATATCCAAATATAAATGTCAGATCTGGTGCTTTGCAAAATAAGTAAGGTACTCAGGATGCTTATGCAATGTGGTTGATGAACAGGTTTTTGTTTTGTCCAGGGACTATCGTCCTATCCCTGAGCTTGATGTCTATGAAGCTGAAGGTTTAGCCTTAAATGATGAAGATCTGGAAGAGCTAACTGCCAGCCAAAGAGAAGCTGCAGAACGTGCAATGAGACAGAGGGACCGTGAGATGGGTCGAGGCCTGGGCCGCATGCGGACTGGACTGCTTTATGGTACATTTTTAAGTGAATGGGTAGTGATGGCTTGCTTTATGCATTTCCTTAAGTCACACTTAAGACAGTTGCAGTGTCCCACAGTCACATGATTACGATTCCCAGTCAGCTTTCCATAAGCAAAGTCAATGGGGAAGCTGGGAAGGAAAGTTAAAAGTTGTTCATGTTAGTCTCCCCCTCTTGTGCAACCTCCCCCAGATCCCCTGTGCTTGCACCACATTTTCATGGCCACCTGTACACCCTCTCCCACCCAGCAGCAGCCACACTATGCTGCGCCTCCATCACCACTTGCACACCCTCCCGAAACCTCACTACACTCATGACACACCTCCCCCACAACTCACACCCTCTGTGAGGGACAGAGCCCCCCACTGTTCTTGCACTGTATTTTCCTCTCACTCCTGTACTCTTCTCTATCTGGCAGTAGCCATTTGCCTCCACCTGAGGCTTTCAATTTCCTGCCAGCTTCCCCATTGACTTTGGCTGTTGAAAGCCGTAGGAAGTTGTGAGAAGGTGCTCACTTAACAATCCATGATCTTCACTTAACAATGGAAATTGGGACTTCAGGAGTTGTCTAATTGGTCACATAACATTGAGCTTTACAACTGCATTGCTTAGTGATTGAAATTCGTTGCTATCATAGGACAATTTTATTTTATGGCAGTAAACCAGATTGGAATCATGGTTAAGGTATTGATTGCAGTTGTGGTTTGGGGATATAGACATGAAAGTGTATGACATCCACAAAGGTCCAAGGCATGAGCAACTAAAAAAAGATCTGGCCAAATAAGTCATGAGCAATTTGATTACCTACGTGATTTATTTCTTACTAATAAAAGTCAGTCCCACACTGCTCAGTCTTATGAGATATGCTGAGTATATAGCTGATCATTTTAATATTTACTTTCATATGTAAATGGAATCGTTTTTAATTCGTAAACCGCTCAGAGTCACTTTAGATAATGAGATGGGCAGTGTATAAATTTGATTACTAAATAAATATACATATGAATGGGATTGCTCTTCTTAACCAAGTGTCTTCAATATGTTAAAATTACAACAAACAATATGAAAGCAAATAAATTAAAAACATAATTTTTAGAATGTAGCAAAATTTTAAAAATTTTGCTTGGCATTTGAAATAGCATTAAATCAGAAGATCCACAGATTCCAAACTGGTACTCTCCAGATGTATTGGAATACAATTCTCATAATTTCCCAATGGGAAGTTATACATAGCCTCATAAGACATGAGCATTATGTTGAACAAGAAATTGTAGAAATCCAATGTATTTGTGGGGTGATCGTTTGCGGAAAGCTATTAGAAAAGAGGACATCCATCTAAGAGTCCTATCTCAGAGAATTGATTTAGGTTTGTTAACAGTTCTATGTTTATGCAGCTGTCTGATAATCCCTTTTTATTTCCTCTGCTTCTGCCCACCTTTTAAATTCTAGAGAGTGATGATGAAGATGAGGGTCGTCCTTTGCGGAAGAGGCGCCTGGCTGAACGGGCTGCTGAAGGTATGGAAGAAGAGGAGGAAGACATGATCGAAAGCATAGAGAACCTGGAAGACATGAAGGGGCATTCAGTGAGAGAATGGGTGTCCATGGCAGCTCCCCGACTTGAGATCTACCATCGCTTCAAGAACTTCCTAAAGACCCACGTGGATGATCACGGTCACAATGTCTTCAAAGAGAGGATCAGTGACATGTGTAAAGGTACAACTGTGGGAATGCAAGAAAAGTAGTTTAGAAAACCAACAGAGTGCTAGTTTCAAATGTTTCTGGTGATTACTCATATTGACCAGTTTCATAACTGCACTAAGCCAGTTTTCAAGCTAGAATAATACATGGTAAGCCAAACCATTGTTTACAAACCCTATTCGCTGGATTCATACAGCATGCTAAACCACAAACCACATAATGGCTTAGTGTGTTGTATGAACTTAGTCATCGCTTGAGATATATTTCTTTTAACTTAACATATTTTTCGGACTATAAGACGCACCGGTGTATAAGACGCACCAAGATTTCAAAGAGGTAAGTAAGAAAAAAAAGTTTTTGTCCTCCCCGGCCCCCAGGAGCACTCTGCAGGCCTCCCAAACCCTCTGCGTGCCCCGTTTTTCACAAAAATGGGCCCATTTTTTGCAAAAATGGGACGCGGGGGCGGGGCTTCAGGAGGCCAAAAATGGCTGTATTCGGTGTATAAGACGCACCAACATTTCCACCCTCTTTTAGGGAGGGAAAAGGTGCGTCTTATACTCCGAAAAATATGGTACATTATATCTCATACCACATGATCATAGCTGGTAGGTGACTTTTCATTAAGGTTCCTGATTGTACTATTCAGATTCATCCTAACAAACCACTTAAGACTCCTTTACAGAATAAACATAATACGTGTGGGGAATATCTCAGTTTAATTCTTTTTCCCATGATTAGAACTATACCTGTATGGGCTGCACTTTCTCTTCTGTCCCCATCCCTATACTTTTTAGGTGAATTGTGCTGCAAGAGTTATAGAACAACTACTTAATTATTTTGAATTACAATGCCAGTGTTTAAGTTACTAAAATATTGGCTAGTAGGTTTCTAAGGAACACATCTATTATAGTAATACCTTTATTCTTAATGTTCATTTTTCTTAGCCATCATGAATAAAATTCCTTCAGTAGAAGCTGACAACTATTTTCACACCAAAAACATAATTGTTTTTTTTTTTAAATACCGGAGGTCAAATAAGACATAAGAAGGACTGCCATATAATGATTGCAAATATATTTTAGAAGAAACCCAATAAACTCAGTTTTTTGCATTTCTGCAGTGGTGGGCCTAGGTTAAAAAAAAGTTTTCTCTTGGCAGAAAATAAAGAGAGCGTGGTGGTGAATTATGAAGATTTGGCTGCCCGGGAACATGTCCTTGCCTACTTCCTTCCGGAAGCCCCAGCTGAGATGTTGAAGATCTTTGATGAAGCAGCCAAGGAAGTAGTAATGGCTATGTATCCCAAATATGACCGAATTGCTCAGGAAATCCATGTTCGCATCTCACATCTACCTCTGGTGGAGGAGTTACGGTCACTTAGGTAAGAAGGCAGTTTAGTATTGAGGTTGGCAGCACTAACAAAACCTATCAAGGCTGTTTAATGATTCATGACCCATAGTTGATTAGGATGTAAGTGATCCAGATGATAAACTATTGAGTAGGTCTCTTGTAGCATTACTGCATCAAGGACAAAAATGAAGAGACTGCCTATTAAATGTTCCTCTACAGAACTAGCCTGCCAAGTCCTGAAATTGAGTTACATCACATGCTTAAAATTATTTTGTTGCTCTGGAAGTATTGTAATCTCTTAGTTTCTATTTAAAAAATTCAAGTTTCCCTTTCTGAGTGTTGATTGGGTATAAAGCTGCTATGTTTGTAGTCAAATCATATTAGCTGCGGTGGCGCAGTGGTTAGAGTGCAGTACTGCAGGCTACTTCTGCTGATCACCGGCTGCCAGCAGTTTGGCAGGTCAAATCTCACCGGCTCAAGGTTGACTCAGCCTTCCATCCTTCCGAGGTGGGTAAAATGAGGACCCAGATTGTTGAGGGCAATTTGCTGACTCTGTAAACCGCTTAGAGAGCACTGTGAGGCGGTATATAAGTCTAAGTGCTATTGCTATAGTGCTATTAATTCTTGGTTTGTTACATTTATACCCTGTCATTCCTTCTGGAATTCAGGGTAATCTGTATAGCGGGGGTGTCAAACTCGCGTCATCATGGTGTCATGTGACGTATCGCAACTTTTTTCCCCTTCGCTAAACCGGACGTGGGCAGCGCGTGACGCATCCACGGGCCGTAAGTTTGACAGCCCTGCTGTATAGCATTCCTTCCACCAATTTAGCCCCACAACAGTGACCTGTAAGCGAGGTTGGCCTTTCCATAGCTGAGGTTAATCCAATATTTCATTATTATACCAAGCTAACCCCATCTAATTCGTAGTATTTACTCTGGCAGCTGGTCCTCAGGATCTCAGGTGGATGCTTATTGGAGCTCATTTTTTAACTGGGAATGTCTGAATATGAAAACTGGGATCTCCTGCTTGAAAAAGTGCCCTCTCCCATTGATTTAAATTTCTTTCCCGCCCCCCACTCATGAGCTTTTCACTTCTCAAAGTTTTGCAGAAATGTAAAGAAAATGTAGTATTCAACTATTCAAGATCCTTTATATTTGAGCCTTGTTCCTGCTTCTTCTCATAGGCAACTACATCTAAACCAGCTTATCCGGACAAGTGGAGTTGTGACAAGCTGTACAGGGGTCCTTCCCCAGCTCAGCATGGTCAAGTATAATTGTACCAAGTGTGGTTTTGTATTGGGGCCTTTCTCACAGTCTCAAAACCAAGAAGTAAAACCAGGATCTTGCCCGGAGTGTCAATCTCTTGGTCCCTTTGAAATCAACATGGAAGAGGTAAGCTGTGCTTGATGTGATATTAGGAGGGCTATTGTATCTTTGTTCAGACAGTTAAAACTACATAATTCCTAGATCTTTTGGAAGGGCAGCTGTCTGATGCCTTGGAAGAGTTTTGGTTGCTTGAGGAGCCCAGGTTGTATCCCCTGCTTTACAACAAAGAAGTAGCGCTTTTCCAGGTGCTCATAAATACTAGATTCTATCCTGTAAGACCACAGACATTCTGAATAGTTCTAAAACTGGCTGAAGGGAGAAAGGAAGCAACAGCCATACCACAATAGGAAGCAATGCAGTCTGTGTGATAGGGCTAGATTAAATGAAATTATAGGACCAATTTGCCTGATTGAGTTCAGGGAGGCTTGGATATGAAAATTGGAGGCAACAAAGCAGAACCCATGGAAAGGTCCTCGGGATTGCCATGATCCTGAGCAAACTCACTCTATAAGGAGCTTTGATTGGAAGAAGTGTTTGAGGAAGGTATGGGTTCATTTAATGCCCAGCTAAACTCCACATGAGGCTTACAAGGCCAAAATGGTTGTTGAACAATCATAATTCAAAACAAAAACAAATGTGAAACTTTTATGGACGTGAGTTGAAAGATAGGTTACTCTGCTGTATGTCGATTTGTGTTATATTCTGATGATTCTCCAAAGTGCTGAGGTTTGTCCATTTGCAGCTAAATACAAGTTTGTCTGAGCTGAAGTTTTTCATATGGATGTGAGGGAAAGCGGTCTTGTATAAACCTCCTTGAATCTAGTGTCTTGTTGTTTAAGGAATGTGCTGAGAATTTTGGTTGGAGAGGGTTTTTTTTGTGCTCCATGAAATTCCTAACTTTGGGTGTTTGATGTCCCGACAGACAGTCTACCAGAACTATCAGCGCATCAAAATGCAGGAGAGCCCAGGGAAGGTGGCAGCTGGCAGGCTTCCTCGCTCAAAGGACGCCATTTTATTGGCTGACCTGGTTGATAGTTGCAAGCCAGGGGATGAGATTGTAAGTATAAGGCCCAGAAAAGCAGAGATCAGAGATTGAGCCACATTGACCACAACTTTAAAACTATCCTGGTTAGAGAATTCAGGAAACAGCCTTAATGAAAATAAAGCTGCCTCTGGAAGAAGTATTTATTTGTATTCCTTTATTATTTTTACAAATAATTTAAGACTGTAAACCATACTGTATCCAACAGTATCTTCCCCACAATAACAATCCTGTGAGGGAGATTGGACTAAGACAGAATGCCTGGCCCAAAGTCACCCAGCTGGCTTTCATAGCTAAAACTTGAACTCACAATCTATGTGTAACTTGGTTTTCCGAAGTCCACCAGAATGGCTATATCTTTTAGTTTGCTTGTAGCACATTTCAGTCTGAGTTCCTTGCACTTCCCTTTTTATTTGTCTGCATGATCAACATTTCACCCTATCTTGAGATTCTCAGCTGTCAACTCAGCCCTGGATTTGATTACTTAGAAATGTGAAAGGAAGTTCCAAAGAACTAGCATCTTCCGCAGAATTGTTTCAATTAATCTGTGTGTGTTTTTAATGCAAATTTTTGTTGCAAAGTGTATCAATGTACTCTATGTATCCTAAAAATGTTTTTTCATCTGCATTATAAAAAAATCCTAAGACCATAACAGAAATTCTTCCAAAAAATAACAATAAATGGTGTTGAATATACACGTCCTTGACTTACGACCAGTTGCTTAGCGACATTCAACGTTATGACAGGCCTACCTGGGAGCTACATACAACCCACATTCAAAATTCTGACAGTTGGGGAGACCCCCATGGTCAACTTTGGGCATTTGGCAACATGGCTGCATTTATAGCCATTTACAGCACCTCGTGGCTGCATTTTATGATAGTTTTGCCAAAAATCAGCATTCTACTTTTCTGTAAAACCATGGCCATAGTGAATCATTAATTTCATTTAACAATTGCTGCCCCCCCCCCAAAAAAAATTCAGGTTGGTCACGTGACCGACCCATTTTATGACCATCCCAACTTAACGTCATGATGGCCAGGCTCCATTGTGATCACAAGTTTGAGGTCTACCTGTCATTAGTTATTTGTTCTATTAATACTTCACAAATAATATGATGGCGTCTGCTTATGTTCATGCTCCTTAAACACTTCCTTTCTCCCTCTTTTTGTCTGCCTTCTCCCTAAATTATACAAATTAATGTGCCAATGACTAAAGAATATCTTGCTCTTGTCTTTTAGGAGCTAACTGGAATATACCATAATAATTATGATGGCTCTTTGAATACTGCGAATGGGTTTCCAGTATTTGCGACTGTGATCCTGGCCAATCACATCACCAAGAAAGATAATAAGGTGGCCGTTGGAGAGCTCACAGATGAGGACATGAAAGTTATTGTAGGATTGTCCAAAGATGAGCAGATTGGAGAGAAGGTGAGTTTGAAAGTCAAGATCCAAGATTCTGGTTTTCTTGTTTCCAGTTCAACAGTATGAAAGCTCCAGAGATTACTAGATTATTAGAATCTAATTACTAGATTACTACCATAGCAGTAGCAGTTCTCCTTCTGTTCCAAGATGATTTCAAGGGGCTGTAGGCACTTCTGTGAAAGTATTACTATGGGACCTGTTTTCAGTTTGTGTTTTGTCTGCTTTAATGTACTGAATTCACACTATCCATACTTTGAATACGTCTGAACA
This sequence comes from Thermophis baileyi, assembly GCA_003457575.1. Lineage (NCBI taxonomy): Eukaryota > Metazoa > Chordata > Lepidosauria > Squamata > Dipsadidae > Thermophis > Thermophis baileyi. The sequence goes on along the minus strand of QLTV01001166.1, from coordinate 356,512 downwards.
AATTGTTTCATGAGCAATAGTTTTTTTTAGTAAAAACATTACATTTTTACTAAAACAAATTATTATTACTATTACTGCTGTCATTGTCCTCCATTACATAGACTCTTATTGTCTCCCAGAAAGAAGAAAAATAATATTCAGAAGAGCAGTAAGCTTTAACAATTAAATCCAACTAAATTAAGTCCATCCCAAAATTTAATCTCAACCACTAAAACCTAACTGAAGAGAGGGTGTTAAATGTTTAGATGAACCTTCTCTCCTTTCTTATTTCTTCTACATATATGTAGTTACATATAATTTTCATTAGATGTTAGCCACAAAATCCTTTACAAGGATGGGTCAATCAGAAGGTTTCCTCCCAAAAGTCTTCAGAAGACTTGCTCATTCACAACCTGTGAAATAGAAACTTTCAAAAAGTCTGTGTCAGTTACAACTCAACACTAGCTTTTCTTTATCAAAGTTCCATAGCTTTTATTGGTAATACAAAACGATATATTTCTTCCAGCTAATTGCATTATTGCCCATTTTGTAGAATGCTAGCATTTAATCATAGCCTATATAATCTCCTTTTAAAAATCATCTCCTGTAGGGAGACCTCCAGAAAATCCCAGGACTATAGTCTATCCAGGGAAATTAAAACATTCTGGAAGGGGCAAGGCCTTATTATTTTTTACTTCCCAGACTGATTCCTGGTGACTTTGCTATACAGTCATTGTAGATTTAATAGGACTTTGCTATAAACTCTGTGCAGAATTATTAGGCAAGTTAGTATTTTGACCGTATCATCATTTTTATGCATATTTTCCACCTCCAAGCTGTATAAACTTAAATGCTTAGTGAATATAAGCATATCAGGTGATGTGTATTTGTGTAATGAGGGAGGGTGTGGCCTAAGGAGATCAACACCCTATATCAAGGTGTGCATAATTATTAGGCAGCTTCTTTTCCTCAGGCAAAATGGGCCAAAAAAGAGATTTAACTGACTCTGAAAAGTCAAAAATTGTAAAAAGTCTTTCAGAGGGATGCAACACTCTTGAAATTGATAAGATACTGGGGCATGATCAGAGAACCATCAAACGTTTTGTTGCAAATTCAGGTTTGAATAATTCTGCACACTAATAGTTGCCCAATAATTTTGCACGCATAGATACTCTCCTAAGAAAGCCAAAACCTCACTTTTATTTTCTTAAATATTCAGGTTTGAGGTTTATTAACATTTTGGATTGACTGAGAGCACTGTAGTTGTTCAATAATAAAATTAATCCTCCAAAATACAACTTGCCTAATAATTGTGCACACGGTGTATAATCATTCAAGGTTTAATAGGAGATTTCCATTGTAGTAGTACTGTTTCACTTTTAGTGTCTCTGTTGATAAATATGTTGGCTGTGTATTTGCTTTTCCCAGATCTTTGCAAGCATTGCTCCTTCCATCTATGGGCATGAAGATATCAAAAGGGGGCTGGCTCTAGCCCTGTTTGGAGGAGAACCCAAAAACCCAGGTAAGTTGACCAAAGACACTTTGTGATCAACACTGCTTTTACATGAAGAGCTTTAAGTTGCTAGAGAGGATACCTGTATTATAGTGGAGAGAAATGGCTTGAAAAGATGTTCATCTTTTATTTTTACAGTTGCATATTTCCCTATTAATAAGCTATTCTCGATTTTAGTAATTTATTCCAGAAAATAACAGCAATTCCTTACTACCAAAAAGTTCAAACATGAAGCTCCCCCAGTTTTATCTAGTTGTAAATAAGTATATGTTATAAAGTATGCATACACCACATTTCCTTCTTTTCCGTCTGCCCAGTTTTATCAGAAATTCACCTTATTCTGAAATGAGGTGGAGAGATTCTTTTTCTTTTTTATTTTACTGTCCTTTGTACTGATGTCTTATTAATCAAAATATGAATACTTACTGGGATGGGGAATATTAATAAAGCAGACCATTTCTCAATCAGATTATTTCTTCATATTGCTATATCACTTTATCTGACTACTTCTCCTAGAAAGCAATCAGATATTTTAAAGTATGTAAATGAGCTTTATTTCATATATCACCATATTTTTCAGACTATAAGACGCACCGGACTATAAGATGCACCTAAATTTACAGGAGGAAAACCAAAAAAAAAAAGTTTTTGGCCTCCGCCCGTCCCGTTTTCACCCTCCGTGGTCCCCAGAAGCACTCTGCAGTGCTCCGCACGGCCCGTTTTCGCCAAAAGCAGGCCTGTTTTTGGGTTCCCAAGCCCTCCGTGCGTCGCGTTTTTGCCCTCCCCAGCCCCCAGAAGCACACTGCAGTGCTCCGCACAGCCCATTTTCGCCAAAAACGCGCCCATTTTTGGCCTGCAGAGTGCTTCTGGGGGTCGGGGAGGGCAAAAACGCGATGCGCGGAGGGCTTGGGAGCCCAAAAACGGGCCATGCGGAGCACTGCAGAGTGCTTCTGGGGGCTGCGGAGAGTGAAAACGCGACGCACAGAGGGTTCAGGAGGCCAAAAATGCCCGTATTCGGTCTATAAGATGCATCTAAATTTTCACCCACTTTTGGGGGGGGGAGAAGGTGCGTCTTATATGCCGAAAAATACCATATAGTTGATTCTCTTCCTTCATTACCTAGCAGTCCTTATTCAGAGCAACATTATGAATCCTGGTTCAGGGTCACTGAGTGAGCTTTGATGGACCATCTGATCTCAAGTCTCTGAAGTTCTAATTTAACATTTTGTCTCATTGTGCCATCTGCAATTTGGCTCACTGTTCTTTCCATCTAAAACACTACAGGAGGAAAACACAAAATCCGTGGAGACATCAATATGTTGCTTTGTGGCGATCCTGGCACAGCCAAGTCTCAGTTCCTCAAATATGTGGAGAAAGTAGCCAGCAGAGCGATATTCACCACCGGCCAGGGGGCTTCTGCAGTTGGTCTGACTGCCTATGTGCAGAGACATCCTGTAACCAAGGAATGGACCTTGGAGGCTGGAGCCCTGGTGCTGGCAGACAGAGGGGTGTGCTTGATAGATGAATTTGACAAGGCAAGTATTGGCTTGGAGGTATGACGTAATTTGGTCAAGCCAGATTCCAGATTCCAACAGTATAAGTTGCTCTAGGTAAGACCTTGAACACAGAAAATGAAACAGAGAGAGAAAACGGGTTGGATTTTAGGACCTATCTAGAAAGAGTCAGTCCTGAGATCTGGAACTGAGAAAAACCGCTCAGAATATTAAAGCTAGTGGGGGATTTGATAGGTTTGGAGGGTGCTGGTTCGAAGATTCTTTAATGTAGTGAAATCAGTGAAGATACCTTGGGGAGAACATAACACAGTGCTGGTTAATATGTGATGGGAGAAAATTGCTTTGAAACTCAGTATTAACAATTCTAGCTGGAAGATACTTCCTGTCCTTGATAATATTTCTATATCTAGAGGCACTGAACTTCTTAAGAGCTTTGAATGTGTACATCTGAATTCTGCTTTATTTATTATTGGGGCTAATTGGAGTTTTAACGTCTTTTGCTGTTCCTCAGATGAACGATCAGGATAGGACCAGCATCCACGAAGCCATGGAACAGCAGAGCATTTCCATCTCCAAGGCTGGCATTGTCACATCTCTACAAGCTCGCTGCACTGTTATTGCTGCCGCCAACCCCATAGGTATGTGGGGCCCATGGAAGAAAAACTCAAACTATAGCAAAAAGTTCCACATATTGTGTTAAACTTCCTGTTTAAAAACTTCCTGTCTTTTGGATCCTGAAAGGAACACGAGCATGCACTGTTTTGTTTTGTTTTTTAAAAATGCTTCTTTTCCTATTCTAGGTGGGCGCTATGACCCTTCTTTGACTTTCTCGGAAAATGTTGACCTGACCGAGCCCATCATATCTCGCTTTGATATCCTGTGTGTGGTCAGGGACACTGTGGATCCTGTTCAGGTAGATTCTGCCGATCATTAGACTTAAGGAAGGTTAATGAAGGGCCTGTCATTTTAATACTTACTGAATGAAGAAGGGAGGTACATAAGATGGAATTAGCTAATACCACTGACCTCTTGTCTAGCTTGGGAAAGTTAAGCTCACAGGAACACTTTGATAAGCATATAGGCCAGTGATGGCGAACCTATGGTGCCACAGGTGGCACGCGTAGCCATATCTGCCGGCACGCGAGCCGTTGCCCTAGCTCAGCTCCAGCGCGCATGTGCGCGCCAGCCAGCTGATTTTCGGCTAGCACGGAGGCTCTGGGAGGGCTTGAGGGCCTCCGGAGGGCCTCCGGGGGGGCGGGGAGAGGGTGTTTTCACCCTCCCCAGGGTCTAAGAAAGCCTCTGGAGCCTGGGGAGGGTGAAAAACGGGCCTACCGGGCCCACCAGAAGTTGGGAAATGGGCTGTTTCCAGCCTCTGGAGGGCCTCCGGGGGGCGGCGGGGGAGGCTGTTTTCGCCCTCCCCAGGCTTCAGGGAAGCCTCTGGAGCCTGGGGAGGGTGAAAAACGGGCCTACCGGGTCCACCGGAAATCAGGAAATGGGGGGGTTCGTGCACGCATGCGCGGGGAACGGGGCAATGCGGGGAGGGGGTCGCGCGTGCATGGGCAGGGGGGCATTGAATTATGGGAATGGGCACTCGTGCGTGCGCAATAGCGCATGCGCGCACGCTTTCGGCACCCGAGGCAAAAAAGGTTCGCCATCACTGGTATAGGTAGTCCTCGACCTGCAACCTTTGAATCAATGACAGTTTGAAATTACAACTTTGCTGAACGAATGGTGCTTGCAACCAGTCCTCGGCTGTCCCAGCACTCCCATGGTGTGTGCTTGCAATCTGTGTTGCTTGGCAACCAGTTCACACATAGGACTGGTTGTAGCACCCCCACAATCACATGATCAGCATTTGCAACCTTCCTGCTTGTTTCCCCAAAAAGTCAATAAGAGAAAACGGCAGAGAAGGTCGCAAGTTGCTGGTCTCCCCAATCTGCATACTCTTCCAACATTGCACTCACACCATGCCAGCTATTTGCACACCCTTCCAGACTACGCCTGCGCTGTGCCTCTCTCGCACCCCCATGCACCCTCCCTGAACCTCGCTGCAACACCCTCACCCCTCTTCATCTGGTCCTGCCTTACCCGGCAGCAGCCACTCACCTATCTGCTGTCCCGGGATTTGCAACTTCCAGATGGCTTCCTCATTGACTTTGGTTATGGGAAGGCCACAACACCTTAACAATTGTGCAACAATTGGGACTGCAGAGATTGTTGTGGCTAAGCAACTTTATGACTGCATCGCTTAGAGACAGAAATTCCCATCTCGATTGCCATCGTAAGTCGAGGATTACCTGTTCTTATCAAAGATCCATTCATTTTTGAATAAGAGTTAGGCAATCTGGAAAATTAACTTTTGAGATTATCTTATAGTAAATGATATGAAATCAGTACATCAAATCAAATTTTGTATTTGTTTGTTTGGTTTTCTTTTTTTCAATTCTTTCTGGAAGGATGAGATGCTGGCTCGATTTGTTGTCAGTAGCCACATCAAGCATCACCCAAACAGCAAGGATGCAGTAAATGGAGAGTCTCAAGAGATTATCCTCCCTAATACTTATGGCGTAGAGCCTATTCCACAGGAGATCCTGAAGAAATACATTATTTACGCAAAGGAAAAAGTCCATCCCAAACTCAACCAGATGGACCAGGACAAAGTGGCCAGGATGTACAGTGAACTCAGGAAAGAATCCATGGTAAGCAACCAGGGAGGTGGGAAATCCCATGTTTCAGAGTGAGACTGTCACCTGCAGAATCACTACCCCTCTCACCAGTTAAATGGAGCTGGAAGAAATGTTGGTCCCAATAAATCTGGTTCTTTTTAGAAGCAGCCGTTTAATTACAACGGTTCATGAAAAAGTTTCCAAATCTATAAATGAGTACTGGCCTTATTAGAACCCACCCAAAGAATATGCAAGTCTTTATCTTCTTTTGAATTCTTTACTGCTTAATTTGTCCCTGAAAGCTAGATACAATTGTTCACCAAAATATCTGCCAGTAACTATTGCATCAGTGTATATAACCTGTGCTAAAATTGGCTTTGGGTTATAGAAACATCTAGCCTGATCTTTGGACTTTGTTCTCCCATCCTTGGGGTTTGTTTGTTTGTTTCGACAACTTGTCTAATAGAGAGAGCTGGTAGCATTTTGGCTGGACGTCAGCTCAAGGATCAAAGAAAAAAGGTCCCGATTCCTGAAAAAAGAAGTAGTGGGAACAACACCTAAGGAGGCATATTCCTTATAATCTATGCAATGCACTAGTTTGCCAGGAGATGGCAGAGTCCTCCCTTAATCATTGATGCCTTTTAAACAGACCTTTTTTAGTCCCCCCCCCCCCTATTTACTATCTCCTGTGCGCCATTATTTGTTTTTAATTAGCTCCATGCAGCATTTAACAGCTCCCCAGAGTAGAAAAGCAGGCTGTAACTTAATGATGTGCAATTTCGGTCAGTTTCTGAATCACTTTGTGTGGCAGAACAAGGACCACACTCTAAAATTGGCTGAGGACAGGATCCACTATGGATAAGGTCCAGCAGGTTCTAACAGGTTCTGGAGAACTGGTAGCAGAAATTTTGAGTAGTCCGGAGAACCGGCAAATACCACCTCTGGCTGGCCCCAGAGTGGGGTGGGAATGGAGATCTTGCAATATCCTTCCCCCAGGAGTGGGGAGGGAATGGGGATTTTGCAGTATCCTTCCCCTGCCACGCCCACCAAGCCACGCCCACCAAGCCACGCCCACCAAGCCACGCCCACAGAACCGGTAGTAAAAAAAAAATTGGATTTCACCACTAATAAGGTCAGATGTTTTAAGAGGTAAAGTAGATGCCTTAAGCCTGTCAGTCTTTAAGGCATCCATTGATCCTCTTCAAAGCTCCCCAGCTGCTTTTTAGGGCACATTTAGGTGGGGCATATGGGAGCATAAAAAGGATGCTGGCAAGTCACATGCCATTGTTGGGGTGCCCTTTTTGCATTGCTGGAATCAGTTATCACGGCCTTTCCCTTTTCTTTCTGCAGGCAACTGGGAGTATCCCCATTACAGTGCGTCACATAGAGTCCATGATCCGAATGGCAGAGGCTCATGCTCGCATGCACCTGCGGGATTACGTGGTGGAGGACGATGTCAACATGGCCATCAGGGTCATGCTGGAGAGTTTCATCGACACACAGAAGTTTAGTGTTATGAGAAGCATGCGGAAGGTATGCAGAGATGTGGATCCTTTTGTAGTGGTGGTGGTTTTATTTGGGATTATGGAAAAATACCATGAGAACTTACGTTTGATAGAACTCCAGTGAGGATTGAGGGAGCTGGCTTTAAACAAGGACTCCGATGTTATGCATGGACACTTTTATGCACTGCACACTGTTATGGACAGTAAATTATAGAGTCTTTCTATTGTCTCTTTCATTATTGTGTGTGTAGTATGTTGAAACTTATCCTAGTCAACTGGAAATTGCAGGAGAAGATTGATAGAGAAATTACAATAATTCTCCAAAAATATCCAGAGTCTCTAGGTATCCATGAAGAGTCTCTTAGGACAAGTAAGACTGTCAGCTATATTAGCAGTTTGATCTTAGAAGATGATGAAATCTCAGACTGAAAGAAGAATATTATTTCTTACTTAAAAGCATTTCTTTTGGACCGTTCAAGAGATGAGTAAATGCCTTGCTTGGGCCTCAATGAATCCCAGTAATGAATCCTGGAAAATGCTGCCAAATGGCAAAGGAGTAGGCTAAGAGACCTATCATCCACACTCCTGATGAATGAAATAGCTTTTGAGATGAGGGTTGGACACTGGAGACACTAAAGTTAATATTAGCATTGGGCCAACTTGAAAGGCCTTTGATGTGATCAGAGAGATCAACTTCTAATCCACTCTTTAGGGAGTTTACTGAGTGATCTCAGATCAACCTTAGTTTGGAAGGCTAAAATATGAATAAATAACCATATTCGTTATCCTGAACTTCTTGGTGGAGTGGTGAGATTAAAACATACAATGAATGAAAAAATACGTTGTATGTTAGTGTCTAGGCAGCTTATAGCAACTTTGAATCAGTTGAGTGCTTACAAAATGTGAGTACTTTAACAATGTTTTGCCTGCTTTCTTAAACATTTTAAAAAGTCCAGAAGGTCCAGAAATTTGAAGACTATTTCTTACTCTTTATGTTTCTGCCCTCCCCCATAAAAATCAAATACAATGAATAAATAACCATATTCCTTTGGGAGTTGGGTGGCATACAAATATAATAAAATAATAAAT
>QLTV01001166.1:311334-336957 GCA_003457575.1 Thermophis baileyi | reverse complement strand
TCCTGGCTCCCCTCCTCAGGCAGCCCGCGGGAGTTTCTTCTCCCTCCCGCTTCCCTCGAGTGCCGGAGGCGGGGGAGCGTCAGTGGACACAACGCCAAGGAACGCGACGGAGCTACAAGTCCCAGGTAGGACGTGCATCTCGCGGCCCAACATGTTCCACCTGCCAGAAATGAGTCTCTGTGAGACTCGTCCCGCCACCGCCGCTGCCTCGTGGAGCAGGACTCTGCAAGGCCTGTTGTGCCGTTGCATGCACCAACGGCAGCAGGACCCCAGCTGTGCCAGTATGATGAAGTTTGCGGCAGTCCTGCAGTTCGTGCATGCAACGGCACAACAAGCCTTACTGAGTCCTGCTCCACGAGGCGGTGGCGGCAGGGAGGGGAGGCGAGGCAGCGGCAATGGGACATGCAGACCCACGCTCGCCGCCTACTGCACCCCCAAAATAATAAGCCCCCCCCGATAATAAGGCCGAGGCCATATTTGGGGGGTCAAAAAAATATAAGCCCCTGTCTTATTTTCGGGGAAACACGGTATTATTCACAAGAGATGCTTCAAAGAATTTAAAACTCTTAAGTAACAATAGAATAGAATAGAATAGAATTAGAGAAGAGAAGAGAGCTGGAAGGGACCTTGGAGATCTAGTCCAGCCCCCTGCTCAAGCAGGAGAACCTATACCATTTCAGACAAGTGACTGTCTAGTCTTAAAAACCTCCTGTGATGAAGCACCACAACTTCTGAAGGCAAGCTGTTCCACTGGTTAAGGAAGTTTCTCCTTAATTCCAGGTTGCTTCTCTCTTTGATTAGTTTCCAACCATTGTTTCTTGTCCTGTCCTCTGGTGCTTTGGAGAATAATTTGACCCCCTCTTCTTTGTAGCAGCCCCTCAAAATATTGGAATACTGCTATCATGTTGCCCCTAATTCTTATTTTCTTTAGACTATCCAAACCTAAAACCTGCAGCCATTCTTCATATGGTTTAGTCTCCAGGCCTTTGATCATCTTAGTTGCTCTTCTCTGAACTTTTTCCAAAGTCTCAACATCTTTTTTGTAGTGTGGTGACCAAAATTGGTTGCAGTATTCCAGGTTTGGTCTTACTAGGGTTTTGTAAAGCGGCACTAATACTTCACATGATCTTGATCCTATGCCTCTGTTTATACAACCCAGGATTGTATTAGCTTTTTTGGCTGCTGCTGCATACTGCTGGCTCATATTCAAGTGATTATCCACTAAGTCTCGAAGGTCCCTCTCACAGTTACTGTTTTTGAGCCAGGTCTCGCCTAATCTATACTTATACCTTTGATTTTTCCTGCCTAAATGTAAAACTTCATTTTTCTCCACATTAAAATTCATTGGATAGGGCCCAAGTCTGTCAAGATCTTTTTGGATCCTGAGCTTGTCTTGGGGGTGTTGGCTATTCCTGCCAGTTTAGTATCATCTGCAAATTTAATGAGTTCCCTTTCTATTCCCTCATCTAAGTCATTTATGAAGATATTGAAGAGTACTGGGCCTAAGATAAAGCCTTGTGGTACCCCACTGCTTACTTCTCTCCATATGGATGTAGTACCATGTGTTAAGTATCATAAACTCCTGTGTAAATTGAGGTGCTGAATTTGACCATAATCTTGAGCTTCTATCTTTGCAGTTTCACTATTGGTTTACTACTGGGCCTGAGGCAAGATCACATCTTTACTGAGAAAAGAGTAGAGGATAGGGCCAGGGGCAAGGATGCCATTATGATTATCTGACTTCTCTCTTGCATGAAGATAATGTAATATTTTTGTTACATTAAAGTAGTACATACTTACGTTTCATCCCTACGGTGTAATCGCATGCAGAGATGGGTATTTTAATATGTTGTGGGATTACCAAATGTATAGTCATTTATGGTAATTTATTTTATTTTGCAACCTACAGATGGTGGCAATATTTATATAGGAAACTGTGCATTCAAGTACTTTACTGCAAAATTAGTGCCAATTCTGCTTTGGCATGCTCATGCTGCATTTTTTAAAATTGATTATGTGTACTCAAGGCGTTGTCAACTCTTGATGCCCGCATAAATAGATGTCCTTCTTGACAATCTGTCCCCAATCCATCTCTTCAAGTCTCCCATTGGTGCACCCATCACCACTGCAATCTAATCCCTCCATCCATCTTGCTGCTGGTCTTCCTCTCATCTCTTTTCTGCCATCTTTGTCAGCATCAGAGCCTTCTTCGGGTTGGAAGAGAAGATTCTGTTTTTGTAACCCAAATAGGAAAGCAAGCATGACCTTTGGTCAGCAGAATTGTATAACAAACTCCAAGGGGTGGGGGAAGAGGCACGTAGCTTTATCCAACAGTAATTGAGCCAGCAACAATAAAATCATAGATAAGGTTTTTCAAGAACAGAAAACAATGATGGGTGAAAATGAATGCTAAGTATAGGCCTGAAAAGGCAACATCAATCTACTCTTCCCTTTCTCCTTTCGTGGTTTTTGCACAGTTCCACATGGATGTTTCTGACAAACCCCCCCCTCCCCATTAAAGTCTTTAACCTTCTAGAACAGGATTGGCCAATGATTTTGTACTTAGCGAATAACAAAATTTGTTGCTGAATGTTCCAGGGAAAGAGGTAGCAATAAGATGATGTTATTGGAGAAGGGTACCAAATCCTGTTTCCTATTGGAATGGATTTGCTTGTTTGTTTGTTTTAAAAAAATCAAACTTATCCGGAGCCTCATACGATTATTTCATTTTTATTTTCATTTTTCAAAGAGCAGGAAATTATGACATTTTACAGAAATTCAGCAGTGGGTATCCAAATTTAGCTGAGCAATCTTAACAGTTGGTCTATTTCATTGATCGATTTTTATCCCGACTTTATTATTTTTTATAATAGCTCAAGATAGGGAACATACCTAATACTTCTTCCTATTTTCCCCACAACAACAGCCCTGTGAGGCGGGTTGCTGAGGGAGACTGACTGGTCCAAAGTCACCCAGCGGGCTTTCATGTCTAAGGTTAGAATAAAGCTCATAACCTCTTGGGTTTTAGCCTGGTGCCTCAGCCACTAGACCAGATTCATAAAGAGGACCTCAGCTGCTTGGTACTTTCTAGAGCTCTGTTTCCAGCTGGAGACATTTTCTTTTTTCAATGCTGTCTCTTGAATTCTGTATTTGATTTGGGTTACTGTATTGAAGAATTATATTTTTACTTTATGGTGCCCAGCTTTCACCAGGTACAACCACTATCTCCATTTCCTTAGTGAGAAACAAATGGTGGACATCTCCAAACCCTCCTCCTTTGAAAACTTTCAAGGCAAACATACCAAAACAGGTTTCCCATGTTGGATGGCTGTTGGGTACTGTAAGCGTCTATGTAAATGGTTATCTTGTTCTTAGACTGTGTATTCCCTTTAAGATGAATTTTCTAAATAATATATTAACTTTTAGTATATACAGAGGTAACTATCAAAGGAAAATATGTTTGTCCTAAATATCCTCATATACGATTATCATTTAGGCTCAATTTTCCCCATATACCAACAGTCTTCCAGTTCAGACTGAAGCCTCAAACAAATTGTTCCAACTTTTTTCATATTTGCTTCGGCCCTGAACAGGGGTGGGTTCTAACTTACCTTGCTGCCGGTTCGCTTCCTCCCGCGCCGCATGGGCGCGCCTCATGGGCATGCATGCGCAGTGCAAAAAAAAAAAAAGTTTTTTTTAAAAAAAAAGCCGAAAACAAGATGGCAATGAATGCGCAGTGCTGGAAACTCGGCTTCTGCGTATGCGCAGAAGAAATAAAAAATTCAAAAAAAAATTCAAAAAAAATATGGCGGCGCCCATGGACCGGCACCGACCAAACCGGATCCATGATGTCATCGTGACATCACCAGCGGGTCGCTACCGGTTTGGGCGAACCAGGAGGAGCCCACCTCTGGCCCTGAAGATCCAAGAAGGTCAAATTTTATTACTTTTTTATCCCACTTTCTCTGAGCAGCGGAATTGATATAGACATGTCTCCATGTCTGTTCTGGGGTAAGCAAGACTGAAAAAAAGATTTGAACCTAGGATTCTCTGATTTACAGTATCTGCTGCTACCCAATATGCTATACCAATTCACTTTTGGTGACCTGGCAGTTTTTCAATGGTTTTGTAATATGGTACTTCTCTATCTATTGAATTCACAAAAACATCCCTAAAATATGTAGAAATTGCATTAGGAGTCAGACCTAAAGTCCTTGGGTAGCTGTGATTAGAACAGAATAAAATGTTAATGAGGCAAGGTCACTGACAGACCTTGCTGAGTGTGTTTACTTCTGTGTGTTTATTTTATCTGGCCATGAAGCTGAATATATCCAACTGCATCTCACAGCAGGGTTAAGTCTTGTGCAAAATGTCTCAGTACTTTTCCCCTTGATCTCCAAGGTGCTTTTTAACCAATCCATACCCATTTTTTGATACGATTCACAGGGTATTTTTCATCAGCTGTGCAGTTGCTACTTCTTGCTACAGATATGATTTCAACTCTTCACTACACACTAAGCAAAAGACTGACTTTTGTAGCTGTTGCCTTCACACAACCACAATTTTGGCCTGAAGCTTTACAGGGAAAAACAACTGCATTATGAATTTATTCATAACTGCATTTATTAGGAAGAAAGTTGTAAAGTTGCTAAGTTAGCAAAACCAAGTTTATGTCTGGTCATTAAAACTGCAGTACTTCAGAAATCAATTGGAAAAGATGCCTTGGGGTGTGCAGGAACATAATACAGTTTGCAGCTTTTTAAAGTAGCCACATCTTTCCCCAGAATCACGTGGCTGACTCCTGCTTTAAACAGCTGCAGAGCAGGGGTGGGTTCTAAATTTTTTTACTACCGGTTCTGTGGGCGTGGCTAGCTGGGGGGGCATGTGACTGAGTGGGCATGGCCAACTTGATGTCACTCACGACCATGACCACTCAGTCACATGCCCCCCCACTTAGCCATGCCCACAGAACTGGCGAAAATTTTTGCCGCTGGGAGGCTGGCAAAGAAGCCGCGCTTTCCCCGCTGCCGCGGCTGCTTCTACCTCAGCGCCAGCAGGAGCGGGGCAACAGCGGGGAAGGCCCGTCAGAGGCGAGAAGGGTCGCTCCTCCCGCGGCTGTTGCAGCAGCCGCCCGGGCGAGCCGCTCCCCAACTCAGGCCCATGCCCCCCACAGCCACGGCGAAAATTTCTGTTTTGCCAGCTGGGAGGCTGGCAAAGAAGCCTCGCTTTCCCCGCTGCCGCAGCTGCTTCTACCTCACCGCCGAATGGTCCATGCCCCCCCTACACACACACCCCGCGCTTGTCCTGGCAGCATCCCGGCAGTAGCAGCCGAGCGAGGGAAGGAGAGGGACTGGAGAATGAAGCGGACACAGCGGCAGCCAAAGCTGCCGCTTATTCCAACAGCCGAGGATGGAAGAGGCACCTCTTCCATCCTCGGCTGTTGCAAAGAAGCGGCAGCTCTGGGTGTGCCACGCCCGCTTCGTTCTCTTTGGGAGCCGCTTTCCACCTTGTTTGCAACCCACTCCAAAGGGAGCTCAGATTGTGGCGGCGTTCCAGCTTCCGCTGCCTTGCGAGGGGAGGGCAGGGGGTCTCCCGCCCCAGCACCCCTCCTCCACGCAACCTGCTGCCGCCGAGTGGTCTCCTTCCCACCGCCTGCTTTGCTCGTGGGGCAGATGGGCTGGAACTTCCACGCTTCTTTATGTTCTGCCCCAGCTACGAACCACAAAGAACGCAGCACACACAAACTCTGTGCAAACCTTATTTTACTAAATAAAGACTACTAATAAGCTTTCTTAGTAGTTTGTTCAAACAAAAATACAGTTTCAATCAGTCTTTTATGAACAAGGGCTGTTAATTCAACTTCATTAACAGCCGACAAGAGTCTTCAGTCTTGTCATCCCTTAACTAGGCTAGGGGGGTGGCCAATTAGCCCCAAGCCTTACTCCCGAGGAGACCTTCTCCTCAGGAAACATTCCTTCCTTTTGGCCACTCTGCTTGCCCATGCATTGAGAATAGGCTCCTCCTCTTCTTCCTCTTCACTGATGGGAGCTTCTGGGGGTTCTAAAGGCCCTGGCTGAATCTCCGCCTCTGGCACCAAGTCCTCGCCAACCTCCTCACTGTCTGACTCAGGTGCCAGCTGCACAGGCCGCTGGCGAAGCACAAGATCAGCCTCTTCGCTGTCAGAGTCCGCAACCAGCTGCACGGGTCGCTGGTGGGCCACAACACTTTGCTGGCGTGGTTGAGGGGGGCTGGGGCCATTCCCCCCTTGCCCTGCAGCCCTGCAGCTCAGCCCACGGCTTGTCCCTGCTGCCCCCGGGTATGAGGAAGTGGGGCAGGCGAGAGGCGGGCACGGCGGCTGTATGTTCATGCAGGGCATGCGCAGTGCCGAAAAATCCAACCCCCCCCCCAAAAAAGCCAAAGACAAGATGGCGATGCATGCACAGTGCCGGAAACTCAGCTTCTGCGCATGCGCAGAAGAAAAAAACCCAGAAAATTTTTTAAAAAAATAAATTTAAAAAAAAATTTAAAAAAAATATGGCGGCGCCCATGGACCGGCACTGACCGAACCAGATCTGTGACATCACTGTGATGTCACCAGCAGGTCGCTACCAGTTCGGGCGATCTGATCCGAACCGGGAGGAACCCACCTCTGCTGCAGAGGGATGATACATTTGAATTACTACACAGTCTGTAATAACTGTTTGGAATCAAATCTGAACTACTGCACTGCCACATCTTTTTACCTGCTTAATTGACAAGATACCTAGCTGGAAAAAAATTGACTGATTTGTGCAGCTGCTGCTGGCCAGTATTGTAGGAAACTATTTAAAATATTTCTGTGAAATAGAGAACAATATATTTTAAAATAGTTAATCTTAATTTTGTTTCCCTATTTAAAAAGAATTATTCAAATTTAGCTTAGCCCTACCGTATGAATACATTTATAGAATCCCCATGAAGGGTATTACTATGACTACCATGACTAATGGCATTCAGAATACCCTTGTGGGGAGAAAATGGAGATATTCTTCCAACTGCATGAAAATGCTTTTCATTCGAGAATAAATTGGAAAAGAAAGCAAGGGGTTTGGGTGGCAATACTCTTTGACTGAATATGCACCAATCTTTCAAAAGGTACCTGAGCATACTTTGGTCTCTGGCTTCTCTTCTCTGCCTTTTCCCCATTATTCTCTTTATTTCTGTAGATTGACCTTGAAATAAGTCTTAGTTTAGTTTTATATAAATCTCTGAGATATTGTATCATTTGTTTTTAATGATTATACAGCTGCCTCCTTTCCCTGACACAACCCTTTTCCCCCCTCTTTTCTTTAATGTACTTAAATTTCTTAACTATACAAGTAGTCCTCAACTTATAACTGTACGTTTAATGGTTCAAAGTTATGACAGACTCAGAAAAAGTGACTTATGACCCATCAGAAGTTAAGATTATCACACCATCCCTATATTCATGTGATTGCAATTCTGGTGCTTGGCAACCAGCTCATGTTTACAACAGTTGCCATGTTTTACATTCATATGATCATGAATTGCAACTTTCCCAGCCAGCTTTTGACAAGCAAAATCAATGAGGGAAGTTGGATTAACTTTAAGAATCACAGTGGTTAACTTAATAACCATGGTAAAAATGGTTGTAAATTGGATTGGTCATGTGATGACTTATTTAATGACTGCATCACATAACAAGCAAAATTACAGTCCCAATTATGGTTGTAAGTCAAGGATTTCCTGTACGTATGTTCAAATGTTGGGCCAGCATGTATTTCTTTAAAGAAGTATTTTCCTCCTTGATGTCTAAATGTATAGAAGGGGAAAACTGATATGATTGTTTTCCTATTCATCCATAAACCAAGGAGTATTCCATTACCTGGAAATGATTTGAAGTTTCCTGCTTTGGAGCAGGATCCAAGAAAGTCAGCTCTAGAGTGTGCCAGCCTTTACCAATCTTTACTGGATTATTACAAAACAGCATCCAGATATACAGATTTTAATTCCCTGAATTCTCATTGATAACACTAATGGCTGGAGAATCTGGGAGTTCAAGTCCACACATTTAGAGGACTCCCACAATGAGAAAATCTAGAGTGGGTACTCACTGAGACTGGAAAAAATGAGCCAGTCACTTTCAGGACCCTGGAGAGTTCACTTCAAAATGTTACACTACTGTATGAGTATGTCTGTGCATATTATGTCAGTGGAGATGTATGAAGTTATATATATATATCAATGGTAATTCAACTTATCTTCTATGTTGATCACCCCGAAACAGTTCTTCACTATTATCAACTAAGGCCAAAAATAAAAAAAAAACACCTGGCTCTATGACAGAGAATATCTGTTGTTTTGGAAATGTGAAATGCACTGCTTCCAATAATGGCATTTGGGGAATGGCCCGAAGGCTCAGCCAAGAATGAGCTGGGGAAATATTCCTTCCTTCAGCTTTGTAAAGCTTACAGCATTAAGACTTTAAAGACTATTCCAGCATTTTGAACTGGACATAGTAATAAATAGGGAACGAATGTAAACCCTCCAGACTTTATGTAATGTGGTTCCATCTTAATTCTTAACATCTCCCAGGTTCCCTACATGTAACACATGAGAGCAATTCAGCCTGAAACGTACCAGAAACTAGATGCCTACTCAGGAAAAGTATTGCTGATGAAGCTCTCTAAATCTATTTCAGGGTTGTACTTAAGGGAAAATTAAAAAAAAATAAACATTGTAAATAAATAACTGACCCCTTTGGAAGCTCCTTAAATTAATGATCTTTGCTACAGTTGGGGTAGTCAGTTTTGAAGTTCAACAATGCTTTCTTCTCCTCCTCCTCATCTCTACCTCTACTCAATTTTTTCCCCACTCCATTACGCTTCACTAGATACTAGACAAAGGGAGAAAAATTCTATTTCTCACTTGTCTCTATCATCTTCTCTTCCTTGTCACCCTTTTTCTAAACAAATAGTCCTAAGCATTCTAACCTTTTCTCAAAAGCATTCTATCTCTTATTCATTTGTTTTTATATTTTGCAGACTCTCCAGGTCTCCGGGATTTTTATGGTGTTCAGTAACCAGAATTGTACATGGGGTTCTAATAATAATAGGATCATAAATCTGCAAAAGGCAGGCTTATTTTTGATCTTTTGCCTAATGATCCCTAAAATGGATTTTGCCTTTTTCAAACTTACAGTACATTAATATATATTTTTTTTGTTAAACCACTCAGCATAATCCCAAGATTAACTTATATCCTATTCAATTTCATAAACTCTGAACGGATCACATAAAAATTGAAAAATTGAAAAAATAATCAGTTTAAAAATGACAATCGTCATTTTAAATTGTGATTTTTAAAAAAAACCAAAAAAAACCCCCAAAGCTCCTCATAAGAACAGTAACCTCATTGTTTTCCTAAACTCTCAAAGTAAAGGCACAGTCTCACAGAATGGGTTCCTCTGTCACAGATATATATACTATATCACAAAACTCTTGGTGTTCACAAGACAAAAAAAATACAATAAAGTAAAGCAACATAGATTTAAGGCAATAAAGCTCAGGACAATACAGACAGTCCTCAATTTACAACCATTCATTTAGTGATCGTTTGAATATAATGACACTGAAAAATGTGACTTACAATCATTATGAGCCGAGGTGGCGCAGTGGTTAGAGTGCAGCACTGCAGGCTACTTCAGCTGACTGCTAGCTGTAGTTCGGCGGTTCAAATCTCACCGGCTCAAGGTTGACTCAGCCTTCCATCCTTCTGAGGTGGGTAAAACGAGGACCCAGATTGTTGGGGGCAATATGCTGACTCTGTAAACCGCTTAGAGAGGGCTGTAAAGCACTGTAAACTGGTATATAAGTCTAAGTGCTATTGCTATTGCTATTTTCACACCTGCAATCATTGCAGCATCCAGATCAAAATTCACTTTGTTATGGGATTCACCAAAACTTCATTCATGCAAGAATCCAGAAGTCAAGATTGCCTTGCTGTATTTATAATCTGGGTGGGTTTGAATTTTGTGGGAGTGGTGGTTGGTGATTTGACAAAGTTCTGATTGGTCCACCTTGTCAGTCTGTTGTGAATAGTTTGGATTTTACACCTGATTGGGTGGTAAATTGTATCTAGTTCTATTGTTCTGTTGATGGCTCATTTGAGTGAGTGCTATTTGAGTGCCACGCTTCCAGGAATTCTCTGGCTGTTCTGTTGTTTGCTTGGTTGATTATTTCTATGCTATTCTAGTCAAATGTGGGGCTCATTTTGAGGGCATGGGTGGCTGCTAGGTATTTCTGATCTTGGTCCTTTATTGTAGTTTCTTCCCCCCCCCTTGTTTCTTTGCTATAACTGGTATCTTGTCTGCCTTATGTAGTGTAGATTATAGTCTTGTTTCTGTTCTTGCTTAGTAGGGTATGCAAACTTTTGGTTAACACAAGATTCTTTGTACCATTTTTTTTGTAGGCTTGCGGGCAGCAAAGACATGGCATGTTCAATTCCGACATTCATGCTTTCATTTTTGCTTCCATTTTTCTTTTTCTTCCCTGTCTATTTTATTCCAAGTTACACATAACCACTACCAAGAAATCATCTGTACCATTTGCCAAACTTCTCATTCCCTTTGTATTTGTTACTAATTCTCTCAAGCTTTCATAATAAACAATAAAATCAGCCTTGCTTTTAGATGTACTTTTTCATGCTATGTATGAATAGAACTATGCTTAAATCATGTATCTAAAGTTAGTAGGTAAAATTAGTTATTCAAACGATGAATAGTAGAGAGAATTGGAGAACAAAATAGCAGAATAATAATACAGCACTTAAAATCATATGTAAAATTCTAATGACATGGCTTATAACATAATTCACCCTGGGTTTAATAGCTGTTCTTTGTTACCCTAGCCTAGTCCTGTGGCAAATCATTTGCATGCTTTAATAGCTGTGATACAAAATGTAGCTGTCTTATCGGTAATGTTAGGCTTGTTATCTGATAAAGGGAAAGCTAAATCTACCAGATAGCTACCATTCTCATTCATTCTTGGAATTCATAATGGCTCAGTTACTTTTACTCTCTTGCTTCATTCCCACCTATCCATTTATGCCACCTATAGCCTATAGAAATTATCTATTAGTACAAATTATGCTGAAGTAGTGCCTACTCAATTTAAGATCGCTTCCTGTATTCCTGTTCCTGTTTACTATACACTTCCTAGGAAAGCACGTATCTCCAAATATACACATCCTCTCCTTTATGGCTTTTTCTCATTTGAATAATTTGAGGATACCCATTGAGAATTCTGTTCCCTGCCAATGCAGCTGGCCCCAGCTATCATTGATACGTTCGTTAGATTCGTGCTTCTTTTGTTCAGTCATTTGGAGAGCCTTGAATGAAAAGAAGCTGATAGAAAGCATTTTGGCTGAGGCTCAAAGGAGCTGCTATACCACACAAGGTCAGCATTGCCCTGCATGCAATTGATATCTGCTCTTGCAGTCAGTAGTATTCATGTTGAAATATAAAGGAATAGGCCGTGGGGCAAAGATGGGGAACCTGGGGGCTCTGCAAGTATTGCTGAACTACAAATACCAGACGTCTCAGTCAGCAGGAGCAATTCTAGATGGGCTATCAGTAGAGAACAATCCATTTTACAATCTCTTTAAGGCAAAGGCCTCATAAACTGTTTAGGGTAGGCAATTTAGTGTCCTCTAGATATTCTGGACTATAAGAGATACTAGGACGGAAACTGATGGAAGCTGTAACACAAAACATCTGGAGGGCACCAGTACCTATAAAAGGCAAAGACTAGACTGCAAGATCAAAATGACAGCATGCCAGTTTAGGTTAGGTTAGGATGGAAACAGATGGGGAAGGAAAAGTGATGATTTAGAAGCTAAGAAGGACAACTAGAGAACCTGGGGGCTCCAGATTAAGCGGATTGAAGAGAATAAACTGTTCAGACATGAAGGACATGTAGGGCAGGGTTCCCCAACCCCCGGGAACCAATACCGGTCCACAGCCTGTTAGCAATCAGGCCACACAAGCAGCGGGCAAGCGAGTGAAGCTTCATCTGTGCATGCACAGGATCTAGGTTGTGTGCTAAACTATCCCCTCCCCCCCCACCCCGGTCCGTGGAAGACAATTTTTCTTCCAAAACTGGTTCCTGGTGCCAGAAAGGTTGGGGATCACTGAAGTAGGGCATGAAGTTGATTACAAGAGCAAGTTAGTTAGGGAAGAGAGTCAATGAAATGTACCAACTCCTCCTGCACCAACCTCAGAGGTTTCCTCCCCAAAATGCATTACAATACTCGTTCTGACTGACGATGAAGCTGCTTGGATGAACAACGAAAAGTCTCAAACTAAGAAGAAAAATACGTCCAGTTGCCATGACTCAACCTTCAGACAACTTTACCTAGATAACTCAGAACCTTCATCAGCGTACAGTTTCTATTAATGCATCCTGATGTCAAATAAGACTTTTCATGTGGTTGCACATGAGCATAGGAAAAAATGCCAACAGTGCTACCTGAGCTCCAGATTATCTTTCCCCTTTCAAACATAAAGCACTGTGCAGCCCATCAATCTAAGGTCTAAGGTGGGATGGTGCTTGAAAGAAACAAGATGACAGCTGTCATTGCACAGGAATTACCACCATTTTTATTATTACTTTTTGATCTCCTTGGATGCCCCTGATACAGCCCAAGTACCTATGGATAATTTTGTGGGGAGCAAGTGAGGAACAATATGGGGGAATGCATGGAGGATTGCAGTGGGTACAGGTGATCAACATTTTGCCTCATCTGGAATTCTAGGATCTTGTACAAATGAAATTGTTTTCCATTAAGGAAAAGCTACTGCTAGTCTAATCCAGACATGCTATTTTTAATGCAAAATATTTCATTATCTGAAAAAGTCATGTCCATGACAGGTTGTATCAAATGATTATTTTGAAATTATGAATTGATTCATAGAACAATTCACACCAATGTTAAGAGATAATGTGATTTTAATACACCCAAGACCTAGCTAGAGTTATTTTAATACGAAATACTCCTAGGATTATCCATTGGTGGTCAACGTTCATTGAATTAGCTGATATGTCTCCAAAGACTTCAGCTACTTCTCTCTACTGACATCTCCCCTGCTTTATTTTGTTCTCCTGCTTTCTTTAATTCCTCTTCAAAATTATCTGTGTGAATAGTAGGCCTCAAGCTCTGATACACACTGTACAATCTCTCGCCTCCATGCCAGACATTTGCAAAATGCAAGCTGCAAAACTCTGTTGGTCAATCTACATGAACTCTGAAAATGGTATGGCTCTGGGTTACCTACAAAAGGATCAAAAAGATCTTCTCCCTCTTCAGCAGATTTAGGAGACTGAATTGTTTTGGAGGTAAGAGGCACAATGGAAGCAAATGCCTTGGGGAGAATTTGCTGGAGCAAAATAGAAATGATTAGAAGCCAGCAACTTTTAACAGGTTCAAAATTATTTTATTGGATTTTCAAGGGAAAAGATGTGAACACCCAAGAACCAGTTTTAGTACTAAAGAAGCATATGTTTTAACAGGGATTCTGTATTCAACATTTGTTTTGTTGTACATATTCTGCAGGCTTTCTTTGTAATCTGAATCTTTTATGAGATTGAGGCAATAAAGATTGTCTTTCAAATTTCTTATGATATATAACCTTAATTTTGGAGCTTTTTGTTCAATTGCCTTTTTTCAGGGGTTGATGGCAAAGAACAAGCCAATTGTAATTGTGATCTGAATGCATCAATGCAAATTCAACTCCCCCCCCCCCAATACACAATATTGCATTCTTAAGAAAATTAGATTATGGTAAACTCCTTGAAATGCGTTCAGACAGAGTAAACCCCTTGCTGGGTCTGCAGTGACACCGGGGGGAGTTTTGTATTTAGGCGAATATTGAGAAGAATTTCCCCAGCTGCGGATTAAAGAACGGCATACTTCAGAGAATCCCCTGAATGGGAAATTAGTCCTACCCGGCCAGACAAAGAAAATTAATCGTACCCGGCCACACAAAGTGATCCAGCCATCACTTGATCTCAGCCTTCGTGGATTCCGCTCAGGCAAAGATCAAGTTTCACGTCTTGCTTAGTTGTCCCCATAATAGTTGTGCCCAACGAATAATGGACGGAATCCTCGGCACCATCTCCCTCTAGGACCCGGGTGAAAAAACTGAAGCCGGGAAGGGGCAGAATGCAGCCCACTGCGCAATGCACACGATTTCATACTTCAGCATCTTGGAAACCTGGGAGACCCACAGCAGCGGCCACACCGATCCAAGAGGGGGCGTGGAGAGGCGAGGCGTTGAGTCGCTTCCAGGAGCCAAGCCAAGCCAAGCCGTTGCAGCTGGCCGCGCAGAGCCCTTTCCTTCCTTCATCCTTGCGTTGAGTCGCTTCCAGGAGCCAAGCCAAGCCAAGCCGTTGCAGCTGGCCGCGCAAAGCCCTTTCCTTCCTACATCCTTCTTTATTTCTTCGCTTCTCGCATCTCTTTTTAAATCGGGGGGGGGGGGAGGGGGAGAGAGAGAGAGAAAGAGAGAGATGCGCGCGATGGCTTCGCCAACGGTCTGACCGGCCAGCCAAGCCAGCAGCCTGTATATTATATGCACATTTGCTATGTGGATGCTGCATTTACTTGCTGGCCTTGGACCAGAGCCGTTCGTGTATTGATCGGGCAAACGTTAAAAGCCCTCCGATTTTTATTTTTATTTTTATTTTTTCTTCACCCACGCCCACACCCTCCAGCTCGAAGCTCCCCGAGAGGGAGAGAGGGAGGGAGGGAGGACCTAGAGAGGTTTGCAGGCAAAGTTGCGAGTCACCAGGGAGGGAGGGAGGGAGGGGGGGGTCGCGGGGGCGATGCCGTGTGAGCCCGAGCTGCTGCAGCGGCAGGAGAGAGAGGGCTCTTCAGGAACGAGAAGGGGCCGAGCCCCGTGGGCAGCTGCTGCAGCAGAAGCGACGTCCGACTGAAAGGAGGAGGAGGAGGAGGAGGACGACGAAGGGAACACGGCGCCGCCGGAGTGGAAGCATCATGAATCCTGTGAGGCGTCGGGCGCTGCGGCTGCTTCTGGCCTGGGGTGAGCCTTTCCTCGTTTCCCGGGGGTTTCCTTCCTAAAAACGGGGCATGGGGTGTATTCAGCCCGCGTGCAGGCTCGATCCGGGAGGAGGAGGAGGAGGAGGGTCGCTCGGAGCCCAGCCACTCCAACGCGTCCTGGACAAAGAGGCAGGCGGCGGCGCGGAGCTGGGAACGGGGCTCCGGGCTGCCCGCTTGCCGCCGCCTATGGAGTCAAGGAGCGGCGCGGTGGGAGGGTTCCAGCCGTCCCCTGCGGGAGTTGGGCCGGTTTTAGCTGCTGCCGCCGCTCTCCCTGCTCGCTCGCCGCGTTGGGCTCCTTTAAGGCGCGAACGGGAGAGGGGGCCGATCTGTTCGGCTGAGGTGGGAGCCCGATGGGATCTTGAGGCTTTCTTGTCAGGAGGGAGGTGGGAGGAAGAGGAGCCCTCCCGGAGGAAGGACGTCTTCGTTTTGGCCGGGCAAAAAAAAGGCATTTCTTTCCCTGAAGGTTTCTCTAGGATGTCACCTCAGGATTGTAAGAAGTTACTTTCCTCCTGGCAGTCAGTTAGACGCTGCTGGTTTTTTTCCTGAAAACTCTTCTTCATTCTATTCAGGAGGCATAAAACCAAAAACAAGCCAACCACATTGGTACCCTAACATGTTTTATGCCCAATGTGATTGGATTAGGGTTCAGTGTCTCAACCAAATCCAGAAAGCTGACCTTCCTGAATAAATCATTGGAAAAGCAATGTCGTGGGAACACAACCCATGATGACATAGACTTAAAAAACTTCTTTTAATACATTATGCTAAGTTGTGGCTTGTTTCACCACAGTGGCTAGGTTTGCACAACATGCTAAGATGGAAAGCAGGGTTTCTAAATTACATATAGGTTCACACCAGAGCATTGGGCAAAAGTTTCAGTAAAAGTGGCATCCACATAGATTTTTATGGCATTGGTGCCAATAAATAGGGAAGATTTAACTGAATAAGTAGAAGTAACAGAATCGTTTAGATAATCAAGTGTGCATCTTGGGCTTAAAATTAGCCAGATTTGAATAAACTCTGAACAGTTAAGAATAAGATCTGTTGGCAGGAGAAGCTAAGGGTGAAAGGAGCTCAAGATGGGAACGTTCTTAAAGGACATACTAAAAGCACACTTACAAATACTTAATTTCAGTGAGGGAAAAATGGAGGCAGCACAAGCCAGTGGGGCTACAAAAACGCTTTGTGAAGATCTAAAAACGAAAAGAGGATAGGTCAGAAGAGAACAGACAATAGATTGAAGATAGAGCTGGCACCAAGCAAACAAATGCTCAGAATGAGTTGACACATGCAAGGGAAAGTAAGAATGATTTTTTTTTTTAAAGACTTCTTCGGTTTCATTCATGTATGCTAGATAGCTGGTAGAAGAGGAGAAAGAGGGAAAAGAAGATGGAGCAAACGACAGATTGGTGAAACATCAGCATGTGGGAAGATTCTAAAACAGATCACAAAAAGATCTATCTTTAACACTTTGAATATTTTGCAATTGTTACCAAAACTCAGTATAGATTTATCAAAAACAAATACTGATAGGGTAGCCTTCGTCTCATTTCTTTGGTCAAATAACTTAATAGATTGTGGGTATGCTTGTTGGTGTATTTCAACTGCTTGAAACATCCCATGACATATAAATTGATAAGCTAACTAAATGTGGGGGGGATGGCATAACAATTAAATGAATATTAAATGGACACACACGTACATACATCAAGTCAGTGTTGACTCCTGGTGACTGCCTGAACCCTGCAGTTTTCGGAAGTAGTTTTGCAGATATCAGTGCAGATATCAGTGACTCCTCATCAAACTGATATAAAGTGAGGTGTCACAATGAATTATCCTGGATCCTCAGCTTCATGTTTATTAATGATTTGGATGAAAGGTGACTAGAAAGTTTGTCTGATTGGCAGATGGCACAAAACTAGCTGGATTAGCTACTATCCTAGAAGGCTGAATAAAACTCAGTGGAATTTAACAGAGACAGGTGTTACGTTCTTTACTGGGAAACAAAGATCAAATACACAAATATAGGATACACCGGTATATGGTTTAGTAGTGATATTTCTGAAAAAGTTAATTGCAAAGAGAATACAGTAGGAGCTAGCAATATGATTTGGCTGCAAAAAAGCAAAATGCAATTTTAGGCTGCAACAACAAAAGTATCAATTTCTAGTAATGGGAAGTAAGTGTTCCCCTTGATTCTAGCTTGATCACACTTCATGTCTAGTATTGTATCCACTTTTGGACACCATACTTCAAGAAGGAGTCAGAGAAATTGGAACAGGTTCAATGAAAGGCAGCGTGGCTCATTGGGAGATCATGTCTTATATTGAAGGAGCTGGGTGCATTTAGGCTTGTAAAAAGATTGTAAAAAGATTGATTGAAGGGATATGATAGCATTCTTCAAATATATGAATGGACGTCACATAGAAAAAAGTCAAAATATGTTTACTTTCCTTCTAGAATAAAGGACTCATAATAATGGATTTCAGGTACTGGATGCCAAATTCCAGCTGAATGTTTGGGAGGGAGGCGTTGTTTTTTTAAAGTTTTAACAATTTGCTAGTGGAACCAATTTCCCAGATAAATGGTAAACTCTGTTTCATAGTATGTGTCCAGATGAGGCCTGCACAATAATCTATCTGGTGTACCTTAATTTGTATGCATAAGCAAAACGTTTTGGGCATGGAAGAGCTGGTTTGGGGTGCTCTATATTTGGATCAGAATCCTCGTGCTTTGGGAACAGACCTGAAATAAGTGCCTTTGGTCTGACCATGGACCCAAAACACATGTATTCCAGAAAGACATTTTCAGGATAGTGAAAACAGGAAAAAGTCAAGGTCAGTGGCAATGGTGGGGGTTAAGCAGACACAGAGAAAGGAAGACACTGAGAATCATCAGGGGAAGGATTTGTAAGCTCCTCTGTGTGCCATTGAATTCAAGTATGCATATCCAATTGACCAGCCTGTTCCAATGTCTTCCCTGGCCTATCTCCTTTTAGCCACCTCTGCTGCCCTTCTTTGTTTGGGATTCAAAACAAGATACAGTACATTTCTTATGACATGCATGGCTCTTACTTTGATTGCTGCTTTGAGCAGCGAGTTGGCCCAGTGGCCTTTTTCAAGTCTATGATTCTATGAATCTCGTCTTAAATGAGAGCACATAATGCTTGTAAATTAGCATGCTATGCCACCTCATTTAATTGTGGTTTATTCATTCTTAAACAAACTACTGTTTACGGTGATATGTTGATCACATTATTACTTGTGTGATGTCAGCGTTCCAAGTAATGCACCCATAGAAAACAGAACTCTGAGGCAGGTAGATTTCTCAAAGAACATATTTATTGGATACATCATATTGGCACAACTGGTGAAAACTGACTCTGAAAGTTCCCATGGTTTTCACCTAATTAAAAGGTCCCCAAGTCATCAGTCACATGGTCCAATAGAAGTGCTGGCCAGTTGCTTGGTTAGTTCGCTCCTCCTCTCCCAACCACCTGTTGGAATGACCTTGGTTCCCACAGGAAAACTTTTTATTTCGACTTCAAAACCCCAGTTAACTATTTCCCTCCCCCTCCCCTTCCCATCTAGTGGCAGCCCTAAAGCCTCAAAGATGGCCCCAGCCAGGTTCGCTTCAGGATTGACAATTGTGGTTTATTCATTCTTAAAAAAGCTACTGTTTACGGTGATGTGTGATCATATTATTACTTGTATCTGTAAGGTAAAAGCCTTTGTTTGAGACATCTCAACAATCCAGTTTAAGCTTTAATAGAAGAGAATATCTGTAGCCCAGGGTTGAACTGAGGAGGGCTTGGTGCTCTCTGAGCTTGGTTGTTTGCTAACGTCATTTCATTACCTGACTAGGTAAAATCATCGATGCTAATGAGTCTGGGGTTGCTCTCTGTTAATATACAATAGCTTGTCCTGCCTGTAGAGTTGGGGGTACAGTTTTCTCTTTGGTAGTTCCTTGATTTGGGTATTATTTTCTACTTGACTGTCTGGTGTTAATCCCTGCTTATCTGGGTGTTGGTTGCCGGACTAAGCTAAATCCAAATCCTAGACCAAGCTGAATTCAAAAACACCAGGGAATTCTTGGAAGCTTGGCTGATGAATCAGCTGATGAATCAGCCAAAAATAGACACACAAAGACAAACCACATTTACATATCATTTAAATAAAAATAAAAAAACTAAAAACCAAACAGAACATATCCTTTCCACCAATCAAAACCCAGATAAGCAGGGATTACTATCAGAAAAATAATCAAGCAAAAAAAATGCCTTAATCAAGGAACTACCAAGGACAAACCCACCACCACCACCACCAACACTGACAGGGCAAGCTATTGTATATAAACAGGGAACAAACTGTACACTCACACTTGCGCCGATGTTGTTACCTAGTTGGGTAATGAAATGTCTGCAAGCAAACAACCAAACCTAAAGAGCAACAAGGGCTCCACGGTTTAAGCTTTATTGTACAGTGGGAAAAGGAAATCATAATCACTGTATTTGTTTTAAATATTTGTTTCTTATGGTGGAAAAGCTGAAATTTTGCCTGTCTGTCTTTTGTGTTATTCTTCTTGCATAGAATGAAACCTCTGCCTATCAAAAACACTTGTTGAAACACTTGTAAACTTTCAGCAGTTTGAAATTTAAGGGTCATTCTACATATTATATGCTCCCTGGGAAAACAGTGTCCTATAGGTAGCTCTCGCTTAGCAACCACAATTGGGACTGGCAAATCTCTTGTTAAATAATACAGTTGATAAGCAAAACATGACAAACTTAAGACATCCCTTTTGTTGCAGTCATTAAGTGAATCACTTGCAGTGGTTAAGCGAGACATCATGTGACCATGACCTGCAATTTGATTACCAGCTTCTCCATTGAAGGTTTGTCAAAAGGCTGTTGTGAAGCCTCCGAATGTCAATCATGTGACTGTGTGGACTGAGTCATAAAGTTACTTTTTCAGCACTGTCATCACTTCAGAGTTAAACAGATGCTAAACAGGGCAGTTGTCAAGCAAGTTTTATCTACATATATTACCTGACTGCAAGGTGCAGTAAATTATAAAGCAAATTGGAAAATTGTAACAGTGTGTAGCCATATCATATAATGTTGGAACACCCAAAAAATTGTATTGGTACATACATGAACCTATGTCTCAATTTGGCCTCCAGTGTTGCTTGCCTGTTGAGACTGTTTAATGTTTATGTATTTAAATTTATATTCATTTTGTTTCGTGGAATATACTAATTTACCTTAGAAATAATGAAAGAAAATCTTTGATGTAGCTCACTTTCCTGTACCATAATTGAACTGGAATTGCTGCTTTACTTCTGTCTAGGAGATTGTGTAATTTTGTACCACACTGAAAAAATTTTAACCTCTGGTTTCTCTTCCATTTCAAGATATCTTGATTGTTTATAACACCTTTCCAAGAAAACAAAAATGTCTTTTAACAAAAATGTCTGAGCAAACAACCTCAATTTATAATCTTAATGAGCTATACACGATTTTAATTTTAAACATTTTTAAACACTTCCTTTAACAAATTTGTGGGTGATATACTTGGAAAGATGCAAATTGGCCATTCTGGTGATCATATGACTTAAACTACTTTTATCTACAATATAGGCTCCATCTTAATTTCCTATGTTTCTGAAGGAGCAAATCTGTAGAGAAATAACTATATATGTATGTATGTATGTATGTATGTATGTATGTATGTATGTATGTATGTATGTATGTATGTATGTATATATGTATATGTACACACACACACACACACTGTATATGTATATGTATATGTATATGTATATGTATATGTATATGTATATGTTTATTTATTTATTTATTTATTTATTTATTTATTTATTTATTTATTTATTTATTTATTTATTTATTAAATTTGTATGCCGCCCAACTCCCAAGGGACTCTGGGCGGCTCACAACAATATAAAAAACTATTAAAAGAAAACATAATAAAAACATTTTAAAACAGTTAAAAAATATATGTTGGAAATTAGCTCTAAAATACTCCCCTTTAAAGTTAAACGTTAGGGACTCAGCCCTCTGTAGATGTCATAGTCTAACTTGGAAACTACTCCAAGTCCCAGATATTTGGAAGTTCTTAGACAAAGTATTCTGTACTAAAACATAGACTCTGATTTATTATTGCTGTATTATCAGTATCTCTTTTTAAAATGGTGAGATAGAAAGTATGAATTAGACCCATAGATTGCAAGGACTGATACTCGGCCCTGCAGGCAACAGTTCTGTAAGACTCCTTTTGTTTGAACATAGAATCATAGGACCGCAAGGACCTCGAAGGTCTTCTACTCCAGTCTCCTGCTCAAGGCAGAAGACCTTATACCAGGGTTGCCGAACCTTTTTGGCACCAAGTGCCGAAACGGGGAGCACCGGAAACTGGAAGAGCAGTTCCCCGGTGTGCATGTGCGCACCGGGAAGCTGAGCTTCTGGTTTCCAGCGTGCACATGCGCGCTGGTCACCTGGTCTTCCGGTTTCTGGCGTGCATGCACACTTGAAGACTAGCTGGCCAGCGCACATGCGCACACCGGAAACCATAAGCTCAGCTTCCCAGCATGCACATGCGCTCCAGGGAGCTGCTCTTCTGGTTTCTGGTGCTCCCCTGCATGCGAAGACCAGCTGGCCAGTGCACATGTGCACACCGGAACCCGGAAGAGCAACAGGCGACGGCTGGCATGCCTGGAGAGATGGCTCTGTGTGCCACTTCCGGCACGCGTGAATAGGTTCACCATCACGGCCTTATACCATTCTGGTCAAATGGCTATCCAGTCTATTTTTGATGGGTAATGGAGCACCCACAATTTCTGGAGGCAAGCTATTCCATTGATTAATTGTTCTCACAGTCAGAAAATTTCTCCTTACTTCTAAGTAGGATCTCTGTTTAACAAGCTTCTACTCATTACTTCTTGTCCTGCCCTCTGATGCTTTGGAGAATAAGTCGATCCCCTCCTCTTTGTGATAGCCCCTCAAGTACTGGAAGAGAGTTATCATGTCTCCCCCTCATCCTTCTCTTCAATGTGCTAGACCTATATAGCTCCTTCCACTGTTCACCACCATTTAAGGCTGATTCTTGTCATGATCATGGAAGAGTATATAATTTCCTGGGATGTCAGAGCAGATTAGTCCCAAATCTAATCCCTTTAACTGAGTTGGATGACAGGTCCTCTCATCCCTAGCCAGGATGGATAATTTCAAATATACCTAATACCTGAAATGTGTTTGAATATTAGTAGCTCGTGTTGGTAGTTAGGCTGTTTGTTTGAGCTCCGAGCTTGGCAATTTGGTTGCAAACGTTTTGTCACCATTCGAGGAGACATCGTCAGTATGTTTTGAGTTGTGCTCGTCTGTCAGAATACAGGTCTTTAAATATCTTTTTATGAGATGCAAATTAGTCTGATCAGACCATGACTCAGAAATATCCGAACAAACAACAGTCAGACTAATTTGCATCTCATAAAAATATATTTAAAAACCTGTGTTCTGACAGACAAGCACAACTCAAAATGCACTGACGATGTCTCCTTGAATGGTGATGAAACGTTTGCAACTAAATTGCCAAGCTTGGAGCTCAAACCCACAGCATATCTAATATCTGTTCCATACCATTTTGAGGAAGGCTCTTCCAGACTATAAAGTTGGAACTGTAGGAAAGGGTTTTTGGATACACATTTAAGTCAGTCCAAGGATTAAACCCAAGTTCCAGAACTCAGCTTAGGTCAGGTAAGGTTTAGACTTCCTTCAATGGATCATAACCTTTTATATACAGTACTCTCTTTGTGGTTCTGGGTTTGTAAAGTAGAGGTACCATTGACTTTTCTCAGTAAACTTTTGTAAAGATAAATGAGGACATGAAATGAAATGCACTTTCCAGGCTCCAACTACAGGGACTATGAAATGATAAACTATTTCTGGTGAAACTATTTTGCTGCATAGTTTCTTTATTCTGGAGTTTAAATGCAGACTCTGAAAATGGCCTCTGGGAAGTTTCTAAGATGGCTTTATAGAAAAGAATTTCCGTCATCCTTTACTTCTGATTGTCAGGTCTTAGGCTACTGTGGTGAGGCCTCTAATAAAATTAAGTAGACCTTATAAAAATGAAGTATTTTCATATACAGGGGGAAAAAAATCAGAACAACTAAAAGCAGTTGATGTGTTGTATAAATGCAATGTCGTCCTTTTCAAATTGCCTGCAAGTAACTGCAGCTGATGGATAGACCAATAACAGATGAAATTGATACTTTCTTTAGATGGCAGGAAATGCTAAGAGGGCAGAGAAAGATGAGGAATTCACAAACAGTCCAGGTTATGATCAAATTCTTAACCAAGTGCCGACTCCTACGTTTAAAGGAAGACTTCATAATTTATTTTAATAGGAAGGTACAAGTAGAAGTCTGAAATCTTCCACAGATGGCTTTCTATTTATAAAGCCTTCCTAAAAATGCATCCCCTTCTGTTTATGTCTTGACTAGGTTCACAAAACAGGCTAGGACAGGTTCACTGAGCACTGGCTTTATTAGCCATGGAATAAACTACAGTTATCTGGCTTCATACAAATACATTAAGCCAGAGAGGCAAACTACATTATATTTTAGCATGCTGTAATGTATAAACCCAGGCTCAATCTTTGAACTGAAAATTAAAAAGACAGTAGTTCCTTTATCCTGGATCCTGAGGATGGCCAGCCCATTCCAGTTCTTATTTCTTCAGTGGACCTACCAGATGTGGGCACAAAACTCCAAACAACGGCTAGTTCAGAGGGCTTCAGATTTTTTTCAGAAAAGGAATCCCTGATCAAGGCAAGAGTCAAAGCTCTGGTGATTTTTTTTTTTTAAATGGCACTATCCAAGTGAACTTCCAAAGTCTTTCAGAAAACCTCAAGTTTTTGCAGAATGGTAATGTTCTACAGCACACAGCCAGAAAAACCTTCTTCTAGATGACAATATAGGTACAAAAAAACACCACCTCTCCATTGCCACCTAGTAGACACCTGCATTTTTGTAGCATAGATCTGTTGGCTGATAATTGTGGTCATAGTCACTCCTCTCAAAAGTAATTGTCAGACATGACTGTTTCATTGTGACACTATCAAATAAAACTATTAAAATTGTTTGCCCAAATTTCATTTTGGCAAATATAGAAATTGCGCTCTTCAAAGTAGTGCTGTTAACTTCTTCATCTGCTAGAGCTAAACTTTATTTTGGCTCTTTTAATTCCCATGGGTTCTCATTTGTAGAGTGACTTCTAGATCCCGTAATATAGCAATGAGAAATAGCAGACACAATCTGAAGCTTCCTAAATTCTTGATCTAATTAATAACCAATGAAAGTTGTCACAGTTCAAAGGCTTGAATTAGTTTTCCTCCTGAGGTTGTGGGTATCCATGAGGGGGCAACGAGGAGCAAAATATAAACCATACATGAAGACGTATCTTTGATGACATCACTGCATTTGCATCATTCTTTAGGGGTCATCATAGTTTGCTGAAATCACTACTGGATGTGAACTTTCTATTGTAGAGGTCACAAAAGAAACTGGGTTCTCACATTGTGTCATACCCTAATGTCATTAGTTTTATGGTGCAGTGGCAAACCAAGGCACTTTGATTATAACATGGTCATGGCTTGTCATGTAAACTCAGCCCTTTGAGTGAATATTGAAGTCACTAAGAGCAGTGTGTGAGAGAACATAGATCAAAATGCACATGCCTGAATAAGGAAAGCTACTGTAGGATTTATGGATCAATAGGGAACCTGAATGGAAATATAGTGACTTCATGATGTCCTGTAACTAAGGTCCTGTAGTTTGCCAGCCCTTCAGAATGTGTTTTTGTTTTTTTTTTTACTTCTTGGTTTAGTGTGCAACCCTGGGATTTCCTGGGATTAAACAAAATTGCTTAGCTCAGCCAGATGCTGCCGTCCAGCCGAGCTGTCAGGCTAGAAATTGTTACTTTAGAGGCTCTTTCCAATATTGACTGGCAGCAAATCAGCAGGTGAGATGACCGAGAAAGACTCTGTTTGCAATTTGAGATGCACTGGGACTAACATTGATCTCCACATATTTCTTTTGTTGGGTGTCTGGTTGATCTATCTATTCTACAGATTCGGTCTTCATTTCTTCTCCTCTGCTGCCAGAGGTCTTTCCTGATGGCATTACAGCAAGTGGCCTTTTAAAGTCATCTTGAGACAATTTTGGCGAGAGTTCTTGTGAAGCTGTTCTTACTTTTCTAAAGATCAGGGGCTGATGTTGGCATTGTCTCTTCCCCCTTGTTTTCATCCTCATTAGATTCCTAAGATTTCATCAATAAATAAAAAATAAATCCTACATTTAAAGGAGGTGAGTATGCGCACCTCATAGTTGAAAAAAAAAATGGAAATTAGTAACTTCCATCTTATTAGTAACATATTACTAATTATTATAATTATAAAATAATTATAAATTTATATATATAATATATATAAT
>QLTV01001166.1:290220-311214 GCA_003457575.1 Thermophis baileyi | reverse complement strand
TATATATATATATTTATAACATATTAGTAACATAGTAACTTCCATCTATACAGGTGGACAGAGTTGGGTGACATTCCTCTAAACATCCTTCCTTTCTTTCCACAGATAATTCTAACATATTTATAGTCTTGTGAGTTTTCAACAAGCCTCTGCGTGATTATCCCCTATGCTACATCCTGAATCCTTAACTAGCATTTGCTTCCCCTCTTGGTTACAAGCTCAGAAAATATTTAGGGCTCTTGGGAATGAGGGTGTGCTAATATCTCTGTGGGGAGCCTCTCTTTCCCTGCTTGGACTATATCAGAAGAATGTTGGCCTTTCACCTGTTTTCTGCAGTCCTAATTAGAACTGATTGCTCTGCTGGGCTTCCTTATTCTGCATTCAGAATGCTTTACCATTAAATAAGAGACAGTCAGCAAAAGGAAGGAGGTAGAGAAAGGGGTGCATAAGAAGTACAAGATAGAGATGCTTTGCAATAATCCTGGAGTAACAGACAGAGGAGTTCTGTGTGGCACCCGACCTTTCTTTGTGTGCACAAGGAAAGTCACTGACATCGGTCCATCTTGCTTTAAATGTGGGAGGAGTTCTCCCATGGGTGCTATGATCGCTACTCTTTTACCCTGTTGCTTGTGAGTGTGCATGTCACTCCCCAAAGGAGCACTGGCACTGTTACAAGGATGATATAAGCATATATTTATCCACACCATACAATTTCTCTGTCAAGACAAATAACTTACGATGCTTCTGCTTTGACTGCAGAAAGGAAGATAGCAAATTATTGGAGTGGAAAGTTTGTGCTGAGTCACAGATTTGAGAAAGTGAAGTTGCAATGTGCTGTGAAAAGTATTAACGGGAAAAGACTGCCCAACATATTCCAATATGTCCTCAATATCCTTGTAATAAAAATGGTTTTCCCGTGGAATGTCATCTTAGCCTCTAGGGAAGAGGGTGTTGTAAGCAGTTTTCACCCAACCAGACCTTCTCTTTTATTGCTCCGATATTCTGTGTGTCTTCTTGTCAGCTCTAAAGCAGGGATTGAAATGAATCTCTTCCCGCCTCTGCCCTCTTTCTATACAAAAGCAAAGAGATAATAGCAGAGGAACAGCAACAGTGGGTTGGCAAATCATTTGTTTTTAGCACTAATTCTGGGTCAGTTTTTCATCCATCTGGCAGTAAAAGAACAAGAAGAGTTTTATCTGATCAGGATAAAATTCTGTCTGCAGAGAATAGCTTGAGGTACTGCGGCTGGGCCATGGGTGTCCAGTAGACCGAGTGACCACAGGGACCTCATCACAGGAGTGCTACTTTTGTGTCCATATGTTAGGTTGTCTTACATGAGTATGTAAGTTGCAGCATTTGTGTAATTACATCATAGTGCATGTAACATTTAGATGTCATTCCAGTTTTCTGAAGATGCTGATGGATATTGCAAATACTTTCTGATAGATATCTTGAACGATAACTAGAGGCATTGTACCACTGAGATATTGTCTGGTATTACTTCTAATCAAACTTGACAAACAACCTCCACAATGTTGCCTAACACTTTCAAAAGCAATCCCAGTGTTGTAGGGCAATGGATCCCATACATTGATTGTGCTTTTTGTGAAGATACTTTTCCTTTGTATGTAATGGGCTTTGTGCCACTGTGCCAGGCAGCTTCTTCAAATCCAATTGAAGTCTCCTCACATTCTATACCCTGGTTAGACTAATACATTGCATTGCATCTTAGTCTATGGTTTCTCAAATAAGCCAATATACATTGCACTAAACCATAAATTACAATTTGCAACCTATATTATATATTAAACCAAAATGAAACAAACCATATTGAAGTTCGATGCAACATGTACTGTAAACCCTACCATTTTCTCTTTTCTAAACTGTCACATAACCAAATTGTCTAGTAACTATGGCTGAGTTCACACATGGCCATAACTGCAGGAACAAGTGGGGCAAGTGATATTTGAGCATTGGTATGTAACGTTGGGATTTGTATCAGTTTTGCGTCACCATTGCTTGCTGCCTAATAGCAGTCAACCATAATAAATGTTCTGTTCCCAGATTCTGGACAAGAGAAAGAGGAGTCTGGTTATGGATGTTACCATAGAACTCAATTAGTCTTACATTATGTAGTAAGAGACTAACCTAGTCTCTTCAATCTCGAAATTTTAGAGGAAAAAATACAGACAGTTCAAGAAGGTCACAAAAAGATGTAGCTAGAGCACAGGACCCAGGCAAGATTCAACCCTACAGTATATGAAATCCTTCCAACCCTTACATTTTAGCAGACGTGGGTTCCTCCCGGTTCGCACCAGTTCGCCCGAACCGGTAGCAACCCGCTGGTAACGTCACAGTGACATCACGGAACCGGTTCTGTTGGTGCCGGTCCATGGACGCTGCCATCTTTTTTTTGGATATTTTTTTTTTGGAATTTTTTTCTGGGTTTTTTTCCTTCTGCGCATGCACAGAAGCCGAGTTTCCGGCACTGCGCATGCGTCGCCATCTTGTTTTCAGCTTTTTTAAAAAAAAATTAATTTTTTTTCTGGTTTTTTTTTTCTTCTGCGCATTCGCAGAAGCTGAGTTTCCAGCACTGCACATGCGTCGCCATCTTGTTTTTGGCTTTTTTGTTTTGGAATTTTTTGGATTTTTCAGCACTGCACATGCGTGCGCACGTGCACCCATGCAGTGCGGCCACGCAGCGCGGGAGGAAGCGAACCGGCAGCGAGGTAAGTTAGAACCCACCCCTGCATTTTAGTGATTCTGGGCAGTTCAGGAGGACAAAGCCAGGTTTATTTCCAGATGGTAGGTACAGGTCAAACAGTTACAGATGTATTTTCAGCAGTCTGATTAACCAAGTGTTTGTTATGCTTGTAACAGTTTTCAATTTCCCCCCTTAAAATTACCAGTTCTTGAGGTCATTTTGCCAGGAATCCCAATTCATTGACCAGGATTTCTGCATTCTTCTATTCTCTGAGCCTTAATGCTTAATGGAAGCAATGGTCTTAAAGTTAAGAACTTGTTTTAGGATTAATAACTACAATAGCTAGTAATGTGACTCTGTAGGTAACAGAGAATCTCCCGTGCTTTCATCTTCTGATACGTTCTTCAAAAAGAATTTATCCTGGGTAGCAATGTCAAAGCAGTTTTGTTTGGTTTTAACATAGTGTACAGTCATTATGTGACTGTATCCAACTGTTATTTAACTGGTAGGTTGATTTGATTGGTTATGAGCCGAGGTGGCGCAGTGGTTAGAGTGCAGTACTGCAGGCTACTTCAGCTGACTGCTAGCTGCAGTTCGGCGGTTCAAAATCTCACCGGCTCAAGGTTGACTCAGCCTTCCATCCTTCCGAGGTGGGTAAAATGAGGACCCAGATTGTTGGGGGCAATAAGCTGACTCTGTGAACCGCTTAGAGAGGGCTGTAAAAGCACTGTGAAGCGGTATATAAGTCTAAGTGCTATTGCTATTGCTATTGCTATGTGCCATCAAGTCATCTCTGACTGCTAGTGACCACATATATTTTCTCCATAACGATGTATTCTTAACTTGGTCTTTCAGAACTTCCTATGGTGCACTTGTCACTTCTATAACTAAGTCCATCCACTTTGCTGCTGACCATCCCTTCTCTTTCATTCCTGCTTTCCCAGAATTAGAGCTGATAAACCATTGTTTAAAAACCTTATGCTTTGGTGTGATTTGTAAACTCAGTTTTTGCCTGTCTTTTCCTAACAGCAGGTATATGTCCTGTATGGAAAGGGAGACTCTTGCAGGTGTTTCCAGTAGTTCATCTTAATTTCCCCATGGCAAACAAAGAATTATTAGTAAATGGCCATTTTTGACCCAACTCCTTATTTTAAACAGTTTCAGCTAGGTGGGTGCTTGGATAGGCAAAGTCTCTTAGTTTTAAGTTGGAGGGAAGAGAAATGGGCTACCATGGAAAGAAACTGTCTTACCCCAGTCCTACTACTCTCTTCTGGATAAGATGTTTCAACATCATGAAACTCCATAAAGGCTAGAAAAATGCAAAGAATTAAGCTGATTACGGTATATTCATTTACAGAAAACTCTGGGCTCTTGATACATTTCCTTTCCTTTCCTTTCCTTTACTGGGTTTTATTTTTTTTAAACTTCCAACTGAACAGGAAAACATTCAGACAGAAACATAAAGGCTGCTTCCCTTCATACCTTTTAAAGTGTGCGTTCAATTCCTTCCCCAATTCATGGGACAACCAGATGACGTTGCTATTTTTAATCATCTGTCATCATGCTTTATTTCCTTTTTATGATCCCGCCCCCCAAGATAGTTCCACTTAAACAGAAAGATGCAGGAGAGAAATGTAGTTCTTCAGAGGGCGGTGACGGGGACTTTCTATATTTCTTTATTCCTATAAAGCACACGGTGGAGCAGAATTTACCAGCGACCCTTGGTTTACTTCCCCAAACAAAAATGTTCTTGTGAGCATGTGTCTTGTACCAATGTGTACCAATATATTCATTTAACACTCGGATTGTGGGATAGTATTTCCTCTGCTCTTCTGTCTTTTTTACCAGTTTCCCTGTCCTGAAAGCATGGGAACAGGGATAGGACTTTCTTATTTTAATGGATTTTATGCAAGATACCCATGTTGGTAGTCTCATAAGTATGCTGCATCCAACCCAAAATCAGACAACCAAGAGATCAGGGGCTTCACATAGTTGTACTGACCTCTTTTGCCATTCCATCAGGCCACAAAGTACCTCCTGTAGTGTTAGGAAGCTCACACAGGTAGTCTTCGACTTACGACCACAATTGTGCCCAAAATCTCTGTTGCTAATTGAGACGGTTCTTAAGTGAGTTTTGCCCCATTTGACAAGCTTTCTTGCTGTAGTCGTTAAATGAATCCCTGCAGTTGTTAATGAATCTGGCTTCCCCGTGGACTTTGATTGTCAGAAGGTTGCAAAAGGTGATTACATGATCCCAGGACACTACAACTCTCATAAATACATCCCGGTGGCCAAGCATCCGAATTTTGATCACGTGACTGCAGGGATGCTACAACGGTTGTAAGTGTGAAAAATGGTCATAGATCCCTTTATTCAGTGCCATTGCAACTTTGAATGGTCACTAAATGAATGGTTGTAAATCAAGGACTTCCCAAAAACCATTTTTTAATTCCCTGGGTTGTTTCTTTCTGCTGTCTTCGATGGTAAACCTAGGAAGCCAATAATCATTATGAAGTACAAGCAAATTAAACCCTGATTTTCAGGCTGCTCTTTTGCTCAGCACAAAGCATTTATGCTTGACGATGCAGAGGGCTTTTCAAAGGAGTTGTGCTGCTCACATAGCATTTTTAGACTGTAACTATAAATCTTACGGCATTCCTTCTGCAGATTTTAATCAACCTCTGCTGATTCTGTCTTCCCTCAGGCATTTGATAGATTCCTGGGTTGAGCTTTCCCCTGCCCTCAGCTAGTCGGGCTCCTGACATGACTCCAGTCTTAAGCCTCCTGACTTGATCCATCTGACAGGTGGTTCCTTCAGACAGACCTCCTTTTTGGCTCCACAGCCAGGCTAGTATTTCCTTGGGAGTTTTGTTCTTTGCTCTCTTACTATTTCCTTGCTTGGGAGATACCCTTGCATCTGCCGTCCTCTTAGAACGGGCTCTCCCCCCCTCACAGCTGTTAGCCTGAGGAACAAGCCTCCCTTTCTTTGATATCCATCTTCTTGCCCCCATTGGTGGAATTTTGATTTCCTCTCTATTCCCCAATTCTTATTTTGCAGAGGGAACTGACCTCGCCTGCACCCACTTTCCCAGCTGAATTCTGTGAGCCACAATTGCTAAAGCAGTAATAAAGTTTCCTTGTCAGAATCTTGCTATGACTTCTAAATAGATGAAAGGCAGTTAAGTCACATATGTACTCCTTTCCCATAGCATCCTTTGTGAGGAGTTTGAACTGTGTGGCTAAATAGTTATTATCAGATTCCCCTGCTGGCGTACAAAGCACCATTTTGGGATAGTCCAATTAGATACATGCATTTATATTTTGTTTTATTTAATCTTACCTGGCTCATGCATTTATATTTTGTTTTATTTAATCTTACCTGGCTCATGCTCCAATTAAGACTCAAAGACTTTTGCTTTTTACAAAAGCAAAGTTTCACAATTATACATATTTTTCTCTGATACCAACCTTCCCCACCTCTTGTAATACTTAAACTCCAGATTGAAACCTGTGCTGAATGTATATACTGTACAATCCTTTCGCAATTATTCCCTTTTGTATTTTCATTAGTGTAATTTTATCTTAGCAAGATACAGTAGTAGTCTGCTTGGTAAATAGGATCATACATCTTAAGGAGTTTAAACTAGGTAGACAGTTCAGTATTAAATGAGGGTAAATAAACTGCTGAGACCTGATCTCTTGCACTAATGGGATTAGTTTTCCTGCAGGCCAAGTTCATCACAAGCGTCTGGGGTTTAATTCAACTTTAGACCTTTCCATAAGGCAGGCGTGGAGAATAAAGAAGGAGTGACAAATAGATCTGAAGTGGTCCCTGGGGATCTGTTTAAATGTAAACAGAGATTCTTGAGGTCAAGTCTGCAATTTGTTCCTTCATGTAATCATGTTTCTAAAGTAGGTTTTGAGATGCTAATGGTCATAATATAATAATTAATAGAATAAAACCATACAAAACTTTTCTAAACTTACAGCCAGAAGATTCATAAGCATTTCCTACTACTTCTTGACCTAGAATTGCAATTCTCAATATGCTTGTCAAGAAGTCAACTTTATCAGACTCAACAGAACTATGTTAGGAGTAAAATATATTCAGTGCTTCACTGGAAATAGAACTATATCTAATCTGATATAAATCAAATCTTATTAGAATAGAAAATAGAGAATCACTGTTTTTCCTTCAGTTCAAGACAACTATTCATTCTGCTTCATGCAGTAAAGGTACAGATTGTAAAAGTTGAGTTCTGCTGCTAGCTTCTTAGGATCTTAGGTTGGAATTAATATTTAATTGCTGGTTTATTACATTTACTGTATATTCCACCACAATAACTCTTGGTGGTTTGTATTTAAAATGGCAATACTTTAAAAAGAATGGAAAGACTGATAATTCCTTCAAGTCTATTATTTACCATATACATATGCATCAAGGGTCTGAGATTTGTCTTAGGTCTGTCCCATGTTTGCACATGGAAACTTTTTTCTTATTGTGTATGAACAGTAATAGAATTTATTTTTTGTGCTTTTGTTCTCCATAACAATGACTCATATTTGCATCTCATGAAACTATGCAATAGAACTGAGTAATAGTGAACCAATATATGTGTCTTCATCAGATGACAGTTGCTGGAGGATGTAAAGCCAAGCAGGGTCATTCCTGGTTAGTATTTGCATAGGATACTCCCAGAGAACCCAGGGTTGTAGGCTGGCCCTGGAAGTTGAACAAACATTTGGGAAGAAGGTAACAGCCAGGTACTTTTGTACAACTGTCCAGAAAACTATGCAGATGTCTCTGTGTCCCTAAGACCTGAGCTTAACTCATGTCTTCCAGACTAGATTAGATACTGGTATCAGTACTAGAATAATATAAACAAGTAACTCTGGGGATTGTCCTTCCCATGGCTCAAGTCAGGGGTGGGTTCTAACTTACCTCGCTGCTGGTTCACTTCCTCCCGCACTGCGTGGACGCGCGCGTGTTGCACGCCATCCAGCCGCACCATACAGGTATGCGCACATGCGCAGTGCTGAAAATCCAGCTTCTGCGCATGTGCAGAAGCAAAAAACAAGATGGCGGCGCCTACGGCGCTGCCGAGAGAGCCAGTTCGGGGGCGTGTCCAGCCAGCTATCGCTGCCAGTTCGGCGAGTGGGGGGAAATTTCCGCTACCGGTTCTAAAGAACTGGCAGGAAACCACCTCTGACTCAAGTCCAATTATATGGGCATTGTGTAGCCACGTATGGCTGTTTGGGTCCACTGCACTCCATTTTTACTTGAAGGTCATTGGAAATGGCTACTGGTGTTACTGAATTTGAAAATCAAAGCATCCTAGCATCATAATAGTTTGCCCTTCCATTACTCAGGCAGATAGGATTAGTGTCTTTGGTTATAGCCAGTATGCTTATGAGCTTGCATGTGTGTTTATAATCCTAGCCCAATGTTTTTATTCCTTGCTTCCAGGGTTTTCTGGATGCTGCTATACTGAGGTGCTAATAATAGCAGAGTGACAGCTGCTATGTGAGGATAAAAACAATCCTAGACACAGTTCTGCCCCCCCCCCCCCCCCCCCCCTTTTCTTTTTGTAGCTTCCTTGCAGACCAAGCAAGAGGTGCACTGAAGCAAAATATAATCTGACCTGCAAAGATATGTTCTATAATCAAGCATATTTGGAAATGTTTTGATCCGAGTGCCTGACTGACTCAACCATGTGCAAATAACACTTGACGAAGTTTGCTATCCTCTGGGATGCCCAGAGATGTCTTGGTCGGCTGCTTTATTCTGCAGTGATTTTTCTTTCAGGGTTGCTTGCCTCTGTCATACTTCTGCTTTCGCAAGCCTTTGTTTTGTCTAAGCTCTTCTCCTTCTGGCTAATTTTGTTTTATTGATCTAAGATGAGATACAGGATTGGAATGGGAGGAGAAGAAGCAGAACATGGAGCAATAAAGATTTCCAAAAATAATATTGAGTCAGTTGTGGAAACTCTCTTCCAGATAAACATTAGATAAATGAACATCACCTTACTATTCGGGTGTCCAGGACACCTGATTCTTTTATTGATTCTTTTTCTGTCTCTACACTGACTACATATACAGCTAAATCTAGTTCAGAGATTGCTCTGGTTACCAATACCCCTGCTGGTTTAATTTTTTTTTTTTTTTTAAGGAGAATTTATTCAGCAAAACAAAATATAGGGTTTTAAGATATTGGATAACAATGCTGTGTCTAATGAGTCAGGCTGTAATTCCTAGTGTTGCATAGTATACACCATCCATTATCTATCTGACTCAGCCAGCAAAGGGAGTTACATGCATTCTTTATCTATGGAACCTTGGCCTTTCAAGTCGAGGAAAATGC
Source organism: Thermophis baileyi (assembly GCA_003457575.1). Lineage (NCBI taxonomy): Eukaryota > Metazoa > Chordata > Lepidosauria > Squamata > Dipsadidae > Thermophis > Thermophis baileyi. The sequence continues at coordinate 302,149 of QLTV01001166.1, read as the reverse complement.
TTTCAAGGGGGGCTCTTTTACAGTGAATTACAGTCCTAAATTAATGAAAGGTCTGTCTGTAGAATATTTGGAAATAGTAATGAATGGTGGACTGTTAACTGACAGTGTAATAATTGAGGATGATCTTGGAAAGAAAAACTGGGTTTTAGAAGTTGCACTGATATAGTGACTAAACATACTGACTTTCCCACCAACATAGGAAAACTTTAGTCTCAGAAAAAAGTATAGACTTACAAGAGATAATCTTTGAAATTAAGTCGACAGTAATATGGCCCTTTTAAGGAGCAATGTGACTATGACCTTGATACTGTTTAATTTTCCATGTTCAATAGGAATTAGAAAGATACAAATATTGTCATAAATACTTCTGAATGTGTGTAGTTACATCCATGCATACAGCCAGAAACTCATGCAACTATGGGTAACATTTTAATATTTCTTTGAAACCTTTTGAGGGCAAATGGACATTTCAATGTACACATATACAGGGTTGCCTGAGTTTGTGCATTGTTTAAAGCTCTTCAAATTGATTCCATGGTAGCAATATATTATTTTTTCTCAGCCGTAAATACAATATAATTTTTCTACTTGAGAATGACTTTTTTCCAGATAGCATATCCATCATCATTATTGTGCATTTGCCTTGGGAACATAGTAATATAGAAATAATTTTAAAAAAGTTTTCCACAGCCTGATATTTTATAGCTTCTACCGGTACAGAGTCCCTTGGGAGTTGGCCGGCATACAAATTTAATAAATAATAATAATAATACATATGAGGCTGTTTTTGAGGCCCTACAATGCTTTTTTCTTTTTCTTTCTAGGTTCACACAAGCTAAAACTAATGTGGTTCTTTTTTAACAGGTTGCCTGTGCATTTGCCTAGCTATGTCAGAAGATTCTGGTACCGAAGGTCTGAGCTCAACTTCTTTGGCAGACTTCATAAAATTGTCCCACTTTAAGTCTCTGGACTCCAGTGAACAGACCAACCTAGAATTATCGGAGTCCGATTTTGGTCCTGGTGCCCTGCAAGTCTCACCTGGTTCAGGCTTTTTCAGTGAGGAAAAGGAAGATTCCAAGGTCCTCCAGTCTCAGTATTTATGGGAAGAAGGTGGAGACAGCAATGATTCCAGTGTGTATATGGGGCCAGCATCAGGTAACCATCTTTTCACTATTTTCTTCTAAGTTTTATTAGACTTTTTTGTTGTTTAAAAAAAAAAAGTGGGGCTCGGGTTTTTCAAACAGCTTTTCCAAATCATGTATTTTTAGAGGGAAATTAATTTAGAAGTTTCAAACGGGAAGTTTTTAGCCTTATCATCGTGGTGCAAAAGAATATGGCATTGAAATAATGATATGGTAATAATAATGGTATTGGAAGCCTCTGAGAAGTAAGTAGTCACCTGAGTTGCATTCCCCAACTTTCTCTTAGAAAGGATCGTCCCACATGGTAACCAAATCTGTTTTCGTGCCATTTTCAGGTCTAAATTCTGATGGAAATGAATCTAAACCTCCATTTCATGTAAGAATGCTTGGGGTTGATCAGTTTTCAAGTGGGACACTGTCTAGGAAAGTTATTTTAGGTACAGTTTTGCTGTTATTATGTACATCTTCTGGGTATAATTATGGTTTTCTCAGGAGTGGTCTCATTATGAATTACTTTACTGGGTTTGAGAGCGTTCCTTCTTGTAAAGAGGAATTTATAATTAAATCCAGCTGACCTTCTTACTTGTTGTAATAAACCCTTAGGAGCAAGTGTTGAACAGATGCCTATGCATATCATCAAACCTTATAGAATAAAATTCATTCAAAAGAATCCAAACAAAGCATTCTCTATACAGAACAACTGACCCGATAAAACTGCAGAATCTAACTAATTATAAATGCTTAGAATGTTTTTTCCCTCCAAATTTTGTGCAAACACAGCATAGTGATCTACTGAGGATTCTGCTAAATCACCTGTTTGATTAGACCCCAAGAAATCTAAACCACTTGGAAAAGCTATGCTGGGTAATATGGTAATTTAGGATGACACAATGAGAAAGATGAACTGTGAGGTTTTTTCCCTCCATTGTCAGCCCTGAATTGGCTTGATAATGAACTTTTGCTTGGATTAAATTACCTCCACCTGTGTTTCAGTCAGCACCCATTTTTCTTTATTGGTCTCAATTTGAATAATTATCAGAAAGTTGAATGTTCTCTGCAAAGTGGGCACAGGAGCCATCCTGTTGGCCCTTTCTGCATTTAAAATGATCTGTATTTCTACTGGACTGTCCTTCTCCCTAAGCCTATTTGACAGAGCCTCTCAATAGTTCTGTCTTACTCTATAGAGAAAAATCACTTATGCAAGTTTTAATCAAAACTAAAGAGCAAAAACCAAAAAGTGTAGGCAGCTATTCATGTCAGACTGGTAAGAAGTTGGGAAAGATCTGTGTTTGTCCTGTGAAATCCTAAGCTATTTTAACCAGGCCAGTTTTGGCCTGTATGTTGAAGCCTCCCAGAATCAGCATTTAGGGATCTTCAGCTGTAGAGTATTGCCAACAGTTCAGGTAGGAAGACTCGTGAATAACAAATTGAGCAAGACACTTTTAGAATCCCAAACAAGTTGTCCTGAGTGCTTATTATGGGCTACAAGTGGAGAGAAAATGAATTCCTGTAGACTTCAACAATTCTCTCTCCCCAACCTCTAGATGTGTCTCAATGCCAAATCGAGTGTATCTCATTTTCAGTCCATACTAATAGATATAATAAAGTTATCTGCATGGGGAAAGGTAAATCAACTTACAGTATGCAGCCTATACTTTGGAATAAAGAATGCTTTGGAAAAAATTTGCAACCAGGAAACAAATTTTTAAAACCTTTGATAAAAAGAAGACAATAGTGATATAACCACAGTGTCATGATGATGCCTTGTAGGAAATGAATGCATGAATGAAACATAGCAGTTGTGTATCAAGTGCCAAGCAATATAAATAATCTTAATGTGGAAAGAATTTGGGCGATAGAGGGTTTGAAAGAACATGGGATAATTTTGTTGCATCAGTCCAAGGACCATATACTCCAGAATTTGTTATTCACAATGTCCAACTAGATGATTCTGTTCATAAGCAGGAGATGGAGATGTAATTCTTTTCCACCACTGTAGCCCTGGATGCTACTCCCAACTCAGAGGTAACAATGCATTTTCAGAATTAATGGCCCTTGACAGACCTCTCCTTGGTCAATTCATTTAATCCTCTTTTAAAGCCATCATCATATTTTTTGACAATAAATTGCACACATTAATGATGAAAGCTCTCACTGAGGACAAAAGAGTTACTTAAAGAAAGTAAAGCTGTGAAAGCAATTTCATTATCACTGACATTCGAAGGGAGAGGCATTGTTGCCTGTATATTAATTAAATTAAATGGGCATTTATAACTTTTCTAAATATTTCTGACGATTAATCAAGGGACTGAGCAAATTCACTCTAGGTTCACTTACCTTGAGTTGAGTATAGTCCTGAGTGAAATTACTTGGACAAAATTTATCTTGTTCAATGAAGTTAACTCTTGAATGAGTGAGCAGCCTTCAAGCCCTCTTAGAATGTTCTTTTGCAAAAAACAAAGTAATATATTCAAATTTTGCTCAGCAATATTTACATGCCATACATACTGCCTGTGCTTTAGAAGACAAATTCTTATGCATCCAATGAATCCTTAAATGCTTCTTTAAGGACTACAAGATTACATCTTCAATTAATTTAATCTAGTAATCTCATTTAATCTATTAATTGAGTAAACAAAATAAAATAACCAGGATAAATTAATTGATATTAAGTAGAATACAATTTATTTATTTATATATGATGATCTTGAAAAGTAATCTTTCTTTTTTCATTCACAGAAAGAATCATTTGTATCAACTAATATTCTTCTGACTATATTATTAAATACATATTTCCTTATAATCAGACTCCAAGGTAACTGGAGTCCAGTTATATCTCTTTATTTATAGCATTATGCTCCAAAGATAGCTGCAGTTTGAAGAAGATATTTGCTTTGTTTTTGCCTGATTTTTCCCTTTTGGTTTTAATCTATTTATGTAAAAATAATCAGTAGCATGGGATGCATGGTACTATTCTTGGGCTTCTAAGAGTAGGATATTCTTGTTTCTAAAAGATTCTTAACTGAAATCTCCAGCCAGTCTTGCATCTTGGAAGGCTGGTAAGTAACACAGGATACAACTGACATAGCAGTCAATGTTCTGACTGATGACCCAACCAGTAGTGGATTCTAAAACCCTTTACTACCAGTTCGCGCGTGCACGCGCGACGCTTCTGCACATGCACAGAAGCATCCCGGGTGGGTAGGCGGAGCCTCCCGCTGCCGCCGCTACCGGTTCTAAGAACCGGTCCGAACTGGGAGCAACCCTACCACTGCTGGACCCTACCAAAGCAAGCATGCTCGAGACCTTTCAATCTCTGAATGCAAAATTTTATTGAGTACATCATTTCGGCACTGCTGAAGGCAAAACCAGCTCTACCTAATTCCCGTGCAAACCCACATATGATAGTATAGATTTCTCCCTCCCCCCTATTAGTGCAGGTCACATTGTCCAATGGAGTGTCATTATATTGTTATGAGAAAAAGCCTCCAGTCTTGGCGAACACCTGCCAGAGTGTCCTTGGCTCTCACAGCTCGTCTTCTTGAAGTCTGGAGCCTGCATTCCATCTCACCCTTCCCTCCCCCCTTGGTTCTTTGGCAAGCTGAGAAGCGATAATGGTTGCATGCGTGCTTCGAACTTGACAGTAGCTTTTCAATTTCAGTTTTTCTAATATACTGTACTATTTTTTTTTAACTGCCATACGTCTTTTTTCCTTGGAATCTATTGCTGCTTCAGAATTTAGTAGAAACTTTTTTAAAAAAATATTTCACCTTTTCTAATGTTCCTTTTATTAACAGAAACCACTTCTTTCTTCTTCTGGTTCTCCAGGGATGGGGAGAGTAGAAAACGAAAGTCAAGATGGTTGCCCCAATGGCCACATGATTGACCCCTCCCTTCCTTTTTACATGCAACACACACAAAAACGGCACAGTGTTTCTGTCCTATAGTTCAACCACCATTATAACTTTCTGCTCCTCCCCCAGGCACCTCTGCTATTTCTCAATATAATTTGTAATCTCTTTTGCAAGAATAGAGGAAACAATAAGCTATGAATTTTAGCTTAATAAAGGAAATTGTAAACAATACTGTGCAGGTGTACTTTCCCCATTTCCTCCCACTTATCCTTCCCTTTACCTAAGCAGAAAAAAGAAGCTGGGTGGAAGAGTTTAGACTGATGTTCAAATATGAGATGATATATAGGCTGTAGAAATTGAATGAATGTTTTTGTAAAATAATATACATACATACATACATACATACATACATACATACATACATATATATATATATATATATAAACATAAACACATACATACATACATACATACATACATACATACATACATACATACATACATACATACCAGTTTCATAGCCACCATTAAGCATTAGCTGCCAGGCTTCCCACTGAGCTATGCAATAAATTACAAATCTCTGGATAAATATTAATTCAGGTTTTGGTTATACTTGGCAGAGAATTTCCGAATATGACTTGGCAAGTTTAGGATTTTTATTGCAAGACGAATGAAGCTCTAAAAAGAGTTGACTGCTTGCTGCAGTGCAAAGCAGTCAGTCTTTATATATCTATGCTCCTATGTTTAAACTCTTAAATTTCTTTCTCCTACTTTTCCATATTAAAGGATACTTGGCCATAGTAGTACTGGTCCTTCATAGACTAGAAGTCACTGATTCCTACTTCACCAGCTTTGGCCGTTAGACAAGAGTTGAAGCAGCAATATGATCCTAATTTGTTTATATGCCTGAATCTTGTTATGCTTTCTGGCTACTTTATCTTTGTTTGATTTGCACAAAAGGAAGAACAAAATGGTAATAAAATGGCTGCATTTATATACATACAATTCATTCATATTGTTGTTCAAAAGTCAGAATGTTAGTTTAATGTTATGATGCAATTGTGACCTATGATGTTAAGCAGGCACGTTTGAGATGCCCATTGAGTGCGTTGGACAGGGGTGAGCATATTCAAGGTTTCCTTAGAGCTTATCACATTATCCTGCCCAATCTTGACCTGATTTTTCAGGCCAGGCAACATGAGAAGGTGACCTTCTGCCTTGCTGTCCTCCCTGCTGCCTTCTTTGCTTTCATTTCATCTTAGTTGGTACCTGTCCAGCCTGGTTCTAGTCTGACACTAGAAAGTGATATGTGTTCAAATGAAAGCAATACTCTATGAAGATTTCAGTCTGGGAGAATTGAATCCTCGCTGGTATTCAGGTAGTCATCAACTTACAATGACAATTGAACCCAAAATTTATGTTGTGACTGAGACAGTTGTTAAGTGAATTTTTCCCCATTTTATGACCTTCCTTGCCACAGTTAAGTGAATCACTGCAATTGTTAAGCTAGTAACACAGTTGTTAAGTGAATCAGGCTTCCCCGTTGCCTTTACTTGTCAGAAGGTCTCAAATGGTGGGACCTTGTGTCATAGCAACGGTCATAAATATGAACCAGTTGCCAAGCATCTGAATTTTGATCACATGACTTATGGGGATGCTGCAATAGCATAAGTGTGAAAAACAATCGTAAGTCACTTTTTTTAGTGTCATTATAACTTCGAATGGTCACTAAAAGAACTGTTGTAAATTGAGTACCATATGTATGTATGTATGTATGTATGTATGTATGTATGTATAGCATTTGCCTAACAAGGCAAGCTGCCCAGGTTCGAATCCCATAAGGGTATGGTTAGCTGATGAGAGCTAAATAGCTTGAAATAGATCTATACTAGTCTCCCTTTATTTATTTATCAGTAAAAAATGTGTCAGATAGATAGATAGGATAGATGAGAGAGAGAGAGAGAGAGATGGTCCTCAACTTGATATAGGAACCATACTGGGGTGGGGTGGGGGATAAGAATGTGCAGGTTGTACAACCATTGTCTTCCCTAAAAAGCTTTTAATATATTGCAATCATGCATGTTTGAACACCTCTAAATCTTCTGTGCCTGTTTTTCCTTCAATAAACTCAGCTATCTGCTTCCTATTAGAAATATAAGCTGCTGCATATACCACACGCCTCTGTTGGCTTTAGAAATAGTTAATACAAAATTATAGCATTGTAACAAAGCTGTAGGGTTAATAGTTGCACTCATTCTTGTTTAGGTTTACACATCCCATTAAAGTATTGGCAAGCAACCTGGTGGCCTCCAATTGTTTAGACTAACATTCCTACAGTCTTTTTACATGGACCACTCTAAGGAGACAAGGGAAGTTGAAGTCCAACATAAACGACTAGATGCATAAAGTGAGCAAAATAAAATGATTTGTTTGGGCTGATGTCTTTAAGAACCTAAACACTGTTTAAAACCAGGACACTAGAGTAAATGGAACACCCCATAATTAAATCATAGTATGAACCTAACTGTCTCCATTGAAAGCACCTTGGGCAAAAATTGCTTGAAAGTTGAAATAAACATTAAACAACCAACTTGATTAAACACTTTCTGATGGAAGACAAGGAGTGTTCTTTGGTCTCAGGTAGCCAAGGGAGCCATCGTTAAACTGGAGCAAATATTGTCTTAATAGTTTTCATTTAGAAATTCATGGGGAGGAGAAAGGATATGTATTGGTGTTTTGAGAAACCAACAATCTGCAATTTGTTCAACTGTGACAGCATAAATTAAACAGGAAATTATACATGAAACTGATCAGATGAGGGGAAAAGGAAGTATGTTCCTTTTTAGACTTATTCATAAACTTTCAAACCATGATTTGGAATAGGAGAAACGCTTTATCTGAGTTAACTCTATTTCTCAGTGACATTTCACTTTCTTAATTAATGCAACTTATTGAATTATTCAATAGATTTCTTTTTAAAAATTTATTAGAAACCCGCTGCTTATCATCTTACAGTGAATGAAAAGTGGTTCTAAATGAGAAACTTCAACTGGGCTTTTGTAAGCACATAACTTATGTGCTATTATTACAGTAATCAATTCATGACTTCCAGCACACCAGACATATGAGTACCTTTTCATTGTCCTGGGAGGGGGTTGGATGAAAAATAACTAGATTATTTAACATAAATGTTTTTGTGTGTGTTAACCTTAGACTGAAACTAATATTCTATCTAGGTCAATAAAGTTTAAGAAGTGGTTTGCAGTAACCTAGAACTGGGGCTAAAGGGGTTATACAAATTCGAAATAAGAGAATACTGACAAAAAAATACAAATCGAAAACATAAAAAGACTCTCTATAAAAATGCATATAGTCATCAAATGTGCCTGTTTTGTGGTACTGTTGGTTAATGGGGAGTAATGGTGGCTTCAGGTGAGATCCTGGAAGTGAAGTCTTAGATGTACTATTAGGCAATGATGGAAAAGACTCTGTTTCACCTCCCTTTATATCCAAGTGAAAATCTCATGCAAAATAAAAATGGGACATTGAGGAAGAGATGAACTAAGTTTTCTGGCTTGGGCACTGGGATAGATTGTTATAAATGAATCGGATGCGGGAAAGCACCTCTTTGCTTTGTCTGGCGAAACCCTGCACTCTTCCCCCGTATTCCCAGTCTCAAGGTCTTCTCATCTGTCAGGTATAAGCTTTTGCAACCAACTGGGTTATTTTGCCTTTTGCTGAGTCACCCGTTGAAAGGAGAGAGCTGTCATCAAGCCTTGAATTTCAAAAACCACATGTGAAAGCAGACTGTCTTGTGTAACTGAGGTGTGTATTGAATTCACTGACAGGAAAATTTGAATGTTTCCATGGGGGTTGTAGAATGCTTCCAAATACTGGATACTTCTGCTGGTGAATATTTCCATTGTGTTAGATCTAAGTGTTGCAGGTATATATGAAGATGGGACATTTAGTCCTTCGTAGGAGAATTATCTTGCTTTCTGCAATGAATCAAGACCGTGCTGGACTAAAGATAAGAAAACCAAGAGAAGCAGAGGCTGCACGTAAAAATGTATTTGTCTGGAACATTGCAATAATTCCACTATGATGGTGGCACTAATACTGATCTAAACCATAGGAATTAGTAATTCTGTAAGTATAATGGCAATCTTAATGAGGCAGGCTCTTTACTTTCCTAGTGGCAAGGCCAGATGATTCCTGGGCCTAGCCCCAACCTATCAATGGGGTATTGAAACTGAGTACAGGTAGTCCTCAAATTATAGCCACAGTTAAGCCCAAAATTTCCGTTACTAAGCAAGACCGCTGTTAAGTGAATTTTGCCCCATTTTGCAACCTTTCTTGCCGCAGTTGTTAAGTGAAACACTGCAGTCACATGGTTGTTAAGTGAATTGGCTTCCCCATCGACTGCTTGTCAGAAGGTCACAAAAGGTGATCACATGAGCCCAGGAGACTGCAACCCTCATCATAAATACAAGTCAGTTGCCAAGTTTCTGAATTTTGATGCTGTAACGGTCGTAAGTGTGAAAAAATCATGTCACTTTTTTCAATGCTATTCTAATTTCCAATGGTTACTAAATTGGTTGTAAGTCAAGAACTTTCCAATGGTTGTAAGCACTGTTCCCTCTAAGGTGCGCGGCCATGCGGCTGCGCAGCCGTGCACATAACGAGAGAACATTGCGTGGTAGTTTCCAACTTCTGCGCGGCATTTTCTAATGGCAGAGGCTGCGCGCCTGCGCGCCCGCGCACCTGAAAAGAGAGCGCCACACGCCAGTTTCTAACTGCCACGCAGCGTTTTCTACTGTTACAGGGAACATTGGTTGTAAGTCAAGGACTACCTCTGTTAAATTCAGTATTTAATTTAAATTAAATTGAATATGAAATTAAATTAAGCACTTTCTGGTTTAATTAATTTCACTTCAAAGGAAGCATTTAATTGTATAGGTAGTCCTTGATTTATCGCCACAATTGGGGTCACAATTTCCATTGCTAAGCAAAGCAGTTGTTAAGTGAGTCACGCCTGATTTTATGACCTTTTGCCACAGTTGCTTAAGTGAATCACTGTAGTCATTAAATAAATCAGTTTGCTTGTCAGAAGCTGGCTGAAATGATGATTACATGATTCCTGGATGTTGTAACCATTGTAAATACATGCCAGTTGCAAGGACCCAAAATTTGATCATATGACTGTGGGGATCCTGCAAAGGTTGCAAGTGCAATGGCCAGTTGTAAATCGCCATTGTAACTTTGAGTGATCACTAAACAAATGGTTGTAAGTTGAGGACTACCTGTATTCTTATATCTGAATGACAAAATAACAGTTCCTCCCTCATAGTCCGACTCTGACAGATTCAGCTGTCAGGAGTTATGCTAATGTTTGCTCGGTGCCTGATCCTGGACTATTAAAAAAATCAGAAAGAGAAAAGAGTCGCATGGGTCCATGCAGGTCAGAGTGTGCACCAGTGTGTATTTCTCCTCCTCTGAGTCTTTTGAGTCTTAACATATTCAGGAAAATACCAAGAGAGAACTATAGAACTGCAGGAATTTAGGTGGCTTGGTTCCCAACCTTCGGGAATATTCAATACATACCTCACTTTTTATTACTCTGCAATGCCTTAATTTAGGTCAGAATCGGGGCAACTGGATGGAGCTGAGCATTTACTGGCCGGATGCCCTTCCTGATGCCATGCGGAGTGCATAGCAGATATTTTTTTCTTACCTATACACCTTGAAATCATTTTTTGTGAAGAAGCAATTAGGCTACTTTTTATAAGAATGGTTTAATTAATGTTATGACATTACCTCTAGTTTTGCAGCTATGTTTTAAGCACAGATTGACATTAAGTGCACATCTTTTAATCTCATCTTCAGCTACAGCTCAATGAAATTAAGCACTATGGAAAGACAACACCTAAGAAGCTTAATATCAAGTGGTCCACTGCCCAGCTGCTACTGGTGTGCTCAGGGCTTGTTTGTTTACCTAGACTTAGAAATAGAAATAGAAATAGAAATAACAGAGTTGGAAGGGACCTTGGAGGTCTTCTAGTCCAACCCCCTGCTTAGGCAGAAAACCCTACACCACTTCAGACAAATGATTATCCAACATCTTCTTAAAAACTTCCAGTGTTTGAGCATTCACAACTTCTGGAGGCAAGTTGTTCCACTGATTAATTGTTCTAACTGTCAGGAAATTTCTCCTTAGTTCTAAGTTGCTTCTCTCCTTGATTAGTTTCCACCCATTGCTTCTTGTCCTACCCTCAGGAGCTTTGGAGAATAGCTTGACTCTCTCTTCTTTGTGGCATCCCCTGAGATCTTTGAACACTGCTATCATGTCGCTCCTAGGCCTTCTTTTCATTAAACTAGACATACCCAGTTTCTGCAACCGTTCTTCATATTAGGGCCTCCAGTCCCCTAATCATCTTTGTTGCTCTTCTCTGCACTCTTTCTAGAGTCTCAACATCTTTTTCACATCATGGCGACCAAAACTGAATGCAGTATTCCAAGTGTGGCCTTACCAAGGCATTATAAAGTGGTATTAACACTTCACGTGATCTTGATTCTATCCCTCTGTTTATGCAGCCTAGAACTGTGTTGGTTTTTTTGGCGGCTGCTGCACACTGCTGGCTCATATTTAAATGGTTGTCAGAAAGTGAAGAAGAACTAAAGAGCCTCTTGATATGGGTGAAGGAGAGTGCATAAGTTGGCTTGAAACTCAACACTAAGAAAACTAAGACCATGGCATCCGGCCCTCTCAATTCCTAGCAACTAGATGGGGAAGAAATGGAGGTAGTGACAGATTTTATTTTCCTCGGCTCCAAGATCACCGCAGATGGGGACTGCAGCCAAGAAGTTAAAAGACGCTTGCTCCTGGGGAGGAAAGCTATGACAAATCTAGACAGCATACTAAAAAGCAGAGAC
>QLTV01001166.1:273579-286079 GCA_003457575.1 Thermophis baileyi | reverse complement strand
TAAAATAACATGTTAGGTATCTTGACCTTTTCCTTAGAAATAAATGGAGCAGGGGATGTTCCAATTTCCAGGACTACTCCTGAGTTAGACTGAATGAAATGTCTTCCTGCAGTGTCATGAAAAAGCAGAAACTATTTCATTTTTTCCAGATAAATGTTTTTAAAGAGGGGCTGTTTGTGGAATTTCTGCTATGTGGTTTAAGGAAACCACCTCTGTTTTTTTTTCAGATTACAGTTTTCCACTTGCTTCTCAAAAAGCTTTGCCCAAAGAAAATGGAACACAAGTGAAAGACCCCCAAGGAGAACCCACTTTTCATCCCATCTCTGATTCCCTTGATGCAGACTCCGAAGCACCTTCCACCAGAGTCCTGGAGGAGGAGGAGGAGGAAGGATTGCTTCCTATCAACCAGTCAAAGGGAATGACTCAAAGCAGCCAAATGTCAAAAACCACTTTTTCTGAAGCACCTAAAGAGGATTCCTTATATTCTATCCTGTTTTCCACCATGGCCAGCAGAATGGGTCCAGCGACCGAAGCAGCTATGAACAAGCATGGGAAAGAATCTGCGCATGAGTATTCTTCTTCAGGCTTTGACTTAGGAAGCAGCATGGGACCCAGTCTCCTGCCCTTGTCTCCCATATTTTCAACTGAGACTACTACAGACCCCCAGTTGGTCTCAGAACTTCCTCCCAAGATTACCCAAGAGAGCTCAGTGGCTGCGATAGAAATAGTGGGGGAACAGTTAGCAACCATAGCTGCAGTAGAAGGCGATCTACCAGAAGGAAAAGCCACAACACAGGAGGAGATTCCAAAACCTGTGTCAGGAACAGTTACATCTGAGATGGAACTGACAGGAGAAGATCTAGTAGGCTCTCAGGAGGACAATTTCCAAGTAACTGAGACTGTTTCCAGCACTCCTAACAGCCTATCAGATCCCAACTCTTTGGGCCATTTTTGGGACTGGACCAGTGGACGAGCCCCAACTCCAACTGCTAATCAGAATAGCCAGGATACAAAACTGCCAATCATCACAACTGCTTCAGCAGAAAAGAGTTTTACAGCACAAAACAGAGATCTCCTGCTTGCCTCAGGAGTTCCCTGGAGTTTGACACAGGTAAGAAAATTGTGTGTGGGCCATTGGGTGATGAGTATTTAAACTTAGAAACCCCTGTTAAAGACTGGGAGAAACAAACCATTTAACATAGTTTTATGTTATTTACATTCTTCATTGTGACTTGCCTGTTAATTTCTTTACAGGTAGTTATTTTCATAACCAACACAAACATAAACCAGAACCATAGTTCTAAAGTGCCATAGATGTGCAGGATCAAAGTTCTATTTTAAAAAAGGTGTAACATTTCTCCTATAAAGGGGCTTAAAACCAGCTAACTGATATTTAATTTCCAGGTTATCTTTAAGGCCCAAACCCTCTCAAGGTGGTATATATGATAATATGAATAAAACAAATGTGAAAATCAATATACTGCAAATGTTATAATAGCCCTCCTTATCAGTAAAACAAACAATTTTAAAAGAAATCTTGAGTAATTAATTAATTGGCTAATAAAAAGCTATCAAGTTCTAGTTTGGGGTAGTTAAGATACATTTTTCAAAACTATGATAAAGCTCACATATTTAGAATAGCCTAGTAATGATAGCTTAGCATTTCTGCTTAAAGTCATGAACCAGTAATTCTAGAATTCTTAACACTCTTTAAGAGTAAGACTTCTGTGGGCATGTCAACTATTTTGATACAATTGAATGTGTTTTGTTTCATTATATAGGAGCAAAAATTGCCAGATTTTGAGATTTTTAAAATAGGTTTATTGTCTTAATTGATCCATTTAATTTATTAATTTTTAAATTAACTGAACTGATTCTCAAGATATTTGAAATATTTTAATTTTTTTTCTTTTTTTAAAAAAATTGTAATTGTGATACTATGAAGACCAACTCTAATTGTGTTCATTCTTCTGATGTTCTTTTGGTTAGATTTATATTTTTAAAGATTCAAATAATCTGATCTTACAGAAAGAATGAGATATATGTACACAGTAGGACAACTGAGTAAGCAACACATTGGATTTAGTTCCAAAAAAGTGCTACAGAGCATACAGGAATATGTACTATATTATTTATATGGTACTGGAATAGAAGTGTTTCACCCTCAAGAAAGTATTGTGCCAACTAGCTATTATATAGTCCATTCTCTGAGATTTCACCCCAACATTTTGTTTCAGATGCGTAACTCAGTTCATTTTTCATTTGTATACAGATTAACTATGTATTACTAGCACAAGCATTGTGCTTGTTTGTCAGTGCTCAAACAAAACTTTGAACACCTATATTGTGTATGCCAGTTTGAATAAGTAATTTTCTTGGGCTTCAAATACAATGTGGCCCATGGAGATAATTTTCCCTTACAATGGCCCAAAATTTAGTTTGAATTTTACACACCTGTGTTATTGATCCATGTCTTAAGCTTCTTGAGCACTTTCGAGCCACAGTGGCCCCTGTTCTCAGATTCATCTACTGTATCTACGTCTTTGAATATCAGCATCAGATCTGAGAAATATGCTACCAGAAAGAGTGTAAAATAAGGGATAAAACAATTGGTTGTCTGATTTGGGATAAAACTTCATATTCATTTTTTAAAAAATGAACATGCTGCTTCCCAAAATATTTCCATGTTAACTCAGAGATGTCTTCATTGGTTTTGTTTTGTAGATTATCTGTAAGGACTGGAGCAACCTGGCAGGCAAAAACTACATCATCCTGAACATGTCAGATAACATTGATTGTGTGAGTCACTTGCTTCTATATTTAAATCTTTGTCTCTGTCATCTACAACTTCCCCTCCCTTTCAATAATGCTTAATGAAAGTGATTTGTTATCTCCATCAAGTAGTAAAATGCTATTTCATCATCCAGAACAATATTTTGAATGTTCATTTAAAATATGTTTCATCCTGCATTGGCCATTTATTTATTAATATCATATATTCATATATAGTATTCCATTACTGTAGATTTTGAAGCATTTTAACAAAATATGGCTGTAATATTTCCTAAACAATTAAATATGTGCACATAAAGAAGTTTGGATAAAGGTTTTATATAATATTTCTGGATCGATTGTTGCTATAATACCCTTAACTAAGATGCTGCTATTAAATAGTCCTTTTCCCGCACATATAGTATCAATTTCCAATATATACTTTACTTTGAATAGGCCCACAATATTACTTTTGGAGGATACATTGTATGTTAGGGTTATGAAACATATGAAGCTGTGTGAAAGTGAATGGGAGAAGCTGTGTATGTGTATCTATATGTGTTTGTGTGTGTATGCTTTGTATGAGTTGATTAGCAAAACAAAGGAATGTTAGCGGTCCAGTTCCATCCTCTTGCTTTCCTGAGCCTGGATTATTCCAAGAACACAAAACCAAAAAGGATCAGGGACAGCAAAAAGACTTAGGATGGGAGGAACTCTGGATCTGACTCAGGAGAGAGATTCAGACTATTGGGGTGGATTAAATGTGCTCCCCTCCCATTAAATGAAACATATTTTATAAGTTGCCTTCTGCTATTTTTCAGAAGAGAGGTGACACCCAGACATGGAATTCAGATAGCTATATAGATTAGAACTTGATGAGAAGTTTGCTGATAGACTGGTAAACTACCTGCAGTTTTGGTAATTGGCACTGTAGGCTTTAGAGTTATCTTTCCTCCAGTTTGGAAACAGGCAGTTTAAATAGGCAGTTTCCATTGGCAGAAGCTGTTTTCTTGTCCTAGTTTCTTAGGTAAGGCATATAAGAGGACAAAATGTTTTCTGTTTCTTAATATAAAGAACAGGAAGGAGGGAAATAGAGTTTTGTTTTCTTTTCTGACAGCAGCACAGCACAGCAGGACCTAGAAAACGCAACAGGTTATTTTCTCTCATCAATTGATATGCTAGCTATCGAGCAAATTTCCAGACATTATTTAGACTGGCGAGTCAGTCTAATTTCAGTATTTAGTATTTCATGGAGTTTGAATTGTTGACAAATGAGGGAGATACTTTTTATGGTTTTGGATAGCTGGAATAAAAAAGATTTAGTTCGAAAGGTTTAATAATCAAATGATGGTGATTGAGCAAGAACAAATTTAGAAGTTCTTCAGTATGCGTAAGTCATGGAGGGATAATTATATCTGTGATGAAGGAGAAATCTGCTCATGCTGAACATTTATTGTATTGCTCTGTTTGTAACCCAGCAGGAGTGGGTCACAGATGCAAGTGATGGAATATCTGTCTCTCAAGGTTAATAGGGTTGAGGATGCAAACAATCATCCTACTCTACAAAGGATAAAGTATTTGTTTATTTATAAAATTTATATAGCCATTTATCTCACATGAAGTGACTCTAGGCAGCATTCATCAATTAAAGCAATAAATATATAAAACAGTCATTATTATCATATAAAAATTCCATAAGACACATCAAACACAATAATGGAACCATCATAGAATGTCACTGGTCCCCTGGGACCCCAGGCCTAATGACATAGCCAGGTCTTGAGGGACTTCTGAAACATTGGATGGAGCTAACCTCACTTTGGGGAAAGGGATGCAGAATATTCCCAAAGCACAGAAGGCCCACCTCCTGGGACCTGCCATGTATAGTTCCCTAGCAGACAGCATGCCTTTGCTACCCAAATTTATGGGTAGATAAAATTGAGGAGAGGCAAGCCCTCCCTCCTTTAGACGTTAAAACCAGCATCTTGAACTGGACCAAGAAGTATGACCCAAGTATGAAGTTTACGCAGTGAGTACCATAAATGCTTATTTAATTCTGCATTATATTCTGAACCATATTCTGAACCATTATATTCTGAACCATTATATTCTGAACCATTCCAACCATGTTGGAATTCCATGCACCTAAAGGAAAGAGGTACACGTGAGCCCTATAAGGTAGACCAGACTACGAAACCAATGCCTAGTTGTCCTAAAACGTATTTTATTGAAATAGCAATGGTAACAGAATCTTGCAAGTCTGAATGTGCTTTTTTTCTCCCTCACCTTATCTATGTGTGAATTAGGTAGGGGGCTTGTCTGAGATGCTTCCTCAAATTCATTTCTTGAAATGGATTTAAGCCACACTTGTCTGATCATTGTCTTGCTAATGGGTATTCCCACTGTCCTTCAACAGTTTTGTAGGGCAGTATCTTTAAAATAACCAAAGAAACAAATTAAAAATGTTAGTCCTGTCTAAATTGAGTTTTCACTAGGGCTGCTAAGTTGTTCTTATTTTAGAGGCATATCAGATATACTACCAGTGTAATTCTGATCTTTAGGAAGGCAAAATGGCACCATTTATATCCAAATGGAGGCTTAATGAGATATTGGGATGTTTCAATGTTCCAAGACCGATAAAAATAAACATGTTCATTAGCTTTTAAAAGACGTATGTCAGAGACAATCAAGGAAATAAGAAATTGCATATGATATCATGAAATAAATCTGGTTTTGCCAGCTAAAACCCAAAACAGGATTATTGCCCAATGCATTAAGAGATCATGCTTTGCATCCAATCTTTTCTGCCAATGCAGTATGATTCAAAAATATTTAAGGGAGTGGAGTGTTTCTGCTTTGAGTAACTGGATGGAATGTAACTTTTCTTCTATCACATATACTCATAATGGTAAAAGAAATTGTAGGCATTTTCATTAATTTTTAAAGGTTATCAGCTCTGGTTGAACAAGCATGTAGTCTTTTACTTCATATCATGATGAAAGATAGTTCTCTGTGCTCTCCTTGTGTTACATTATTTATACTGACATTTCCTGAATTACAGAAATGGAAAAGAGATTGCAAGAAAGATGCACTGGCTATTTGTTCATCAGGTTCTATAGAAAGGAGGTGGCATTTTTCTGTTCAGTCTTATCAATGGAAATGTTATTTTTCTCTCAGGAACACATTTTTCTCTGCTCCCCATAAGGCTCTCACTGCTCAGTCTGTGGTGATGGAGGGAGGCCTATCATTTCTGCAATAGTTCTACTGGTGTGGGCCAGGGATTGCTTACTACTAAAGCTGCTTTCCTAATTTCCTTTCCTTTAGGGGGCCTGTCTTGCTCTGCTATCCCAGATTTTTGTCTTCTATTGTTCATAAGCTTTGCCTTGTGAGCTGAGGTTCTGGTGGGTCCTTGTGACTCAGGTCTGGCTCCTCCTCCTTGTCTTTCCCCATTCGCCCTTTGCCAGCCCCAAGCATTTGAGGTTCCCATAGCAACCAGTAGTGTTAGCACATATTAATAACTAGAGTGGCCTTTGAGTTGGCCCAGCAACTGAGCCAGAATAGATGTGGGGATGACATTGCCAATTGATGTGCAAGATCTTAGAAGAACAGGACCATCTCTGTTTGACCTGAATCTGGGTACAAATGATTAGGCTCTTGCTCTTTAAAAAATTAGTAATATTGTATGTTTTTCCTTTCCTCCAAAGATTGCAATAGTGGTGTATGTAGACATGTCCCTCTATCATCAATCAAAGCAGCATCTTGTCAGATCCTTATGTGTTACCTTCAGCACTGCCAGCCTAGTAATCTTGCATTTTTGTCCATATTTGAAACCTATAAGGAAGTGGGGTTTCAGGATACTTCAAAAGGGAATGTTTTTTTTGTTCCTCCGTGGGATTCAAATTTTTTTACTACCGTTCTGTGGGCGTGGCTTGGTGGGCGTGGTGTGGCTTGGTGGGTGTGGCTTGGGCGTGGCAGGGGAAGGATACTGTAAAATCTCCATTCCCACCCAACTCCAGGGGAAGGATACTGTAAAATCTCCATTCCCTCCCCACCTCAGGGGAAGGATACTGTAAAATCTCCATTCCCTCCCCACCTCAGGGGAAGGTTACTGCAAAATCCCCATTTCCTCCCGATCAGCTGGGACTCGGGAGGCAGAGAATAGATGGGGTGGGGGCAGTCAGACATGGTATGTACCGGTTCTCCAAACTACTCAAAATTTCCGCTACCGGTTCTCCAGAACTGGTCAGAACCTGCTGAATACCACCTCTGTTTCTCCCTGAATTTTAAATTTTACTCTCCCAATCATTTTGATCCCCAGGTTATATGACCAGGTGATAAAAAATGAATTTAATTGTGTTTGTGTGCTTACATAAACTACAACTGGTTTGTACTATTTGTTGCAGCCAGAAAATGACAAAATTCAAGAATGGTAGCAGTTAGGATGGAACTACTAAGGAATACACAAACACACATTTAGAACAATAAAGTTGATGAAGTAAAATGGAAATGGATATCTTTCAGAATCTTGGCTTTTAGAAGATCTCTTTTTCTTTGCTATACTGTATTTGGATGAGAAAGTGTGTATTCAGAAAATCTGTTTGTTTTTACTTAGGGGACTAAAAAATATTTTTTGCTATAGGAAGAGTTCCGAATGGAGAGAGGCCTCCGGTTGCTGGCCCTGATGGAGGACGCCTTCTCCAGATATGACAATGGATTGCAAGGGCAATGGTTGATCTCCTTAAGCAAACCTAACGAGAACGACAAACATCTGTTGATGACCCTGGCAGGAGAACATGGTAAGATTTTGGTGAAAAATAAAGGGTGTCTGACCTTTTTTGTGATTATTCCAGTCTTTTCCCTGTACAAGTATCTCTCACGCTGTTAAAGCTTCTAACTGGACATCATTAGACATCATTTCAACAGGATTTTACTGTTTCACAAATGAAGGCAAATATACTTGCCTTAGTATATTAGGGTCCCAGTGACCAAACTAAACCTCTGGTCACTGGAACCAGAGGTTTAGTCTGAACTTTCAGACTCATGCTGGAGCCCATCTTCAGGGAACTTCTTTCTAGCAGAAAGTTAGAGAAGTTCTGCTAGAGAGAAGTTCCCTGAAGATGGGCTCCAGCATGAGTCCGAAAGTTTGGACTAAACCTCTGGTCCCAGTGACCAAACCTGATTATATCCAGCATTTTACTATGTGTTCAGTAAATGCTATAAGGTACAGGTAAAGTCTCTCTCAAACTGAGCTCACTTTCTGCTAACTTTATAGTCATGTCCATGTAATTTTCATGGCAACAACATAGAAAAGGTTTGTGGAGGTAGTGGTCTTCTTCTAGAATATTTTTCAACTTCCTAGACTAGCTGGTACATAAAATTCCCTGCTTCCCTGTCCTCCAAGTACTAGCGAGATCCCACTCTGCCTAGCTTTGTCGGATCATCCATATAACAGAGGTGTGAACTATGATTGTATTTTGGATGTTATATCAGGAGTCATGCTGTAGGACACATAGCTGAGAAGGATAAGCACCTAAATCTTATTTACTTTGTAATTATTCCACATGTATTTCCAATTAAATTAAATTAAAATTTCAGTGCAGTGGCTGTTTTTGGAAAGGCTCTGTGGGACTTTCAGGGACTACAAGTGAGCTTCATGAATCAGTATATTAACTCTTATTCTGGCTGTCATTTTTCAAACGATTTCTCCCTTTTTAATCTTTTACAAGATTCCTCCTGCTGCTTTGCATTAGAATCTTGTTATATTTTCTTCAAACTTCTTAAGTTATTATAGTTATTATATAAATCATTGCCATCCTACTTTTCCCCCATCATATTCTTCTACATTGGTGTTGGTACAGCATTTCTAAGACATTCCTTGATGACTACATCTTATAGCCTGAGCTGGTTTAGGATGTAATTTTCTATGTATGTAAAATTTTGAGTTGGATTTACAAACTCTGTCCCAGCCATGGAGAATCCATGACATCCCCACTTAGTCTGCAATATTTTCTTCAGATCCCATTCTTATATTTCTCTCTAGAAAACAAGTCCTTCACCTCCCCAATAGTGAACTACAGTACTTCAAAAATACCACTCAATGTTACAGTGAGATATACTGTAGTGGCAGCATGTGAAGACAATAAGTATGTTTGTGTTTATATGAGCACATATATACACATATGGTTCTGGTCCAAGCAAGCCCATCAGGGCTCGTATGCCAGCAGTGATTGCTTTTAACCAGTTTGCACTGTGGTCCATTTATTTTTGGTTCACAGTACTGATGGTCTTGCACAGAACAGTTTGTCTCTAGGGTTGAAATATGTTGATGGTTCTTACTTTTTCTTGCTCCGCCACCCAAAATTAAAAGATCTACATCTGATTCAGAAAAACAGTGAATGGATAAAAACAAATTCTAGAATGATGTAACATCTTTTTCTCAATCGTTTAATGTTAAAGTGGCAAATGGTTGCTTATTTCAAGCAGTTTTAATGCAGAGGTAGGCTTGCAATAAGTGGGCCTACAGAATGTTTACGAAGAATTCATTCTTATGATTGTGTATCCATGGAGGATAAATGGGGATGGTGCAAAAAACAAGACCTATCAGACAACGTCATCCCCAAATGCAACAATTTTCAGATGACGGGACACAAATATACAACTGTGAAGTCACTATATTGCACATCAATATGTCGCAGTGATTGCAGACCCCACTGGTTCTCATAACAGTGACCGTGGGATGCTTGTAACATTTTTCTATCCATTAGAACCACAGCTCTGATGTGAACATTGTTTCTGAATTCTAAAGCATATTTAGTATGCTACATTGAAAATAAGTGTTCTCAATTGTATTACTTTTAAACAGGAAATAATGCTTTCATATAGACATATTTCTCTACTCAAGAAAGCAAGCGGAAGAAGAGTACCCTGAATTAATGCATTTTTAAAAAATCTGATACATTTCATCTCCTAGGGGTTGTTCCAACAAATGATGTCCTCTTGGCATTAGGTGATGTGCAGAAAAGCTTAGCTGAGGTAAGACCTTATTTAATTCTATAGGAGAAGCTAGGCTATATAGGGTAAATGAATTGATTTTCTCCTGTAACCATTCACAGTAGTTGATTACTGATTACATTGCCATTAGATGTCAGTTTTCATTAGCTGTGTGTGACTCTGTGGGTTTGTATTCTTGCATTGTATCATGATTTCTTGAGATCTGGTATGGTCTTGTTGAAGAACTACCAGATTGGTTCTGTTTATCTGACCAATTACAATTGATTGGACCTACCAGCAGATACTGTAGAGCCCGTGAATTTTTTAAATGTGACATTAACAATCCAGAGTTGATATGTGATGGAGATGGGTGGTTTCTAAATTTGATATAAAAATAAATATATAAATTAAGCCTAGATTTCATTCTTCTTCATTGCATGCAGAGAATTGAGGCTCTGTTGTTTCCAGTAATTGAATTTTTCTGTTCTGTCTGTAGGAAATTCTCATTGACTAAACATTGCTTTGGCCTTCTCATTCTCTACCCAAATGTGATGTGTGCTGAATTTCCTTATAGAAATTTGTTTTTGTACCCAGAATCTAGAAACTTTGAAAGGGACATGAAGATCAGAGGGCTTTGCACAATGTTCTCATTGGACATTTGAGCAATATCAAAGCAATGGCCTATTGATGTACAAGGGTGATAACTCTGCTTCCTCAAAACTTACCTTTCAATATATTTTAAAATAAGACAGAGCAGATTTGTCTCACTGGTTAAACATTTCATCACAAAACATACATTGACATGTAGTATTATATCCAAAATTTTCTATCCATAAATATATAATAGTCATGAATTCATTGGATACTTCCAAGTGACATTTTCATTACATGATTATTTTGCCTCAGGCATGGAAATTTAGTAATGGTTATCCATTTTTTCCAGTCTGTAACCTTCCTGCATGTTCACCAAAACTCCACTAAAGAGAGAGAAATTGAATTAGCTGCACAATTCCCTCCAATTATAGTAATATAAGATGTCTGAAAGTGCCTATTATTAGGACAAATTCATGTTGTGAATTTAAATATGACATATCATTTCTGCTGATTGTCACTTGGAATAAAATCTGTGTATTGGAAATGAGCCTTCAATTGAGCTCATAAGGGTATACCAGTGAAACAAATAAAAAAAACAGAGCTGGTTTCTGGAATCCCTTCTGAGCATTTGATTATAGCCCTGTGATCAGAAGGAAGGAGGGCTTAGGAATGGAGCATCTTAAGCTGCTTCCTTTTCCCTTAGGAAGAGTGCCATTTTCCAATTCAGTCTTTTTTTTCTGCCAGCTTCTCCCATCACAACAAACTTGGTCCCATTCCATTTTCTTTTGGGGGAATTAATTGAATAGATGAATGGCAGAACAGATATAATCCAAGCTTCTTTACATAATTTATTTCTAAAGTTCTGTTGAAATGAAAAAAAAAGAGCAAGAAGTTCTCACTAAGCAACTAACTTCCTTGAACCTTGAAAACATTCAAGAAATGGTGATTTGAATGTGATCTCACTGCTTGAAGGGGCTGATTCTCTAAATGTTTACTTGTTGTTGTTGTAACAAAGTCCAGAGGGAAACAATGGCCTTGTCATGAAGAAACATGCCTCTCTAGCAGCCATACCTGCAATAAAATCACACTGCCAATTATTCTGGCCCAGTGACGCTGCCAAACACTCACTCCTCAAGAACCTCTACAAGCTGAGGTTTAAACCTCTTTGCCTAACTATAGCCTTTGTGTAAAACACACAGAGGGGGTGCAAATGAATATGTAGAAGAGAGCATCCCCGTGGTACCCAGGATGAGAGTTCATAATATCTCTTCCAGAATAAATATTCTGGAATATTTCAACAATAAAAAAATATTGTTGATATCCAACAATAATTCAAAGAGAGTAATACCGTGAGTTGTGGTGCCGCAGTGGTTAGAATGCAGTGTTGCAGGATGAGACTGCATAACACTGCCAGAAGTTCAAACCTGACCCGCTCAAGGTTGACTCAGCCTCCCATCCTTCCGAGGTTGGTAAAATGAGGACCCAGATTATTGGGGGCAATATGCTGACTCTGTAAACCACTCAGACAATGCTGTAAAGCACTACGGAGTGGTATATACAAGTCTAAGTGCTATTGCTAATATTGGGTGTCTAGGAGGGAGCTCTATTGCTGAATTTTTGTCTTCCACAATCAGAGCCCTTTCTTCAGCTTTGGAGATGACTTGATGGTTTTACAGTCTTGGAGGCAATCTCCTAGAGTCAAACAGTTATATCTTAAAAATATAAATGTTTAAAATGTAAACAAATAAAATTCGTTGCTTTATTTTCAGCAGGCACATAGTTTTGTCATAACACAGGTTTTCTGGCTCACAATATTAAAATGCTGTTTTTACGTAAGTATTTAAGAGACTTATATGACAGTCCATCTTATATATAATAATACTGGATAGATCATAGCATAACAGTAAAACATTAAAAGAAATAGTAATACTAACTGCAAGGCCACGTCTCGTGGAGACCCAGAAAGAGAATTCCACCATACATCTGCTGAGCTCCTGTCTCACCTAGTCCAATGCCTGGGGGAAATATATATATATACATATATACATATATACATATATACATATATACATATATACATATATACATATATACATATATACATATACATATACATATACATATACACGTCTGTGTGTGTGTGT
>QLTV01001166.1:258075-273504 GCA_003457575.1 Thermophis baileyi | reverse complement strand
ATATATAGCTTCACTCTTAGAGCATTAATTTCAAATAGAAAAACCCAATTAAAAAAACCTGTTTACAAGGACAGGGAGAATTAAAAAAAGACTTCATGTGGTTCTGAGCAGATCATAAATTTGTTGCTAAGCAATCTTATCTAGAAAGGCTATTCCATAAATGGGACACTATTGCCAACAGGACAATGCACTTCACCAGTCATTTCCCTCATTTCAATTGAAGTAGGATCACTGAAGACATTGCAAGTATGGGATTTTTCTCTCTGTGTTTATTATAAAAACCTCACATTTAGCTTTCAGTGCCCAATGCTTTAATGTTTTTAACCTTTTAATTGTTTTATACTGTTATTTATTGTATTGTAAGCCACCCAGAGTCGCTTGATAGTGAGATGGGTGGCATATAAATTTAATACATAAATTACTATTGCACTGAGTGTATTTAACAATTCGTTTTTAGATTGGAATCCAGAATTATACAACTACATCAAGTTGCCAGTCACGTCCCAGCCAGACACACAGCGATTATGGGAAGCTCTTTGTGGTGCTGGTTATTATCGGCTCAATTTGTGTCATCATCATTATCATGGGACTGATTTACAACTGTTGGCAGAGACGCATGCCCAAAATGAAGAACATGGTGAGTCCCTTTATGGGTTAAACTCTTTTATTATTATTATTATGTTCAAATAAAAGCTTCCTGGCTGCTTGCCTTATTTCCCAAATGCATAGATAGATAGATAGATAGATAGATAGATAGATAGATAGATAGATAGATAGATAGATAGATAGATAGATAGATAGATAGATAGATAGATAGATAGATAGATAGATAGATAGATAGATAGATAGATAGATATTAAAGGGTTTTCATTTTCCTCTCCCACCTCTGTTTCCTCTCTTCTAGTCACACGGTGAAGAACTACGATTTGTTGAAAACGGTTGCCATGACAATCCCACCTTGGATGTAGCCAGCGATAGCCACTCTGAGATGCAAGAAAAGAAGCCGAGTAGAAATGGTGGGGGAGCTGTTAATGGACCGGAGAGCTGGGATGTTCTGATTAACAAGCAAACAAATGAAGAGGGAGAGGCGTTTGAGGAAGATACCCACCTCTAAACGAGGACCCCACCTGTGGGATTGCACTTGCGCTTGATTTAAAGGCCTAAAGCTGAGGGTGGCTCCTCAGGAACTCGTTTTTTTCCGTTTGGAATAGATCTGCTCTGAAGCATTAGCACAGTCCTGGAGCCAGAAGGGCCACCCTGAGCCAAGGGGGTGGGGTGGGGGTGGGCATGTTTGTCTCTTGCTGTCAGTAGCGCCAATGCTTTAATCACATTAAGATGCACTTGCTCTAGTCTTTTGGTAGAAGAAGAGAATGGCCACGTTTGAAAAATAAATGGTGTGATGCCCCAACACGATGCTTCCTGAAAGATTTGCTGATGGAGGTAATAGAGCAGCTGGAAGAATTGGGCTCATATTCATAACCTGTCTCAAAAAGTGCAATAGGAGAAGTCACGATGAAAAATGCATATTCCTTTGGGATATAATTTTAACACCTTCGGTCAATTCACCACTGATCCTGTTGCTTGGTTGTCCTAGTGGAGGTTTGTGAGGCTTTCTCCTAAAGCCACCATGTACCACAGAAGGGCAAGTGGTTAGGCTAAGGCATCTTTTTGTGGGCAGCAATTTTTTGAACTTCTATGAATGGTTGTGTTTAGGCAAGAAATTATATTCTGCACAAGTCCTGGTGTTCTGTATTGCCCTGACTTTAGGTTCTCATTTGATAGATTGCATGACTTCCTTACCTTGGTAATTATCTTTGCAGTAGAAGCTCCTTAATGTGGATCCAAAATTCTTAGTGGGAACTGCAGGATTAGACATGGCCCTGAATTACGCTAGCTTTGTTGGTGAGAATACAGAAAACTATTTTCCTAATATAGAATAAATTCCTACTAACATTTCAACAAGACTCAATATGTTCAGACAACATGATAAGCAGAGCAGATGGTTAGTCAGGAATACATCAGATGCATATCAGTTAGCTCTTCCCTCAAACCTCTTCCATGACCATGGCTGGCTTTTAGTGCATATCATATTATCTGCTCATTTAAATGTGTTCCTCTAGCCAGCAGTGGGCAGAAATTGTGGGTATACAACATTATCTATCTATCTATCTATCTATCTATCTATCTATCTATCTATCTATCATCTATCTATCTACCTATCTATCTATCTATTTATCTTCTATCCAGCTATCTATCATTTGTCTATCATCTATCTATCTATCATCTATCTATCTATCTATCTATCTATCTATCTATCTATCTATCTATCTATCTATCTATCTATCTATCTATCTATCTATCATCTATCTAACATCTATCTCTGGTATCAACAATTGTTGGGCAGCTAAGAACTGCCAAGAAAAGTCACATTGTTATGATTACCCATATGCTCTGAGTGCCATGTTGTTTAAATACAACATTAGGGTAAACTAACCTATAACTTTGGTTATGTAGTGTTCTTTCTCCCTTTTTTGTTACTGTGAAGGGACAGTAGTATGGTCCAGTTCGAACTGAGACTCCACATGAGGAGAAATCTTTTCCCCAGGCTCTTTGGTTCTGAAAATCAGCACATATCCTATGATAGGATGATGATTCTATAATTTTAAAAGTTGAAAAATTGAGGTTTTATTAAAAAAGCAACAGTAAATTATGATGAGAGGATGAATGACAAATTTCAATGAAAAGATAGGGAGAAAGACTGATTCCTTTCCTGCAGAGAAAGAAAGAATAAGAAAAATGGAATGAGAAAAGAAATAGAGAATAAGAAAATATGGAGTTGTGTGCTCTCTCTTAAATATATCAATTGGATAAGTTCTTAAGACTGGCAGTTAGACCAGAATAGCAATAAATAAATAGTTTCAGCCTCAAAGGTGTTTCACTGCGGCTAATTTAGTTCCTATGAGAACGAAGGTAATTACTGTCTCTAGTCTTGTTTGATCTTGGAGGAAACACATAGGGAATGCTGTTCTATAGCTATGCAATACATTATTGTTTAGTCTCACTTGATCTGTGTGAGCAAAAGATTTATTTAAATAAATTTGGTTAGCTTACAAGAGCCCTTGAGATCAAAACTAGAGCCAAGATTTCTCATAAGAATGGAAAGATGATTAAACCAGAATGCCCCAAGGCTTTTTCCAGAAACTCTTTTAAGAAACATATAAGCAGCATTTGATTCATTCATATATATTCAACGTTGATAAATAATCTTGTATTTTTTTGCTCTGTTCTCTTCAGAACATTACCATGTTGCACACATCCCATAATTTCTTATTTTGAAAAACACTAGATTTTTGACTGCATATCCAGCTGAACCGCAAGTTGCTCTTTAAGAGAAGAATTGCTCATACAAATTCATACGTACTGAAAGAAAATTGACAATAATTTGTAAATGAAATCTGTGTGTATCTCATCTGTAGCTCACTTTGAGTACTGAAATCTGTCCCCAGAAGACATAAAATGATTTTTAGCACAGTTTAATTTCATTGATAAATATATATATATATATATATATATATATAAATATTATATAAATGCCTTCTCTTAGACAGTGTTGTTGAAATAGAGGTAAAAATTAATAAATCCCTAGCTAGATTCCAGTTGGGGTAGTAAACTTGTGTAAATTGTATATTTCAAGATTACATATTCCTTCTTGTGGGGGAGATACATGCATCTTAATTTCTAACTGATGCTGTTTTTGAGATCTTTTGTATCTTTCTTTATTCATTTGATTTATTGTTTGTCTCCTTTTTGTCCTATCTATATCAGGAATTATGAGGAATAATTAGTTATAATTCTCTTTGTAGCTGATGTTTTTGTTATCTTGATTAAAAGAAGCGCCATCACATTTATTTTCTTTCACTCATATTTCCCTAAATTTGTTTTGCTTTTTAATTTGGTTATTCTTTGCTGTCAAATTACTGTAGGGTATGCTAACCAGCCATCTTTGGGACAGAATATGAGTGACAAAAAATGGCACCATTCAATATTAAGCATGACAATAAAAGAATGTTCATTTAAATGTAAGGTTAGAAATATTGCCTATGATCTTTCCTTCTACATACAAGAACATACTACAATCCATTATAAAAGATCTTGTTCAGTTGTGCCTCAAGGGATTTAGAACAGAATAAAAGAACAGAATAACAGAGTTGGAAGGGACCTTGTAGGTCATCTAGTTCAACCTCCCACCCAAGCAGGAGACCCTACACCATTTCTGACAGATGGCAGTCCAGTCTCTTCTTGAAAGCTTCCACTGATGAAGCTCCCACAACTTCTGAAGGCAACTTCTGTTCCATTGGTTGATTGTTCTGTCAAAAAAAATTTCTCCTTATTTCTAGGTTGAATCTTTCCTTGATCAGTTTCCATCCATTATTCCTTGTCTGGCCTTCGTGTGGTTTGGAAAATAGCTTGACCCCCCACCTCTATGACAGCCACTAGACAATAAGCTGCTACTGGGTATTAAAGAGGGCAGGGTAGGATAAATACAACCTGTCCTCAAATATGTCTCACAAAATGTCTTCAAGATTCCTCTTTCATGCCACTCTCACTTTATTCCACTGATGGCTTTTCTTCCTCTGCATGTTAGAAGGATATTAAGCATAGTCTTGTGTGCAGATGCCATACTGAGTCTATTGATTTTTGAATAAGACCAAGGATTCCCAAGTGCTGATACCCAACTGACCCAACTCTTTGTTGATTGCCATGACACAGACACAGCTTTTAAGATCTTGTTCTTGTCTGGTCTCCAGCGGATGGTATTTAATTATTTTATTATTATTATCTTGCTCTATATGGTTTTAGGACTAATTAATCAACTAATTAACCCATTCTGTTTATGTCAATTTGGAACCAACTGATGAAAACTACTTTCACGTTTTCATGAAGTTCTGCTTTTACTATACAAGTTGAACTGTTTTTCATGGCCAGCAGCTCCGACATATAGTAAGACTAGCATCATCATACCTTTTTGCAGATTGTTATGTTGTCTGCATGCTTTCATAAGATGTCTGTCACATGTAATTTGCTTTGAATTATTCCTTGGGGTGGATTTTTATTTTGCCTAGGGAATTTCCCCCAACCAACATATTCAGTGGCTGGGTTCATACACAATAGACTAATTTAAAATAAGATCAGGGAACTTGTGGTTCACGGTGTCATAGAAATCTATCTACAGTCTTACCCGAATCTTAACACGAACAAGGGCTTCACATTAAACCATACCATTGTTGGCCATAGCATGTTATATGACCTCATTAATAGGGTTTAGGCTATCATGTTATATAATCCTAACCATTGTTTGATTCTGAACACCCATAAATTTTCCTAATCTCTACTCTGTCTTTTCTCAGTCTTAGTCTTTTTTCCTATCAGGCCATTCTATACCAAGATCTTGGTGAGTTAAGGAATTTTGTTATAACAGCTAATAATTTGTAGCAATGTAATGAACTGACCTGTTCTTTTACCTGTTCAAAACTTTCAGCTAACAATACAAAACTGGGTCTGGTGAGATTTATTGATGGGAAAGGGAGGGAGGGAAGGAGGGAAGGAAGTGAACTGAAGACATATTTGCAAAAAAACAACAACCCTGCTTCATAACCAATACCTTGTCTTGATTTCTCAATAATTATATTAACTGATAATTTTTGTGCTTATCCTTTCTTTCTGTAAGAAGGCAGGCCAATTAATTTGCAAATATTTACAATCAACGTTTTTGAAAACAAAAACTATATATTATGACAATTTATCAATACAACATGATGCCTTGAAAACAACATATAGACATGATCAAATGCTACACTGTTTCTTGTGTTACTATTTTGGCTTTTAATAGCTTCAATTAAAATTTTAAAAAATGCATATTTATTATACTTGCATAATTTTTAAATAGTGACTGTTAACCATAGGTTGTAAGGCAGAGAATGCTTTCAATCTAGACAAGGCTTTTATTAAGCCATCGCCTTCCCTCATTTAAATTTTTTTATAAAGTATCCAGGCACTGTCACATTTAATCTGTTATATTTCCTGCTTTTCCATTGCTTTTCCAATCTTTTTGTTTACTATAGAAAAAAAAGCTCATTAAGGATTAAACTGCAGAATAATCACGCAATACATTCCTGTCTGAGAGCACTCAAGGTCCCTAAATTACGAGTTACTGTACAAGCATAGGAGACAGCCATAGCAAAGCAATTATAACTATCCACTTCAGCTGGATAATGCCTTTATTGAAATCAAGCAACATGGTAAAAATAATGGGCAAGAATAAGACCGGAGATCAGCGGTGGGTTGCTCCCGGTTTGGCACGGTTCTTAGAGCCGGTAGCGGCGGCGGGGGGAGGCTCCACCCACCCGCCCGGGATGCTTCTGCGGAGAAGCACCACGCGTGCGCAAACCAGTAGTAAAGGGTTTTAGAACCCACTACTGCTGGAGATGGTCCTCTTCCACAAGTTAAATTTGTGGCCATCTTGGCAACTTATGTTGAACCACACTGACCTCTGGTGGCTAAGAAGAACAGACCCAGAAAAATTCAAGCTATAGTACTTTGTTCCCTACCTACCCCCCATTCTGTACTCATCCACAAATATACAGTAATTAGTTCAATATTATTTCAGTACTTGATATTAACTGACAACTCTTTAAAATATGCTGTGTTTAGTGAGTTAACAATCACTTACAGAGGAAAAGAATGGAACAAAAGCCAAAAGAAGGTTTGTATATTAATGCTGCAAGAAGACTTCTCTAGAAAAAAAGGTGCAATTTTTTAGAGTTTATTGCCAGTCAACATTATAATCCAAGCACTAGTGGTGGATAATTGCTAATTCCATCAATGAAAATAACTATGGGAGTATTATCCCCCCCCCCTTACCAGATCCTGTTTGATTAAAAAAAAAAGATTGTAATAGAGAGCCAGTTTGGTGTAATGGTTAATATATTGGTCTAGAAATCAGGAGACTGAGACTTCTAGTCAGACCTTAGACATGAAAGCCAGCTGGCTGACTTAGAGTCAGTCACTCTCTCAGTCCAACACACCTCACAGGATTGTTGCTGTGAGCAAAATAGGAGGTGGAAGGAACATTATGTACATTCATTACCCTGAATAATTTATGAAGTAATAAAGGCAGGCTTAAAAAGACTAGTAAATAAATAAATATCCATGAGCCATGAGGAGAGCTACAAATGAAGGAGGGTTCACTTGAAGGCCAATTAAGATAAAAACTAAACAAACAAAGGAAACATAGAAGAAATGCCATGAAGAAAGCTTTGTCTACAAGCATCCTAGAATATCTCACCAAGAGGTTCCTGGAAATTAATGTCCAACAACAAATTAAAAGCAAATACTTCCGATGTACAGAGAGTTTTAACTGATGAAAATAACATAGAAAAGAAGGAAGTTTGTGTTGTTAAAATGGAATTACAAGGCAAGTTTATTTCCCCCCCCTCCCAAAAAAAAGAACAGAAGAAAAATTTTGCAAATATGTTTAGAAATAGGTTTGTTGCAATGTAAAGTACATCTTTGATCCTTGATCAAATGGATTTTAAAAATTGCCTTTACTCCTGTATAGATCCGAAACTTTTGGGCTGTGTCACAAGTCTTATTTTTAAAAAGAAGAAAGAATAATTCTTTTTCACTAGACTATTTTTTTATTCATATGAAATTATGCAAGCATGAATGATTAAAATTCTTAATCAAGTGTCTAGAAGATCTATTGCTATAATTTCCGGATTGTATGAAATACTATACATTACCATAATTTATGGAGATCTACTGTGTTGGTAATTTGTTGATAGCCAATAAATCATTTGCAGAAGATGGTCCAAGATGGCACATGACTTTTGTCACAGATATAGAAGAGCAAGATTTCAGAGATTATGGGAAATGACTATTTCCTTGGATCTGTGTCGCAACCCAGATCCTTGACTTCTTGGAAATTGTGCCTCTATACATGCATGCATGGGTTCATATATCACACTAAGCCACACTGTGGCTTGATTTAGAGCTGGGATCACAAATGCAGTGCCTGCAAATATTTCCCATGCTGCCTGTGAGCTCTCAACCAAGCTGTTATCTTTTTCTTTTAATTACAGTAATGGGAAGCTGGCTAACTGTAAAGGAAAGTATCACCCTCTGGCATCCTTCTTATTTCCACAAATGCCTTTAGGTTCCACCAGAGCAGGGGTGTCAAACTCGATTTCATTGAGGGCTGCATCAAAGTTGTGTTTGACCTCGGGGGGGAGGGGGGCATGGCCATCTTGACGTCACTCATGTCGGGGGCGCCTATGGTGGCCTGAGCGCTCTGCCAGTGAAAACAGGCTCCTGAACTCCGTTTTCGGCTGCAATGGTCTCCTGCAACCCTCTGCCAACGAAAATGGAGCTCTGGAGGACACGGCCCTCCCGAGCTCCATTTTTGCTGGCAGAGGCACCGCAGGCCAGTCCTTTGCTGTTTCCAGGGCGGCTCTGTGGGCCAGATCTAAGCATCCCGCGGACCGGATCCAGCCCCCAGGCCTTGAGCTTGACACCCCTGCACCAGAGCCTCAAAAGCTTTCTTAGTAAATTAAAATGAGAGGTAATTAAACCCATTGCTTTCTCTGAAAATACCCCTACTTCAAGGGGGGGGGAAGGTAAGAATGTATACTAGGGAGTTTTCTATAATAGAGGTAGTCCTCATTTAGCAACCACATTTGAGACTGGCAAGTCAGTCATTTACGTGATGCAGTCACTAGGTGAAATTGAAACTCTACTTATCATTTTACTTCAGCTTTCCTATATTTTACAAACCTGCAAAAGTTATGTGAGGGTTGGTTGCAAAATGACTTTATCATCACCATTGTACCGTAATTGCAATCAATCACTGTCTGAGGCAATTGCTAAATGAGAACTATCTGTAATCCCTTCTAGTTTTATGACTCTTTTCTCAGAATTTCATGTCTCCACTATATCCCCAAATTTGGGGGCTACTGGCTAACCATATGATTTAAAGCTTTCTGGTTTTATACATCTTGATTTATAACTGAAGGTGCAGTATAACCTCAATCAGTTCTGTCCACTCTAAAATCAGCTTTTAAAGTATCAATTTTATGCTCAGTAACAGTGCTTCTGTCTTAAAGTTGTAAATTTAAATGATTTGTTATGAAGACCAAAATAAGAACAAAAAAAGTTAGTACAAATTAGTTTGCAAACCTCCTTTAATAGGATATGGTAAATTCATTTTAAGTCCCTCACAAATGATGAGACACTTTGTAAGCTGTCATGGATTTAGGCATAATGCCAACCATAGCTAGAAATTATATTAGTCTTAGATTTTAAACTGTAAAGTTGCAGCCAAAAACTGTTGCTGCCTCCTTTTTCACTGTGAACGGCTTTAGCAGCTATGGTTGCAAGTTAAACCATAAGTTAAATTTAGCACTTAGGAAAACTGCTAAAAATCCATAAAGCCAAATTTAACTAATCTTATAAAGAAGCAAAAATATGGTCCATATTTATTTACACGAAAACATATTTTTTACTTGTCTGGTCACTTTCTTAGGACTGTGATTCCCTGCTTGATCAAAACTGCTTGATTACGTGCCACTAGATCAGTGTTGATTCTTGGTCACCAAATGTATAGACCTTCTCCGATATATGATCAACCCCCGGTCTGGCCCTATAAGTCTTTCAGTGAATCTTTTCTGCTGATCATCCTTTTCTCGCTTTCTTTTCTATAGACTTCCCAAAGAAGCTGGGTCTTCATATAATAAATTGAGCCTTGTTATTTGTGCCTTGACTGACACTTTCATGTTGCTTTCTTCTACGATCCATTTGTTTGTTTTTGGCAATCCATAGTATTCTCAGGATAGTATTCTCAGTATTTAGGTCTTCTCCAAAAGCAAGGTCTCTTTTAATCCTGCTTTTTCAAAGTCCAACTTTCACTTCCATAGAGCATCACAGAGAAAACCCTTGTCGGCACAATTCTGACCTTTGTCAGTACAGATATATCATGGCATCTGAATATCTTTTCTATTGCTACTCTACCAAGTGCTAGTCTGCAGTGTATTTCTTGACTGCTTGTTCTTTTACTGTTGATAGTTGATTCTAAAAGGCAGAAGCTATCAATCACTTCAATATCTCTGTTGTCCCTTATAAGAATGGTTGATAAACCTGTTGTCTTAAGTTTTGTTCAATTGTCCTAGTTTTTCACCGTGCTCCTTGACTTTCACTATTAAACCATCCAGATCATTTGCATTTTCAGCTATTAGCATAGGTTCAGTAGCGTAGTGTAGTAGTTGGTTCTTAGAACCGGGCCGAACCGGGAGCAACCCACCGCTGGCATAGTGCATGATTAAAACTACAAACTACATATTTAATTTTATAACAATTTAAACTATGGTAACAGAGTTGCTTAAGAAACCAGAGTTGGTCCTTATGATAGTACTCATGAATACATATTATTATGCATTCCAGTACGTTCCATACAAATCAATGACCAGTTTTTTCCAAATTGGTAATTCTACTTCAAAAAGCAGGTGTAGGGGTAGTAACACAATAATGAGATTCCTAGCTGGAAAATAGCTCATTAGGATAAGTTCCCAACATTATTCTTTATATACACCAACATTATTTTTCCTTTATTTCTTCCTTTATAGTTACTTTCTTCTTTTTGGAGGATCATGGATTCCTATGAATTCCCAAATTCCCAATCATGCTGAGCTGTAGTTTGTTGGACAAGCTTCATTTGCCTGATTCACGTATAACGTTAATGTGTACAGTTTTGTGCAGTTTACAAAACTCGGTGGCTGTGTTCACAATAATATTACAGCAGAACCAAAACCAATCCTGCTGTGATTAAGCATGAGATGTGAACTCAGCCATAAACATATTTCTGCTGTTGTTGGTAGCGATCTCGATGTAATGGCTTGCATACAATTTCTTCACACAGAACACAATCCACTCTAATTTTTAAGATGATAAGAGGAAATTTTCAAATAAATGAAAGAAATCACGGTACAGCTTTAGTTTTTGTTGTAATCACACTTCAAAGATAAAGAATCATCATAAGCCTGAAAAGGGTTGAATTTTTTTGAGGGAATAAAGCACAGAGATTGCTATAAAGATGTTGCTTAGCTGGGTCAGTCATGGATACTGATTTTCATGAATTTCTGATTAAAATAAATGTCTCCTCTAATATTTTGTTCTCTCGAGTACTATTGATGGGAAAGAATATATTGTAATCCTTTGGTTCATCTCATGAAACACAAGACAATTTAGGCATATAATAGATATATACATTATATTTGATTGTTAGCAGTCCTCTAGATCACTGCAGTGATTTTAAAATAGGGGGCTAAATCTTCATTAGTAAAATAGCTCAATTGCCAAGAACTGGGGGAGGGGGGAATTCTGTGGGCAAGGAATTTATGGACTAAAATAAATTGATTCAGATTATTCCATCTTTGAAGGACTGAGATTGCAATCGTAAATCTACTCAACAGTAAACTGAATTTAGGGATGACTGTATCGATATATCAAATCACTTAGGATATATACATGATCACTTCTTGTCTCCAAATCTTATTTTCCTAAGCAGCCTCTCATTATTGGTCTTCATCTGAAAAATTTCTATAGCCTACATAAGGGCAGAATTTTCTCAATGTAATTTTACCTTTTGCAAAATATAATGGTTTTATCTGTCATTTCACTTGCCAGTACTGTACATATTTCCTAGTTATCAGTGGCACTTTTTGAAATAAAGTTTCTGATCAGAACAAGATTCCTGTGTCTGTTCTTTCCCTATCAACTGTGCTAATGATAAATTCAAAACTAGGGTTGTTCGAAAAATACTGTATAGTATATACAGTGTATACGAACTATATAATGTATACATCTACAGTGAAAATTGATTACAATTAAAAACACATTATTCGTTTATATTCTGCCTTTTGAAATTGTAGTGATATACAGCAATTGTATAAAATAAATTAAAATTGAGTCACTTTCTTGTCAACTTTACAGCTGAAAAGTAACTAAAACTGAAATTTCCTGATTAGGGTAATTTTTAACTTTGGGGCTCTTGCTGCTGGAGAATAAAATTGAATTTCCTCTTCTAAAAAAGAAAATACAGAATGTGTAGTCATAGTAGGAATCTGAAGTAATTCCATTGTGATGTTTTACGGGGGGGGGGGATTCACCTATATAGTTACCTTTTGACTGGAGGATCAACCATTCAACTTCCATTATTTTTGGATTTTAGTATATCTTTGTTTATAAGTATTAAGTGCGGGTTTTGAGCTAAAATACATTTTAACCAGCTAGGGAAATAGTTCAAAGCTCCCATTTTTGGTCCCAATAGAGAAATATATATTCAGTTTTCAGCTTAATCTTGCAGCATCCCTAATAATTATATTGCATGTATAATACTTTTGGTACAGTAAGAAATGAAAAAATTGCAGTTATCCATGATGGTTCCTTATGATATAACCAGGGTGGCCATCAATACTTCATCACTTAAATGACAGAAATTACAGCAGAATTTGATCCAATTATACACCAGTCCATTTTACTGAGAACCAGAAAATTGACACTTCATGATAAAAACTTCAGTGGCCTAACTCATAATCCCAATTTAAACATGGTTTGTGAATACAGCCTCTTTTATCTTAATAGATAAGTTGAACATATAGATTTCATCTACGATAAACAAAGCCATAATGTTGCTTTTGGGGCTGGGTTTGAATCCAGCTACTTTGGTTCTGCGCATTGTGTCTTAGTGTCCCATGGCATGTAAACCAAACAAGCTGTTCAACAATAAATGTAACTAGATTAAGCCATTTTTGCTTACTCTGATTTAGTGATAAACCACATTGGGTCTTAACATATTGCATGACTTCAGCCAATGTAAG
This sequence comes from Thermophis baileyi, assembly GCA_003457575.1. Taxonomy (NCBI): domain Eukaryota; kingdom Metazoa; phylum Chordata; class Lepidosauria; order Squamata; family Dipsadidae; genus Thermophis; species Thermophis baileyi. The sequence goes on along the minus strand of QLTV01001166.1, from coordinate 260,575 downwards.
AACCATGGGAACAAATCATGACCCTTCTACAGATATGGGGCTAGGTCATAAATTAGCTCAAAGTAATGTTTGAGAGCCACTTTGATGCAGTGGTTAAGGCAGGGGCCACAACCCCCAGATTGCAGCCCGGTACCAGGCCACGGCGAGCAGGCAAAACTCCATTTGCGCTGAACCATCCATCTTCCCACTGCCAGCACCACCACCACTGCCACCGGTCCACAGAGCCAGAAAGGTTGGGGACAACTGAGTTAAGGCATTCAGGCTAGAAACTGGGAGTTCTAGTCCCACTTTAGGCACAAAGCCAGCTGGGTGGCCTTGGGCCAGTCATTTTCTCTCATCACTAGGAAGGAAACAATGGCATTCTGAAAAAAAAAGAAACATTGCCAAGAAAACTGCAGCGACTTGTCCAGGCAGTCTCTGAGAACGCTATTGAATGGGAAAAAAGTTTGTTAATAAGCCATAATTGTCAGATTTATACATTTACTAAGTCACTATACAGTTTATACAGATCTGCAAATCTCAATAGTTCACACAATGCTATACTCAACAACTATACTAACGTTATGAAGTATCCTTATATGTGAATTCAGCCACTGCCTATGGCACTCTTCTATACCTAGTAATTATATCCAAGTAATAATAAAAATAACACATTTGGATCAAGATTGTCTTTATTTTTTACTAACACATGGATCATTACAGAATTAAGCAAGTCATTTTACTATCAATGGATTGTTGTCCCTTAATACACATTTAACATTAAATCTCAGCAATGCTTTAGCAATGATCTGTAAAGACCAAGAAGAGCAGATTGCAAGTTATCAGAGAGAATGGAAGTATTTACCAGTTTTAAGCACAGGTTTTACATATTTTAATCTTTTTACTTCTCCCTATAATTTAGATGTTTTGTTTAGAAATTTCTTGAAAAAAAATAAATACTAGTATGGTGTGCTACAAAAACATTTCCAGAAGTTAAAATGTTCAGTTCTACACCTTTACCATTAGAAGAGGATTTGTTCTACAAAGAATAACTTATCCAAGTCAAAGCTTTTCCCCAAGAAACAGTGCCAAATGTATTCTGAACATTATGCTTTGTTCAATTTTCTATCGCCATTCTTTTCTTAAATGTTTTAATTTTGGGGGTCTATTCTTTCCTATGTCCATGACTTCCCAAGACCTTTTGCAAAATTGTCTTTGAGTCCTTCCTTTAATCTATCCATTGTTTTTGCTTCTCCAAATGGTTAATTATTTCTAATAAACAGTTTAAATTATTCTTCATGATTTTCATAACAAAACATCGGATACTGCTACAAGAGCATTAGCAAACAATCCATAATAAACTTTAACAAAAGTCAAGCAAACTTTTTCCCAATATACATAACAAAATGGCCCAGAAGATATGAACATTTATTACAATACACATTTTAAGTGAAATATAGTTTGAAGGAACAAACCCATTAATTGTTAGTTCTCCTCCAAATAACACCTAATTCTATGGTATACATTCCAACATTCATAAATTGGGATAGCATAGCATGCTAAACCTTAATTTATCATTTTTGTTAGGGGCTAAGTTGTCAATAATGTACATTAGCTATAATAATTGCTGGATAAGCCACAATACAGTTCATATATTGCTATAAACATGCTTTACATACTACAGTATCTAAACTCATACAATTTTTTTAGTTAGCCAAAAACCAACCAACCAGATCAAGTCTTAGATTGACACAAAATTAATTTGCTTATTTTAGTAAAATAGGTGCTGGTAACATCAGTGTAACAGTAGGAAGAAGAGAGAGGTTTTACTTAATATACTCATTTTTTTTGTTTATAGAATCATAGAAGAAAATAATCAGAGGATAAGATAGGGGTTAGTTTTGGAATTCAAGTACTACAGATTAGGTTCACATATCACACTAAATCACTATTTACTTTTCTTTTAAGCTACAGTTTGCTGAATAAATTATAATTGGTGGTTAATCTTGCTTTCTAATGGGGTGGGATGAGAATAAATCAGTTTGAAGAGCTATTGGAAAACAAAGCAAATCAAAATTTAGCTTTTCTTTAGTTCTTCTCAGTTCTGATACTGACCTGAAGCAGAGTGAGAGCCTTAAATGGTTTCATGGTAAAGACCAACCTTTATCAAAAAGTTATCAACATTTTTTGACAAAAAGAGATGCTAAACAAGGATGTTCACTTATTGCGATTTCATTAGAACCCTTAACAAAGGATATAGAACGTGTTTGGAAATACAGGGATTAGAAACTAATGGCACCTATAAATCTTTTTGTTAATGATATTGCCTTAATTGTGTGAAACACAAGGGATTTTCTACAATTATGAATACTCTTCTAACATTTGAAAAATTAACAAGTTTATGACATAGTGTATAATAACTCACTATTTAGATAAATATTCCTACAACAATACAAAATATATTGAGCAAATTATCAGCAATTCAAATCAATAAACACTCAATTATTTGGATATATATATA
>QLTV01001166.1:229085-257924 GCA_003457575.1 Thermophis baileyi | reverse complement strand
TATATATATAAAATCTCAACAAATGGCAAAAAGTGATTAGTAAACACAGTAGAAAAAAGCAGACATAGTTTTTATAGTTTTGTATAAAAACATTAAAAAAGGTGCCCTTGGAATTCCATAATATCTTATGATATTAATTGTATCAATATTATTTTTAGCTTGATAAAGTCAGAAGAACTGATACTTAAGATGGAACGTTTAAGAAACAGTATTAAAAATTTGGGCACTTCCTCTTGTCATAATTAGGCATAAAAAAACCCTGAAAAATTCAACATCCATTTCTTCTGAACATGTTCAAGAAACTGGAAAATATGCTTCCCTAATTAAATCCACATCCATCAAACCTTCATTTATAAGTGTTATGATGAAAACAAAATTAAATAGTATCAAGTCTGGGAAATTAACTTTATTATTTAAAAGAATTTCCACAGGGACTTTGAAATGACAGGAACATTCTTAAAATGAGCAAATAACTGCAAACATTTTTAAAGAATTTTAACTCATTCATGGATTGAAATATATATTCTGCATCTTGCCACAGTTCTAGCAATCAGAACATATACAGCTAAAGCCATGACTAAATTTGAAATTAAGTTAAATTCATCACTCAGTAGGAGAAAAAGAGGATTTTAAAAATTTACAATATTATGTTACAAGACAAAATTTTTGAATTGATTAAAAGTAACATTGCAATCAGATATAAAAATAAAATACCTTGACTTTATGGTTATTTTTTGGTAGAGAAAACCACTCAAATCAATTTTGCCCCAAATCAAGAAACACTCAACAAAAGCAATTTATAGATATTAAAAACTAAAGAAACTCAACATGATGAGTTCCAAGCCCCATTTATTGGAGGAAATATAAAGAAATAGGTAGATTTTATACTACATGGTTGTTCTGTACAGGTAATCCTCAATTTATGACTTTGAGCCCATAATTAAGGTTAAGTGGGTCATTACATGACTGATCTGATTTTACATTTTTTTGAGGCAGTCATTAAACAAATGCAGTGGTCATTAAGCAAACAGTGGTTGTTAGGCAAACCTACTGTCTGGAAGCAAACACTGGTTTCCGGGGGAGGGGGGGAAGTGCAGTCACGTGACTGTGGAATGCTATATGTTGCCCATAAATGTGGGCTGGTTGCTAACTGCCAAAAATGAGATCATGTGACCGCAGGGGGACCCAGCCTTCGAACTTCATAAGTCAAGGACTATCTGTAAGATATTTCAGTCCTTTTGGATTTAAGTTCTTATTAAATAGGCAAGCCATAACTCTGGTCATTTCATTAGATCTTAATTTGGCCTTTTTTTGGGATAATCCAAGCAATACTTTAAGAGACAAGTATTAAAAAGATCCTGGAAAACAGGAAAGAACTGGAAATGTTGCTAAGGTGACAAATACGTTACAAAATCTCCATAATGGGAAATTTGACCACCAAAATGGCAATATCATAAGATTTTACTTCACTTAATTTATATTTATTATGCACAACAAAGTCATAATAATTGTCTATGATCCAGTCCAGGTTCCTAAATAATCTAATTAGAGTTATGTGTATTTTGCTTCTCTACATATTCCATTATCTTGTTAATATATATATATATATATGTATATATATATATATATTAAAATTCCAACCTAAAACAAAACTTAAATTAGTATTAATTGTGGGTTACAAACTCATTTCTTAATCTAGATGAAACAGAGGCATGTCTGTACCAAGAGTAGCACAGAGCAGAGCAGAGGCATGTCTGGTTAATTTAATTAATTTGAGATTTAATTATGGTTATACTTTTTTAAATAATTTATTTCTTCAACTTCCATCCCCTCTTTCTCCACTATTACCATTACTGAATAGCACCATGTTTGATCAAATCAACAGCCAAAAACCATCAATGTACTTTAAAGGAAAATGTTTTTACCTACTGGCAGAAAAATATAACTAAGATGTAGTTGTTCTGATGTTATTTTCACCACCTAAAGTATAGAAAGAATATCTTATGTCTTTGCAGGGGAAATTATATTTTTCTACACATTGTGTGAATCAAGTTTTTAAAGCCTTGATTTGCAAACTACAATGGTCAAGTTTACACAACATATGAAGCTAAAAGCAAGCAGTCACAGTATATGGCTAAGTAAAGTGCATGAATCCCACAATGAAATTTGAAGGACATGAATTGCTCCCCTGCTCTTATTAAAAAACTGAAGCTTTTAATTTACTGCAGTGGTTTTGAATTCTCCATGTTTATCTCTTTTATGAACTCAAGACCAAAACATAATGCCATCTCAAATAGGAGTACTGTATTTGGGCTGCAAAAATCCAGCCAAATATTTCAAAGTAGGAGTTACAGCCCTACAGAAAAAAATATAATCTAAAATCCCACCTGGTAATATAGAAACTGTTTAGCATGTGTTATCATTGTATTTGCCTGTGTTAACATTCTATTCTGTGAAGTAACAAACTGGTATCACTCTCAAAACAAAACACGTAAGGAAACTTCTATATGAATACATCCATATCTTTAAAAAAGCAAGTTTTTTTCCTTTGATAATTATATTTTCAACATACAGCTACTTTCCAGTGTTACACAGACATTTAGCTTCCCACTTTTCTACTACAGTTCTTGTTATCTAAGAGTTGGAAGGACCTTAGAACAGCATTTAACAGAGGGAGGGCCTGGAACCCAAAATGGCAAAAAAAGAAGGGGAAAAAAACCCATTACCCATTTCCCTTTGTGTAGACATGAAAGTACAGTGGGACTTTTTTTAAATATTGCAGGTGCTTCTGTTAGGAATTTCAACAATCATGGTCAAGTTATCAAAGTGTTTCCGGTATTAAAATCCAGAATCATTTTATTAATCCTTTGCAGAATTTTGGAGGGAGTTCAGTGTTTGGATGTCAGAGTTAGCGTAGATGACACACGGAAAATCTGTGGCAACATGTTACTCAGTTGGTAAAACATTTCTTCAGAAATACTTTGTGGTACCAAGAATTGAACAGTTCGAGAAATCCCACCATCCCAGGAAGCCATTTCCATCATAAATCCTTTGACACACTTAAATACAAGTTCTGCTCTTTTCAGACACCAAGATATTGTCATTTCTTCAGACATATCATGTATCAGCAGAAGAGGAATACTAATTGTGGTGATGTCATGGGTGCAGCACACTTTAAGGATATTTCGGAGGCCCATGATTGCAGGATCTCGGGCTGTAATATTACCCGACCTCACATTGTCATCCACACAAAGATGAAAAGTCACATGAATTTCAGAGAGATTTGAATGTCGGGTGATATAAAATTCTCCTGGAAAAATATTTGATTGATTCTGTTCCCCGTTCTTAGATTTATCTTCATTGCCACTATTTCTGTTTCCTGCTTCGCTTAGTCTTTTGGCCTTACTACTGCGTTGTGCTCGGGCATAAAGTACAACTTGCTGAACAACTTCAAGCTGTTCTTGAACTCCAGGAAAATGGAAATCTGTACACTCCTGGCAAACAGTTGCAAAATCTCTTTTGATCCCACTGTACGAACTGATGCGATTATCCACAAGCAAGACTAGACCACAAAGGGAAGTTGAATAAAGTGATAGTGCAGTTTGAAGACGGTGGAGTTTGACTCCGCTGCGGTGACTGCGCTTGTGCTTGCAGAAATCTAGCATATCTGCCCTCAGTAGTCGCAGATTATGCATGGTTTTCAGCTGCGCTCCCAAATGGATAGTGAAACTTTCTTCCAATTGCCTCTGGTCCTCAAAGAGTCTTCCAGTTCCTTCTTCAGATTCTCTCCACTGATTAGGAGTAACTTTGATCTCATCACCAATAGTACTGTTGGGATTTTTCAGATCCTGGTGAACTTTTACCACCCATTCTTGATACTCCTGTTTTTGTATTGCTGTGGTTTGTTTCAATTCACTGCTCCACTTGTTCTCCAGTAGCTGCTGGGATTCAAAGTGCTGAGCTGCCAACATGTTTACATCTTGATCTGTTAATGATTTCCCCAGTTCTTGCATCACCTTATCCATTTCTGCCCGTTGTCTTTCTCGCAGTTTTTTTAGCTCCACATCCCTCTCGCTTATTAATTCGGAGATGCTAACAAAATAATTATGTTCCAAGTTTAATAGAGTTTCAGAGGCAGGAGAGTGGATCAAGTCATGATAAACATCTGCAAAATCTTCATCCCAGCTGGGGTCTTCTGGTCTGGCATGCTCGGAGGTTGCCTCAGTGTAAGCTTGGGCCCAAGCCTTCGCCAGCTGGTGTAAATCCATTTTACCAGATTTTACAGCTTCCAGAGCCGCTTCCGCTTCTCTGTCAAAATCTTCTACAGATTCCTCCTCTATGAATTTAGTCAGAGACTCTTTCAAGCCGTTTTCTACGAAGCAAGGCAAATTATGAAGAAACATTAGACGCCTAGGCAAATGACTAACGTTTTCTTGGACAGGGAACTTCAGCGGCACGGTAAGCAGAAAATGCTGGTTCCCGGCCTTGAATTCATACACAAATTCTCTCTCCATTCTGCGGCTTTTTTTTTCTTCTCCTCCTCCTTTCCTCAGCGGTTCTTCCTTTTGAGGTTTGGGCGCCTTCTTTAAAGAGTTTTCAATTCACGTCCTTTTCAAAAGCAAAAAAAACAAACAAAAAACCACCAACAGGCGCTTCCGCTTCTCGGTCGCTTCTGCAGCGCCCGCTCCCTTTAAATGGGGGCCGGCTTCCGGAGCGTGGAGAGAAAGGCTTCGCGGCCCGCGGTCTCTTCAAGCATTAATAAGCGAGTAGCGTCGCCGTTTTCTGGGCGAGGGTCGCAAAACGGGCGGCATGCGAATCCCCGGCCGTGACTGGGGCTTCCGGGGGCGGCCAGGCCGTCGCCGGTAGCGTCCGAAGAGGGCAAGTCGCTGCCGCCGCCGCCGCACAGCTGGGACCGTCCTGAGCCACGGTGTGGGGGGGCTTTGAGGACCGACTGCCGTCCCGGCTTACCTTTGAAGAGGCAGAGGCGAGACGGGGCTCCTTCCCGCCGCCAGGTCCAGCCTCCTGCGAACCGGCGAGGGGGGCGGGCCTGCGCGCTAGCCGGGGTGGAGAGAGCGAGGGCCGGCCTTGGTAGGCTCAGCCCCTGTCGGTCGTGTTTACATCCGTCCCGCTCGGGTTCCCCTTCTCGGCCTCGCCCGCCCCCCCCCCCCCCCCCCCCCCCCCCCCCCCCCCCCCCTCCAGCCGGGGTGGAGAGAGCGAGGGCCGGCCTTGGTAGGCTCAGCCCCTGTCGGTCGTGTTTACATCCGTCCCGCTCGGGTTCCCCTTCTCGGCCCCGCCCGCCCCCCCCCCCACTTGCCCGAACCCACCTTCGCTCCCTTCCAGGCCGGGTCAATGCGGCGCTTTCCGCCGGGCCATGGACACCAGCGACCTCTTCACCAGCTGCAAGAAGGGCGACGTTTGTCGCGTGCGGTGAGGCCTGGGCCGAGGCTTTAAGGGGCGCTGGGTGGAGAAGGTGCGGGTGGCTCGTTTGGGACATTACTTGAGCCCCCGAGGTAGGCTGGGTGGTTGTAGTACGGGGTGGTATAACTCCCGCTTTTCGGGCTTTGCTGCCCTTGTGTTTCTTGAGAGTCGCTGCATGTTTGTTTACCAGCCAGAACTTTTCAAAGTGGCTCTTGCATTTTCAGACTCTTCCAACTTATGAATGTGGACCAGGGGGGTTCCAAGCACTTAACTGAAAGTGCTTCTAAGTATTAATTACTTATTTACCATCCTTTTAGGGGTAGCACTAATACAGCCACTTGTTATGTGGCATGCATGGGAAAAGTAGGGTTAGGTTGATGGAAATGTAGAATGAAAACTGTGTTTTAAGTACAGGTAGTCCTCGACTTACAACAGTTCATTTAGTGACCGTTCAAAGTCTCAACGGCACTGAAAAAAGTGACTTATGACCATTTTCCCCACTTATGACCGTTGCAGCATCCCCATGGTCAAAATTCAGATGTTTGTCAACTGACTCGCATTTATGACGGTTGCAGTGTCCCTGGGTCATGTGATCCCCTTTTGCGACCTTCTGACTCAAGCAGAGTCAATGGGGAAACCAGATTTACTTAACAACCATGTTACTAATTTAACAACTGCAGTGATTCACTTAACAAATGTGGCAAGAAAAGTCATAAAATGGGGCAAAACTCACTTAACAAATTTCTCATTTAGCAACATAAATTTTGGGCTCAGTTGTGGTTGTAAGTTGAGGACTACCTGTATTGAACTACATTTGGGAGGAAATCTGGCTCTTTGTGGCATTCAGTAGGATGTTCAAAAGAAGCATTAACACAATTTCTCATGGTGACCAAATTTTCTTATCACGCTACATATATTAAAATATTCAATGAAAGAATGTCTGATTCACACTTGCTTTGTTGGAAGTCACTATACCGTAGGTAATTCTCATTAGCTTTCATCACTCCCATTTCCATTTTCTCTCTTCCAACAGCAGCAAAGCGTGTATGCATACTCCACACATTTGATCATTTCAAATATGTGTTAGAATCCTGTGTTAGATAGTAAGACAAATGTGTGTTACAGTATTAAATATTTGGGACCCCAAAATGATAGAAAGAATGCTGTTTTAATTTTGTCATGATGAACATGCTTTTGGCCTGCTCACATTTACTTAACTCCCAAAGCAACTACTGTTTGGTATTAGTAAGTCTGTTACTCAAATTGTTTCATGACAGTAGTGGGAAATCCAACATCCTCCTTGATTAGATTCACTTCCTGGTGACTTGATGGATATGTCACTGCAATTTTCCTGACAAAGACATACCGGTAGAAGTGGTTTGACATTGCCTCTGGAATGTTTATTTTGTTTCTTGGTCTAGCCTTGGAATTATCTGGTGCTTTACCATCCAAGTATTAAGTAGAATGAACCTGCCTTATGGTTTCATTTTGTTCTGTTTTTCCATCAGTCAAGTTATGCTCAATGCTGCCATCTAGCGGAGCCCCTGGTTCTTACATTCTTTCTAAAAAGTTTTCCTGCTTATCAGCTCTCCTTCATCCCTAAAACAGCTGACAACTTCAGATATCCTAACACAGCTACTGTAAAAAGTAGAGAGATACAGTATATGTAAAATGAGCTTTGAAGCAATTTATAAATATACAGTCCCATCCTAAAATTACATGGTATTTATTTGAAGATAATTTGAATCTATCTGCTGCTTTTCCACTAGATGAGTTTAGTGCGGCCTGTAACAAAGAAGAATTCAGTGCTGTTACTGTATAACAGAACATAATCAAAATACAAGCTAACAATAATTGTTAACGATTTATAAAGAGAGGGTCTGTGTTTGTGATTATATTATGTACTTCACAGCATTATGTACTTCACAGCATATTAGTCTGTACAATAATATTATAGTGTCTATATCAGTAGAATGCTATCTTTAAAAAATCATGAATAGCATTATATCCTTGCTGTGCTACCATTCACCTCTGGCGTATGCATTCCTCATTTCCCAGTCCAAATGCTCTCTGATAGAGCTAATTTCCTAAATTCTAGGTATGAAGGACCAATGCTATATTTGATAATAGAAAATTCCTTAATAGGAGAGTCTCTGCAGAAAATGCTTGTCTCTAGTCCCTTCTGCCTTAATTCCTGGTGAATGGGAACTCTCAGCATTTAGTTTCTGCAGGCAGATTCTATTTGGAGTAAGCACTTTTAGTGATAATGAGGCTCCAAGCCACAAAGGATTTCAAAAGTGATAACTAGCACTTGGAATTGCACCTGAAAACCAAGTGGAAACCAATGCAGCTTTTGCTGCATGCTTCTATTTCTTCACGCTCCTAATATAAAGGGACAATATTTGTATTCCTATCAATAATATCTTTGATAAATAACCTTAAAGAACTTATGTTATTTGATTCCCCCACACACACATTAGAAAGTTAGATTTGATCTGTAGTAGGCAGACAAATGGAAAGCAGTAGAATTAGTGTAATGTGCAAAAATATTTTTGGTGGACTCTCACTTATTTGGATTGAGGCTTTGAGAGAGCTCCGTTGCTGGGACACTTTTGTAATAAAAAGAAAACTCAACCCATGAATAAAGTGTATTGGAATAGCTTCTTAGTTATTAAAATTGTCTGTTTGTCTTTCAGATACCTTCTTGAACAGAGAGATGTTGAAATCAATGTCCGAGACAAATGGGACAGTACCCCTTTGTGAGTGCTTTGGCCTTGAGATACCCATACTGTTTGGTAACTTACACGGGGATTTAAGAAAAACTAAGGTCTTTCAGTTTTTGCAGCATTTCTCTATTCTTTCTATTTTTTGAAAAGAAAATGCTTTTTATAAGTATTGTAAGTAATCTCTCCCAGGTTATATGTATGAAAAATACTCCAGTGTTTACCCCTCTGTCAACCTGAATACTTTTCTTACTTTGCAAAAATATTATGAGTAACAGGGTTTTTATCATTGCTTGGGAATGGCCATTTGAATAAGTTGCTAGAAAAATCCTGCTAATTTGAATTAGCTGATAGCATGGAAACATTAATTCTCATATATATTTTTTTCAATTTATGTTTGGAGCTATATTATTTTTGAAGCAGAACTCACTTTCTTAGCATGCTGCCACAAATTTGTAAGTTTGGAGTTTGCAGAAAACTTCTTCAGTCATTGTTCAGTCTGGTTCTAGTTAGCCAAGCCATTTACTAAATAAGCCATTTGCCAATAAACTAGTGCTCCTTTCTCTGTCAAGTTCACCAATTGCTTCCTATGGGTCTTAAATATCTTCTTCACAGAAAGCAAAGCACATACACTGTAAGCAGCTGTCTTTTGATTCCAAACAGAAAAAACTTTGCATTACCACCTTGAGAAGTCATGTATCTTAGCAAACATTTGGAGGGCAGTGTATCAGAAAAGTTGCGTTTGAGAGCTTTTATGCTATAGCATAGTCCATGACAGCATGTTAGTAAGCTGAGCTAAATGAAATGCCAGCTAGATGGTACAAGGCATAAAGTGTTGCAGGCAGTCTCTACAGTGAGAAAACAAACACCCACTAACACAGGATTAATTTATTGGAATGTGAGTTTGATTGGTTTTGAAAATTGGGAGGGGGGGAAATGAGAACAGTTTTTCAGAGAGTGGTGAGGAAACAGCTTTAATTTATTTTGCATTAGTAGTGGTTGAGGGATTGGTGAGGATGTCTGCTGTCTATGAGGTAGGTAAAAATAACTTTATCCAAGTATCTTTCAGAAAATTGTTTATTACATCAGTCCTGAAACAGTTGTTTTGATTATCAGTCTGAATCTAGGAAAAAATCAAAGTGGTGGTTTTGCCTTAAAAGCTTAAGCAACTTCTGGACAAGTTACTTAAACTTTGTTTTATCTTGATTCCTCAATATGAGACTGGGAAAAGGGCTCTTATTGTAGAATGAATTCTTCAGGCAAACTTTTGCTGGCAGTAACCTGGCTATCATTCTGGAGCCAAGACAAACAAGATATTTAAGTATACACAGTTCTGTATGTTTAAATCTAAGACCGAATGCTTTTTCTCATAAGAAATTGCTGCTTAAAATGTTTATTACTTATGTGATTTGTTCTGGAAGTCTTGCATAAAAGGAGCAGAATATTTATACTTAAAAATATCAAATGTATCCTTTTCTTGGTTTGTTTATTGGAGATGAGTTCTTTCTTTCCAACTGAGGGAACATCAGATAATACATTATCTTCCATTGTGTGACTATCATGTTATGCTATGTTTTTTCTCATAATGAGTTACTAAATAAACTATATGAGTTTGGTCCTAAAATATGCAAAGCTAATACCAAATAGGCCACATTATGATTTAATATGATGTGTGAGCTCAGTGATACAATTAGTGAGAGTGCTTAGGAACCAAGATATATATATATTTTATTTGCTACATTTGCATAATTCTAATCTTGAGTTTTATTGGGGGTGTCATCCTACACTGTAGTGGAACTGAATACTTTTTTTAATTTTAAAATATTTTGCATATGCATATAACCAAATTAAACAGCTTTATGGAAATAAGCTTGACTTTGAAAGCTTGGTAATATAGGGATAATCTGTGGCAAATGCAGCAACACTTTTGGCTATTTGAGTGCTTTATCGCGAGGATTAAACAGGTAGCCCTAAACTTACAACCATAATTGAACTTGGAATTAGGGTCATAAGTCATTGGAGTCATAAGTCGAAGCACTCATGTGACCAGAAGGAATTTTCCATTGTCGTCTTTAAGTGAATGCCACCATGGGTCATTGAGCAAATGCCATGGTTTTTAAGAAAACCCATTAATTTGAATGGGCTTTTTGTTTGGCCAGAAAACGAGCAAAAAACATCACAAATCACATGACTGTGGAATTCGCAATTGGACATAAAGCTGACCTGCCCAACATGCAGTCAGGTGATTGCAGGAGGCATTGCACCACCCTTTACGACTGCTGGGAGTGCATTATGGGCTGTAAAATGCCCATTCTATGGTTGTTGTAACTTCGACTGGTTATTGACTGGCCCAGTAGTTAAGTGAAGATTCCTGTAATATCTTAATGTGGTGGGGGAGACCTGGCTTGACGGTAGTTCATATAAAAGCAATTTGGGTGTCCTTACTGATAGAAAGTTGCAGGTTAGCCAGCAGTGTGATGCAGCTGCTTAAAAAACAGTTGCTATCTTGGGTGCATTAACAAGAACATAAAGTCTAAATCACAGGAAATGATTGTTCCACTTTACTTTGCCCTGGTCAGACCTCACTTGGAGTACTGTGTCTGGTCCTTAAGAAGGAAAAGGGGAACAAGTTCAAAGGAAAGATACCAGGATAGTGAAAGGCCAGAAAAGCAAGCCTACAAAGAACGGCTAAAGGATCTCAATATGTTTAGCTCCAACAGAGATTGAGAGGGAGATATTAGAACATCTTCAAGTGCCTGATCTCACTGTTCTCTTTTATAGATATTATGCTTGTCTCTGTGGACATGAAGAACTTGTGCAATATCTTCTAGCCAGTGGTAAGAAGGCTGATATATTCTTCTAGAAATAAATATATGTTGTCACTTTATGCCCTCTAGAACTGGAACTGTAAAGTCAGCTAATAATCTTGCTATGATGAAAACTATGGTTCCTTTCAATTTGTTTCTAACACCAAAGAAAGTCTTCCCCCCTTTCTGTTTATGGGTCTGAGTTTTTTTTAGAAGGTCGGAGAGTACTTGGTGACATTTTATGTAACATAGTTTCTATTCCATTTCATATTGATACATCTAAAAGGGTAAACTAGATTAGAGGGAGATCTAACTGGACCAAGTTTTACACTAGAAATACATTCACTTTAAAAGCAAGCTAAAATGGCCAGCTGTTATGTATGAAGTGGATAGTAGAAGAAATCTGAAAACCAAGAATAGCTGTTTGGCATAGAGATCCATCTAAACCAAACTATTGCTCACCTATGTCTTTAACCATATGTTCTTGAGAATTAATACACTGTTTAATAATAATTTGATTGCAAGGAAAATATATTAAAAAGGAATGCAGTTAGCTTTATACAGTTCTTCTAACAGGAAAGTTTACCTGAGAAAATAAAGGTCAGACATTAAAACAGGAGGTTGTGTTTTGAATCACAAAACAGATTCATGTCCTAATACATGAAGATTTTCTTGGGGTGACTTGCTGCTTTTCTAAAATTAGGGATACAGATATAAGATATTTTACAATTAAAAAAATTAACAGAAGCTGCATGTAGGCCAGCTACCTAGAAATGAAATGTAATGTAGCTGAGAGTATTATAGTATACACAACTCAATGTAATGACAAAATCAAATTATTTTTATTGTTTTTCTACATTGATTTTTCTCTATTATTTCAGCCAAATAGAGTAGCATCATGTAATATTCTAATATTTTGAGGACCTAAATTTGTCCACTACAGGATTTCTGTTTTCATTTTATAATTTTATAATTCACACTCAATAAAAATGTACTTTCTCTAAAATATTGCTCCATAGTCTTAAATGAGCTCTTTAAGTAGATGACACGGCGTGGAATTTGATTCTATTTCATAAGGTTTTCTTTGGACCTAAAAAATTGCAGTGATATCTAAATACTATAGAAGTTATTTGGTTTCTGTCAGTCACCCTTCCAAAAATAGTACTGATAAAAATGTGTTATATCATGTGGTACATGTTTACATTATGTAAACTGATCTTCCCTACAGGTGCAAAATGTGAAGCAAACACCTTTGATGGTGAGCGTTGCTTATATGGAGCTCTGAATGATACTATTCGGCGAGTGTTGAAGGAATATAAGCAGATCACAGCAAAGTGCATGAAGAGGGACTACTATGATGCATTTCTTCAGCGGTAAAGAGATGTATTCTGATGTTGGCAAAAGAGTCATCTTCAGAGGGGGCTGTATCGTTGTCTTCTATTTCTTATCATGCCTTCCCACATAGCAATAAAAGTGACGATTTTAAGTTATGGCCCTCTGTTATATAGAAGTATGCAGGGTTTAGTTCTTCTCCCTAGCTGTCTGTTGCTCTTTAAAGAAGCCATACCTTTGCCTGGACTTGCCCAGTATCTACATAGACTCAGAAAAATATGTCTTTGAGCTGAAGAGATGATTTGTGCAGTTACTGCGGAAGCCCAGAGAAAGACATGGCTTCTTTAAAGGCCTTTGGAGAGGATTAGCACAGGATTTGATTGCCAGGAATTTAAGTGGTTAAGGAGATGGCGTGTGTAAAAAAAACTATAGTGGTGTTTAAAACTCTTCTTTCTTCACACAGTTGTGACTGGTGTTATATCTTTAGAATTTATCATCCAGAGTAAAAACTGTAACACTACAATAAGAAAAATAAATAGGATTTATCAAATACAATATTAATAATGCTATTTTACAGCTTTAATCTTTTTCTTTGGGTGGGGGGAAGGTGGTGATGTATCCTCTCAGTGCATAGAAATGTCAAGTTGAATTATTCCACACTGTTCTTGTTTAATCATGAAACTACTTTTCCCTCTCAATCTCCTTGCAGGCTTCTAGAACAGGGTTACCACAGTGACATTGTTTTTATTGTTCATGGGAAGTCTTTCTATGCTCATCGCTGTGTATTGGGTGCTCGAAGTGCATATTTTGCAGAAATGTTTGAGACCAAGTGGAAGGGGAAGAATGTCATAGCACTGAAACATCCATTGGTAAGAAACCCAATCTTTGTTTTTTCTTGAATATTTTTACATTTGAGACTTTATTTGTCAAAAACAGATCCCAACAAATTTTATTGCAAAGTGATGGAATTATGGGTTACCACTAAGATCATGCTAACAGAAGTATCACACATTTCCACTTTCAGATACATTAATCTGCGGTGCAGGTGAATTAGAACTAAGAGGTACTGAAAACTGAGCCTCTGTTTTATATTTCTCTTCAGTATTTTAAAATGAAAATGAGATCAGAAAGATGAACTCTCATGAGCAGTCTAGATCACATAAAACACTTTTTATTAGAATTATGGGAAACCAGTTTCCCAACTCATTTTTCATGCAAAACATTCAGCCTTCAGCAAATGTTACCTGGGCACTTAATGTGTCCTCCTTAAGATGGCAAAAGTGTCAGGATAAGGAGTCTGCTTCTGCCGCCCTGTTGTATATTCCTAAATCTGACCCAACTGATTACATAATTTGTAAATAGATGGCTTCTTTCCATTAAAATTTAAGTGCTGAAGGGAAGTTTTAAACTTGTTTGCTTATTTTTTTGGCCAGTCAATTCCCAGTGGCTCTGATCAGATTCAGAAAGTGAAAAAGTCTGTAAAAAGAAACAATATACATAAAACAGTGGCCACCCAGTAGAGCAAAGCTATCCTTAAACATTCCCCTCAAAGAGGCCTATCCGTCCATCTTAACTCAAGGCTGGAGGAAATTTAAAAAATGCTTGAATATGGACAAAATGGGAGCCATGTGGATTTCTGGAGTGATGGGGGAGGGAGCTGTTTTAACAGGCAGATCCAGCAACAGAGTAATCCTGCTTTTTAGGTTCCCCATAGATGACCTTGCCTAATTAATGGAATCTGAAGCAAGCCAACTGTCAGAGTTCTCAGGGTGAGTGGACCCCAGAGGAGGCATATGGTCCCTTAAATTGCTAGGCCCTATGCCATGCAGAGCTTTGTATAACCAACAACATATTGAATTACAGCCAGAAGCCAAGTAGTAAACACTGCATCCCTTGTAGCAGGGGTGTTATAACCGTTATAGGACATAATGAGACTTGCCAATATTACAAATGAGTCTGCATTTTGCACCAGCTGTAGCTGCCCAATTCAGCCAACAGAATTCTAGGCCCTGTTTACTTTCTAGTTCTCATTTATATTATTATTTCTTTCAAAAGTTTGTATATAACTCATTTGTTCCATATACAGATCAATCCAGCAGCCTTTAGTTCCCTTCTGCAATACCTCTATACAGGTAAATCTAATGTGATATATTTAAACTATGGATTTTATTTCTTATTTGTAATAGGTTCTACATAAATTTCCTGTTGATATTTCCTGTCAAAGTTTTAGATTTGTTGGAATTTCTTGAAAGATTCTGGGAATGAATAGATCATGGCTGGGTAGCTTCTTTGCTCTGGATTATAATTAATAGTGTGTGGATGTTCAGAGCAAAATTGAATGGACATCATGAAACAAACAAAATGTTAAAAAGTTATATTTATGTAGTTATTTACCAAGCACATCTAAATTATATTAAAGTAACCAAAATATCTTTACAATCCCCAAGGCGTGTCACAACTTTTGAGCATCGCTAATGTTTGGAAATTGAAAGTTGAAAAATTTGACACGCCCTAGGACAGTAATGCTCTGAAATCACTAGTGGTTTTCCAGTTTGCCATCATATATACATAAATAATTAGTAATAATCACCAAAGTGAATGTGGTTAGGATTTCCAGAAAGTTTTAAAAGGGGTTTTAAAGAGAGGTTTTTGTTTTTAAATATGTTCCTCATACACCTGTGAAGATTTGGACAAATTTTCAGGTATTTACTGGTGACACCCTGCCTTTGAAATTTAGTAGCATAATTTTTGGTAGTTGTAAAACTACCAAAGTCTATGATTTTCAATGGGAAAAAACAACAAGAAATATAAAGGGTTAAAAGCAGTAAAAGAGTAGAATCCTCTTAGGCTTCATGCTAATAAAATTGTTTAGAAGATAGCTTTAAGATACCTATATAACCTGTTTTATTCACAAAAGTATTAATTGGTGTTATTTTAAACCACAGGGTGGTGCTGGAGTTTAAGTTTATAGCTATGGTTGTATGGAGGGGGGGAGAGAGAGAGTTTAGAGGACATGGGTAAACAACAGGGATGAATTGAAAGAATGAAGTGAAAGGATAATTAGCACTTTTCTTTTCTTTATCAGGGTGTTTGGACATAGATGTAGAATATGTAAACGACTGCAAGAGATTGGCCAAACAATGTCAGCTCCAAGATCTCATTGACGACTTGGAAACCAAATGTAAAAAGGTGTATGAATTTGGTAAGCCTCCCAATCTTACTGTCATTCTTTATAGGAAAATGGAAAAGTAGCCAATTCTCCTATATTAATTACCAAAAGCAAATTTTACAATATCTAGTTCACCATACTAGAATCGGTAACCATAGTATCTAAAACTGAACCATAGATCAAAGTCCACAATAAAATATCTTTCACCGTATGGTGAAACGAAAGAAAATGACACTAAATCTCCTGTATATATCCGTTGAATCTTGAAATTGTATAATGTGCAGAAACTGTCAAACTAAAGTTAAGTCTTCTAATGGAAGTGGGCGGACTTTAAAATAGTTTGGTTTAAGACATTTGGGTACCATGCTGTCCATAGATGCCAGTATGGAGATAAAGTGAAGGGAGATCCCTAGGTATGCTGGTTCAAGTTCTTAGAAGAAAGGTGGGATAGAAACCTCCCCCTTCACTGGGAGTCACCAGATCAAGCTCAGCCAACCACTTCAAACTCAACCCATGTCCATAGCAATAGCACTAAGACTTATATACCACTTCACAGTGCTTTACAGCCCTCTCTAAGCGCTTTACAGAGTCAGCATATTGCCCCCAACAATCTGGGTCCTCATTTTACCGACCTCAGAAGAATGGAAGGCTGAGTCAACCTTGAGCCGGTGAGATTCAAACTGCCAAACTGCTGGTAGCAGGCAGCCAGCAGAAGTAGCTTGCATCGTACTTCATTCTAACCACTGCACCACCACGGCTCTCATAGTAGCAGTATAGCTGTAAGTAGCAGTATAGTTGTACATCGGCTCTAAATGAATGCAAGCAACTTTATCCAACAAATGCTTTCTTATTATATGTCCTCTCTTTTCTGGACTTAATTACTCTGAAATATATCCATATGTATATTTCTAGCTCATGTTAGAAGAACATGTCAATAAAATATTCAGTATTTTAAAGTTTTGATATTTTTGCTTTTGTTTCTTTTAGTTTCTTCCAAGCCAGGCACCTGTGTAAAGGTGCTTACAATTGAACCATCAGGTGATTCACGGTTGCAGGAAGACCTCGCTCTGCTAGCAGAGTGTGCTTTGCCAGCTGAATTCAGGGTAGGAAGTATTTCATTTCTCGTTTCCATCTCTCTGATGTGTTCCTCCATTTGAGTAATCTAATATAATTACATTTAGCTTAATATTCTGCCAGGTAATTATTGACCACGTGTTTATTAGATCCAGGACCCCCCTGAGTCAGTAAGGTGGTCTGGGAGATGATTTACAGTTAGGTCTGTGCTGGGTGTTACTGGCCTGGGAGAGAGTGGTGCCTTCAACCTTGTAAGAAACAGTGGTGTGCCTTCTCCTCAAGAGACTGCCCTTGGACCCAACTGTTCTGAACAATTTAGCATCTTGCCTCCAATTGTCTCTTTTTAAGGAAGGTGATTGAGCAAGTGATTGGCTGCAGTTGCAGAGAACCCTAGAGAAAGCAAATTATCTCCGTTTCAGTAATGTCTCGGGCTGGCATTTAGCCAAGAGACAACCTTGGTTGTGATGGTTGATTATCAGAGCTGGGTTAAGACCTATGCAACTCGCTTTGTGCTCCTTGAATTTTTGTGGCTTTTGACACCCATCAGTGTAATAGTATTCATTTGGATTGGCTGTGGGGATTTGAAATTGGGAACAGTGTTTACAGCAACTCTCTTCCTTCATGGCTGGTTCCAATCAGTCCTGTGGAGTGCCATAGTTCAATACTTTCTCCCCTTGTATTCAACATTACATGAAACTGAGATCATCTGCCAGCATATTATCAATATGCTGATGATACCCAATATACATTTGGATCCTGAGCTGGCCAAGTGATGATGTCACGATCTTATTCCAGTGAAGGGATATTCCATATGGATCTGGATGAGGAGAAAATAGCTCCAACTTAATCCTATCAAATTGAATGGCTGTGGATATTGGGGTCCCTCAGGTCCAGGGTTTTTCCATCTCTACTCTTGTATGGGGTTGTATATCATATATGATGTGGGTCCTCTTGGCTCCCAACTCCCAACAAGGACAGGTGGCAGCTGTGGCCAAGAAGGTCTTTGCATAGTTTCTTATGCACAGTTTTGCCCCTTCCTCTATTGGGAGACCTTCAGACAGTCACTCATGCCCTAATCACCCCATGGCTCAAATATTGGAGCATGCTGTACATGGAGCTCCCCTTGAAAAGCACTTTTAAGCTTCAGCTGGTCCAAAAAACATTGGTGCTGGCAGTTTTTAGCATGCTGTGATATGCCCACATGACACCATTGTTTCACAAGCGACATTGATTGCCATTGTGCTTCCAGGTGCAAATCAGTGTGCTGATTACAAGCCCGCATGGCATAAGGCCAGGTTATTTGAGGAACCACCTATCTTCCATGGTTTCTGTCCAACTACTAAAAGCTGGCAGAGTTGACACAGTCCAGATTTTTATGATTATTATTAAACAATGCCATCTGTCAGGATCAGGAACTGTCTTCTCTGTCACAGTGTCTACCCTCTCAAAATGAAGTTCCCTTCAGAAATGTGTGTGGCTTCCACTCTGATTGTTTCCAGAAGGCCTTATAAATCTGGCTGTTCTACTAGGCCTTGGGATAGAACAGATGTGGTCCTCTTGCTAGATGGGTTTCTGCCTGTATTATGTATTTTTTCACTGGATGCTGATCTTGCTCACTTGTATTGTTCTATTTTATTGTTACTTGTTTTGTATTGTGAACCACACAGAGTTGTCTTGGAATCTGGCGGCACCTAAATCAAATCAATAAATAAAGGCTTTGTAATGTATTAGATAAAAAAGCAGCCAGAATTGCTAAATTAGACATTATCTGTTTTCACTTTCTGCTGGCAGTCGCACAAAAATCTTACTACCCTTCATGATATAGTATAGTCCCAATCAGAAAAAAAGAAAATCTTTGCCAGAGTATCCTAATAAATTATTCATAGGCAGGACTAAAATTCTATCACTTGTTTTTCTATAGTAGTACAGTGGAGTTTGAGCCAGTATTTCATTGCTTCTAAGTCCTATCTTTCATATTTTCCTATATCTGCCAACTAAATTTTAGGAAATGAAATATGAAAATACACTAACATGTAAATTTTACTAATCAAGATTCTTGGCCAAAAGATTATCTCACATAATTGTGTTAAGAATTTCATCCCCCCCCCCCCCGTCTTTCTGTCCCATAACCCAAAGGCTTCCCAGACTGTAGGGGAAATCCATATCAATGTAACTTTTTATTTATAGGCATTTACCAACTATATTAGAGATTATAGTCCTGTGAGAAATTAAGTACACTCCATGTACAGGTGCTTTTTTTCATTTTTAATAAATGTAGACGTAACAATATTTATCTTCATTCATGCAGTATATAAAGATAAAGGTAATGTAATTGAATAAAAAGAACTATGAAGAATTGACTTTGGAATCATTTATTCAACAAATTTTTTTTACAGACATTTCATTTCCTCCTGTACAAGAAGAATACCCTTGACTAATGGAGGCTTTTGGCGAAAACAACCTCAAATAGGTGTTTCTTTTGTCTATCAGTCTCTAATACTGATGGGGAAGAATTTTCTCACTTCTCGATGCAGAATGTTTTCAGCTGTGCAAGACGAGTGGTTTCTCGCATGCATAGCCAATTTCAAATCATTCTACAACATCTTGATGGGATTTATAACCAGACTTTGACTTGGCCATTACAGAACTCTCCATTTCTTTATTCCTTGGGGGTTTTACTGGAATGTTTAGGGTCGTTGTCATGTAGCAAAGTTCTCATTTGTCTGAGCTCTAGTCTTCTGACAGATGGTCTCAGATTATTTTCGAGCATCCTGTGATACAATGAAGAATTCATAGTGGATTCTGTGATGGTGAGGTGCCCAGGGGGGCCTGATGCAGCAAAGCAGCCCCAAATCATAACATTTCTTCCACCATGTTTTACAGTTGGTATCAGGTTCTTCTGGTGAAATTCTGTCTCTGGTTTTCACCAAACATCATCTGATGTATACTGTGGCCAGATATCTCTATCTTTGTCTCCTCTGTCCAGAGCATATCGTTCCAGAAGTCCTGGTCTTTGCCAAGACCAGGAGCAAACTCTAGTCTTGCCCCGGGGTTCTTTTTTGGACAGCAAAGGTTTCCCATGGTATACCTTCCATGTAGATCTAAGTTGTGCAGCTTTATTTTTGAAGATAAACTCATGCACTTTGACCTCAGTAGTGGCAAGAGCTATCAGTAGGTTGTGATATAGCATTCTATGGTCCTTAGAGACTTTTTTCAGCATCTTGCATTCTACTTTCAGGCCGAACTTGCTAGGATGGCCTGATTGGGACAACTTGGCAGTTTTTGAAATCTCCACTTGTAGATGATCTTCTGGACAGTGGAATGATTAATGTCCAATTGTTTGGAACTCTTTTTAAATCCCATCCCAGACCTATAGACATCAATAATCTTCTTTCTGAAGGCTTCAGTGTTCTTTTGATCTAGGTATGGTGATACTACACACTTCAACAGCAAAGAGCAAACAAACTAAATGTCTGAGATTCAACAAGACAGGTTCCTCCCAGATCTTCTCTAACAAATTTCTGATCATTTGCACCTGATATGGTGCACCTGAGTCTAGTTCTAGATATTTAAAGTAGTGATAAATGTAGGGGTGTCCTTAATTTTTCCATAGACATTTGCATTTAGGTTTGTTTAAATTACAGGATGGACTACAAAATAGAGTAGAGTAGAGAATAGAATTCAATTCAATTCAATTCAATTCAATTCAATTGAGTTCAATTCTTTATTGGCCAAGTGTGATTGGACACACAAGGAGTTTAAAATGTAAATGGTGCATGATATGTGTTATATTTCCTTTAGTGGTATTATTGAAATGAAGATCAAATATCTGTATTTTGAAATATATTTAAAAATTTGAAACATCAAATGGGATGTCCCAAAGGTGCTTTTTCAGGAGGCAACTGGACTTCCTTGTTTTTTCTTTTGAAGATGTTTTCCTTCTCATCCAAGAAGCTTCTTCAGCTCTGACAGGATAGTGGGGAATGGAAGGATTTATATTCCTTGCAGACAGCTGGTCATTTGCATCCTTTTAGAGGGTCATTGAAGCACTTGGAGGGTTATCTGTGTCCTCAGGGTCACCTGAGTAGTGCTTCTGGTTCCTGTCTTCAAAAGAAAAAACAAGAAAGTCCAGTTGCCTCCTGAAAAAGCACCTTTGGGACAACCATGACCTGGATGACTGAGAATCTCTACAGACATCAAATGGGGTGTGCTTACTTTTTCACATAACTGCAGATAAATCTGTCCTCCAGATGGAGGAATACTGTAGGCATGCAGTTTCTTTAAGAATATAGACTGAATTACTTCCATCATGGTAAAATACTGGTGAAAGCTAAACTGTATCATATATGGAACTTTATGGCACTTTGGATTCCAAAAGCATTAAAGGAACAGAAACATAAATGAGTTCATTTCATATAAGGGGGAAAAAGCCATATTTCTTAGGGTAACCAAAGTTATATAATCTTGATGAGTAGTTTACCTACTCATAACTGTATTTTTGACCTGAATTGACAGCCTCATTTCGTCTTACTTTTTTGTAGTATTTTGCAAAAGGCTTGCTATTGTCAATACTGCCAGCTCAGATAGTTTTATTTCAGTAGCCATCGTGTTTGGTAGAAATGTTATTGTTTTCCGTGTCACCGAAAAATTACTTGTGGGTTCAGTCCAGCCTTAACCAAGAGCATTCAGTTTCAGTTCATTCAGCTCTACAGACCCCACTTGTTCTAGCCTTAGGAAAATAAACTTTGATATTTGGGGTTTGCCAATTCTGGATGCCAGGCTTCAGTATTCTCTGTTTCCCTTTCCAATATACTGGCATGTTAGATATAGAAAAACTGTGCTTTTCATTTTGTAATAGTTGCAATATATACTTGTGTGAGAGCTCTTGGGCTTCATACTGTCCCAAATATATATGACTTTCGCTCTTATTCCAAAGAGAAGTTGCCAAAGTTCCCACTGCCTTTGGGAGAATGTGTGGCAGAAAATTGAAGCCTGAGCACATGCCCAATAAAAGGACTCTATGAAATTGCACAGATCCTTTGACTGCATGTGGATTATATTGATGAGCATTATGTGTTTTTAATTCTATGTTAAATCCTTTTCATATTTTTCTGCACTCCCCCTGCATTTTTGGCTCTGTTAACAAAAGTAAACTAATAAAACATGGAACTCATAAAGAACTTTGGTCTGCAAATCTAAACATTGGGGCAAAATATTCTGATTTGCTATAAACAGAAAATTTACCATAAATCATTTTTGTCCAAGTTTCCTGTTAGACAACATTTTTTGTATTGTATTGTATTTAGCATATGCCAGGTGATCTCTGCTGGCCCTTCTTATGTATGGTAACTTTTCTGCTACCATGTTTCCCCGGAAATAAGACCCAGTCTTATATTTTTTGGGGGGGGGGCCTCCAAAATAAGCACTAGGGCATATTTTGGGGGATGTCTTCCCCCCCCCATGTACGGGAGGCGCACTTCTTCTGCTTGCTTATGGCCACAATGGAGCAGAAGGTCACGTGGTATACAAGGGCCGTTGCCGTAAGGCGGGGGGGTGGAGCTGCCCCATGCGCCCCACATTGGCTTACCTTAGGGCCCCCACAGCCAGGCCACCCATACCCTGACACCTGCCTCTCCTCACAGCGGTGGCTCCAGCAGCCCTGAGAACCCCACATGGCCGCCGGTCCACTTCTTCTCCTTGCTTGCGGCTGCAACGAAGCAGGAGGCCGAGCGACATGCTGGTGCCATGGCTACGAGACGAGGCAGGGGGATGAAGCTGCCCCATATGTTCCATAGGTTTAAAAATCTTAAGGACAGCAGTCTTAAGATCACAGCCAAACAGCTCTCCAAGCCCAAAGAGCCAAGGGCATTGTTTTATTTACTGTAAGAAATGGAGTGGTTGGAGAGACTTGGAATGTCACTGGGATTAAGGTAAAAAGCAAGTCTGATCAAAGTTTAGATTTAATCCTGTACCATGGTGATAAAAGTGGTAAAAAGGCAATATTTCTCCTATCATGTATTGTGTTATATATTTGAATATATAATTGTATATTATGCATATACATAATTGTGCATTTATGTAGTGTAATGTTATTAAATATACGGTCAAATATTAAAGTTGTTTTATTTCTGTTTTGTGTATAGGTAGGTTTTGGAGAGTTGCCTTTTGATAGCACCGACAGCTTCAGTAGTTATCCTGATCTGTGTTTCCGAGTGTCAAATTACAGTTTCCTGTGTCACAAGGTATAGGGTGCATTGATTTGACTTGGGTCGATTCTTGTTGTATTCTTCAATATTAAAAGATCTTTTATAGAACCAATGATACTCATTTATTTATGGGACATCTTGTAGGAAATTTCCAGAATAGGAATGTGCTATCAGATAACAGTAAATTATTATTTATTAAACTTGTATGTCTCCCAACTTTCAACAAGTCTTGGTGGCTCACAACAACCAAGTTACAATAAAGTAAATAAAACAAAAAGATAAAAGATGGCAAGCATGATGAATTTTGATCTTTAAAAAGTTTGGGATGGGTGCCTTGTCACAGACCCCTTTCTGGATCCTGCTGCTTGCCTATTTTAACCAAGAAGATTCCATTATTGTGTGTGTGTCTGTGTGTGTGTCTGTGTGTGTGTACACCCATACACCCATACATATGCATACACATACATATTCTTTCTCTTTTTGAAGGCATTTTTCTGTGGCCGAAGTGACTATTTCAAAGCCCTTCTAGAGGACCACTTCTCGGAGAGTGAGGAGCTACAAACACAACCCAGCATCCCTGTGGTGACTCTTCACGACATTTCAGAGGAGATCTTCATCAGAGTTCTATATTACATCTATAGTGATGACACAGAGGTAAGGCTGGGGTTCTTCTTTCCCGGCAGGAGGCCTTTTAGACTATTCCTTCTAGCAAGAATGACAGTGTTATAGAGCAAAATAAAGATGGCAGAACCGGCATTGTATGATGCTTGCTGTACTTTTATGAAGATAAATAAAAGTATGCATTAAATTAAGGTAACATAATCTCTTCCATCCTTTTTTTTTTTGATTCTCTTAAAATATTTCTCTTATCTTCCTGCAATTCCTGGCTGATTAACCGTTTTTTTGCTTGAATTTTACTTGAGACTTTATTAATAAGAAGGCATATTTGAATATAATTAATGTTTTTTTTTCTGTTTAAAAAGAAGTGGTTTATTAAATTTGTTCTGTTTACTGGATTCCTGCCCTATATATAAAATTATTTTAAAAATCCCTTCTCACCTTTATGGGTGGCATATGTCTTCCTCAGTTTCGTGTCCTGCAGCAGAGGCCTGGGAGTTTGAAGGCTCTGTACAGTGTCTTAGCTGTTCCTAGCACTGCAGTCTTCTGGACAAGGGAGCGCGGATGTCGATCCTGGGATCTGTTGGGAGCCATACTCTTCCCAGCTTAGGAGTCACAGTCCCAAATGCTCGTAATACCACTGGGACCTTTTTGGCCTTTACTTTCACATATATCTTTTGTTTCCCTATACATGGATGAGAATCACTCTGTGTGTGTGTGTGTGTGTGTGTGTGTATACACACATATGCATACACAACATGCATACACACACGTGCATATTTGACACATATTCATTCTTTCACTTTTGTATTCCTGATAATAACAAGGAATATTTTTGTAAGGTATACTGTTGGCTTAATAGGAAAGATGAAAAAAACAAAAGTCCCAGAAGCAAAATCTCGTGATTGCCAAGAATACTACAGGGATGTATCCATAAAGTAAGCAGGAGTTGAGCTCAGTGGAAAAGTGACTTTACAGAAGCCTGATGGCGCACAGAGTGGTCAGTTTGCCAGTAGAGGGCAGTATACAGTTAGCAAACTGGCCAGAGCTAAAAATAGTTTAAGCTGTTTTTATGCTGCATTTTCTTGTCGCATATAGTGCAGAGTCTTGGTTGCAGCTTTAG
Source organism: Thermophis baileyi (assembly GCA_003457575.1). NCBI lineage: Eukaryota > Metazoa > Chordata > Lepidosauria > Squamata > Dipsadidae > Thermophis > Thermophis baileyi. The sequence goes on along the minus strand of QLTV01001166.1, from coordinate 233,454 downwards.
AATTTAGAAAATTCTTAATGGAACTGAACTCTATAGCATGGATGCTCTATTTTCTCCACCATGTTCTGACAATTGAGTTCTGAGGAACTTGCTAACCAGGTATTTTTCACAAGTAATGATGAATTTGTTTAATGAGAATTCTTCAAAAAGGTAGAGGATATGAAACAATAGTGTGGTGTTTGTGATGTCAAAATGATTATAGCCACCAGCCCACTAAATATCTTTTTTTTCCCAAGACGGTGAATTTTCAGTGTAAAATGGAAGTGTGATTACTGTCACATTCCGTAATTCATTATAATGCAGTCCAGTAAGCAATGGTCTTTGGACAAAATGAACTTTAAGATAAAGTCATAAATATATGCCTTATTTTTCTAAGTATAAAGAGAAATTAACATTTAACAATCTGAGCCATGAAGTTCCATCAGGTAGTAGTAGTATGATAGGTAAATTGTGAGGTGGAGACCTCATCCCCATACATTGAATGTATATCTCACAATGAGCTAGCCTAATTTCACTGCAGAGGAACTTTGCCTGTGTACTGTATACGTGTGTACATGTGTACAGTACTTCATGTACTGAAAGGCAAGAACAAAGGCAGAGAATAGCTGCAGCCTCTTCTGAAAACGGATTTTAGGTATTAGATTGCTCTCTGTAACAACTGCTTTTTGCCTGGTTTTTTTGCCCTAGAGAGTAACCATATTTGCTCTTCAACAGGCGTAAGTGAAAGATAGTGCAAATCAAATCTATAAGTCTATAAGGTCTATAAGATCATAGACCAGCATAATAGTGATAGTGACTTCTTTCTAGCATAAAAACTCAGTTATTGTGTCTGTCCTCTCCCTAAATTTATCGCACCAAGAAGATATGTTGGCTGCTCCACAGTCTTGAGACAATTGTTCTGTAGAGGGTAGATGGTTGCAGGAGCTCCTGTTGCTCTGTGGAACTTTGTTTGAGATTGTGCACTTTCCCTTTCCTTTTGCTGCCCTGCAGGGCAACAATAAAGCTGCCAAACCAAGCCATCTGTCCTTGTTTTCCTTTAGCCAGTGCTAAAAGGCACTTTCCCAGTTGCACTGTCAAGGTCATTTTGAATCAGGATTTCATTCCCTAAGATGTTACTACTCCCCCTAGCTTGGTGTCCTTTGCAAATACAATACAGGTAGTCCTCATTTAAGGACCATTTGTTTACTGACCATTTGAAATGATAACGGTGCTGAAAAAAATGCTATTTAGACATTCAGTCCTTGAAGTTATGGCCGTTGCAGCCACCACATGGTCACTTGATCAGAATTTGAGCACTTGGCAGCCTGCCTGCATTTATGAACGCAGCTTCCCCTCTCACCCATCATCCTCCCATCTCTGACCTTTTGGCCACACTGCACTCCGCTGCCCTGGACCCCCTGCACTTTGCCACCCCTCCCATCTGCAGCTGACCTTCACGAGACAGCTGCTGGCTTCACCTCTTAGCAGGGGGAAGAAGGTAACAAAGGACAGATGGAGGTGCAGGCAGGGTGATCAAAAGAGCAAAGATGGTGGGGAGAAGATAGGTTGATTGAAGCACCCGTGGATCAAAAGGTGAACGGTATGCTCCAAGCACCTGAATTTTGATCATGTGACTGCAGGGATGCTATAAGACCCATTGCAGACCCATGATAAATACCATTTCTTTTGCACCATCGTAACTTTGAATGGTTGTTAGGTGAGGGTTACCTGTATTGTGAGATAAATGAAAAGATTGAAAATATGAATGCTGTGTGTAATCATTAACAATATTGTAGGTTTATTAACCTTAAATTACACCTATCCAGATCAGGAAATTGAGGAATATGATCCCAGAAGACACTTGTTATTTGTTGGATTTATACTTCTTCTTTCCTCAAGGAACTTTAGGCACCACACATAGCACTACACCTTTAATTCTCCCCCCCCCAACAGACCTGTGATGTAGGTTGAGGAGAGAACGTATGAGTGGTCCCAACCCCATGGCTGAGGTTGGACTACAGTCCGCGTCTCCTTAGTCCTAATCCAGATTGGGTTTTCAATCTCTTTTGTAGTTGGGCCATGTATTGGTTTGGAGTCATACTGAGTCTAGTTACCTTTTTGTCCCAGCAGTTGTCTCCTGAAAACGCCTATGAAGTGCTTTGTGTGGCCGATATGTATCTGTTACCTGGGCTCAAGCGCCTGTGTGGGAGAATTTTGGCACAGGTTCTTGATGAAGACAGTGTTGTCAGCATCTGGAAGATTGCAAAGCTATTCCAGCTGACCCGATTGGAAGATCAATGCACAGAGTATATGGCAAGGATAATTGAGAAGGTAATAAAGAGGAGGTGAAGGACAGCTACTGTAGATATTATTTGTCCGGCAGGCTGCAAATGAATATTTCATACGAAAGGTCTTTAAAACTTAAGTTCCAATAAGCGATTATTTTATTTGTAAAATTTGCTAATTTTTTATAACCATAACCACAGTTGGTTTCTATAGAAATGGATGTCTATAGCAAGGGATGTCATATAGTGAAATAAATGCTATTTCCCATGTTATAGTGAGAAAAGTGATAACTCTGCCATAAAAAAGGAGCTGTTTCTTCATCTAAAAAAACTTTTATCAATACAAATACTATGTACAATTACAATGTATATTTCGCCAAAAGCAAGACAATCCTAAATTTAAAGCAATCCCAGCAAAGGTGGAATAAATAGAAGAATATGAAGACTAACAAAAATCTTAACATTGCAAGCTTCAGTGAAACCAGTGATAGATATTCCCTCCTGAACTAATGATCTGATGAAGTGAGCTACAGCTCATAAAAGCCTATGCCTTTTAATAAAAAACATTTGTTGAAAAAGAAAAGATGCTATCAATTCCTGATTTTTTCCCCACTTCAAGATATTGTGATGATACACTTTTATATGTTTCTGTACTACCTAAAAAGTCATGGTCTAGGAAAAAAATCATTAATACTTAACAATAATGAGACAGAATTGGTCTAAAAGAACACATTATGTCAGTTGTTCTAAGATAATATTCTGTGTTATTAACCAATGTGTGATGCGTTTTAATTTTGTCAGATCAAACCTTTATAAAATGAAGGAATTTCTTGGAATTTCTTTGAAGTGATTTAAATTTTTCATGAACAAGATGAATTCATAAGAACAGTTAATTTAATCCGTAAGCTTCTTGGAACCTCAGTGGCAATTGTGTTAACAGCCATATAAGTGGGAATTGATATAATTAAGAATGTGTATGAGAATGTTCTTATTTGGCTATAAAGTCTCTTATTATGCAATGGAAAATTATTAACTTTTTTTTTGTTTAAAACCTCTACTCCAAAATTGTTAGTATTGGAATGACTATCCTGATTTATATGGCTGCTGTATTAAAATATTTGAAAATATGCAATATAAATATGAAGTATTTTATATTATTGGTGATGTTGTAGGCAAATTGAACTGATTTGTCTGAACCAGTTGTTTGCTTGATATGCTTAGCACGTGGTTGGTATTTTTAGATAGAGATGTAACATGTGAATGAGATATTCATCCTAAGTATTTATGAGATGGGTTGACAGAATTTGGTGTGTGTCTGTGTATTATTATTTATAAATTCAGTTGTGTATTTTTTTCCCATATGGAAAATAATGGTTCGTGTTTGCATATAAAAATAATAACATTGGTTTCATATCTGCTCTTTTTTTCATATACTAAATCTTGGCTGCATGGACCAGCTTTAGGCTACAAGAGAGAATTTGTAAAAGAGTGTGAATTATCATATACATACTTAGGTCACATGTAGCAACGTCCTGTTGTTTTAATCTTGAGTATATGTTGTACCTTTTGAGAGTATATCTAGAGAAAGCTACATTTATCATTCTAATTAAATTGACGAGGAAATCATTTTTGAGTTATTCTTTAAGTAGCTTGTAGTACATTGTATATTCTCTCTCTCTCTCTCTCTCCCTCTCTCTCTCCCTCTCCCTCTCCCTCTCCCTCTCCCTCTCATGATAGGTAGGTAGGTAGGTAGGTAGGTAGGTAGGTAGGTACCGTGTTTCCCCGAAAATTAGTTAAATAGAGAGATACGGTAGGTACGAGGTAGGTAGGTAGGTAGGTAGGTAGGTAGGTAGGTACCGTGTTTCCCCGAAAATAAGACATGTCCCGATAATAAGCCCAACAGGGCTTTTCGGGACATGCGTTGAAATAAGCCACCCCCCGAAAATAAGCCCCCCCATTACTTTCCGGGGGAAAGGGGGGGGGCATGCCGGGAGGCGCTCTTTTTGCTGCGGGCACTTTTTTGGCCGGGAGAGCGAGAGCAAGTGAGAGTCGAGGGCACGCATACCCCACGAGACTTCTCGGCTCCTCTGGGCTCTGCCTCTGCC
>QLTV01001166.1:195811-225214 GCA_003457575.1 Thermophis baileyi | reverse complement strand
TAGATAGATAGATAGATAGATAGATAGATAGATAGATAGATAGATGATGGATGATGGATGATGGATGATGGATGATGGATGGATGTAGGTAGGTAGGTAGGTAGGTAGGTAGGTATAAATATAGATGATATTGATATCTGTACCAGTGTTTGTCCCCAGTAGAAGGAAATGGTGTTTTTTCTTCCCATGCAATTTCACAGATAGATAGATAGATAGATAGATAGATAGATAGATAGATAGATAGATAGATAGATAGATAGATAGATAGATAGATAGATAGATAGATGATGGATGATGGATGATGGATGATGGATGATGGATGGATGTAGGTAGGTAGGTAGGTAGGTAGGTAGGTATAAATATAGATGATATTGATATCTGTACCAGTGTTTGTCCCCAGTAGAAGGAAATGGTGTTTTTTCTTCCCATGCAATTTCACACATGATTATGGAATATGGAAAATCTATTTGGCCAGCATCAATTTTTCCTAAGTGAAATTCACTGTTCCCTAGTCAATTCACTGATGTTATAAATGGTTCTAATTAGCACTCCCACATAAGTTGCAACATTCTTTACTTAACAGGCTTTGAGAGAGGTGTGAAATTCTTTCCTGTCTGTGAAAATGCATCCCCCCCCCAAATTAACAGTTTCACTAATACAAAATTCCTCACCTATGTTTTTTAATAGGAACAAGCATGGCCCAATTTTGCTTGTCATAGGCCCAACAATTGATTTTTTTGCAATTGTCCTTCTCATCTCCAAACCAGTACGAGATATTGAACTAATCTCTCCAGAGTTCAGAATTCAAAGAAGTCCTTTTCATTGTTATAGTTTATTGGAAGAAGCTATCAAAAACAGACGCATGAAGTGAAGACAATACTTGCTATGATGTGAGTGAGGCTGCAAACATTCCCCTGTGAGTTGTGGGTTTAAAAGCAATCTGGCTAAAAGGCCAAGGGTCAAGGTTTGATCCCAAGATCCTTAGCTATTGTTTTTAGAAGATCGCTATATTTTTTTGTTATAGCATTAGAAAGCTGCATTTTTAAGATATATTTTTCATCTTATTCTCAGAGCAGAATCAGGCCTGTGAAAACACTGTTTTTTAGAGTTAGACAACTTCCACTCATACGCTGCAGGATTCTGCGCTTGAGAATTTACTTTTGTTGCCATTGACAGCAGTTTGATAAAGATTCTCCTGGATTTATCCATTTTCTGTCTCTTGTTTCTTCAGTTAGTGGAGTTTGAGGAATTTGCAGCAGCAGTGAAGGAGAATGCTGATGCCGTGGAGGAGCGGCAGGAGACGGACTCTATTCCTCTTGTGGACGACATCCGTTTTCACATAACCAGCAACGTTCAAACGTACAGTGCCATTGAAGAGGCTAACCAGAAATTAGATGCCCTGGATAATCTTTTGGCTAGCATAGGACTTGAATGTTAAGCTGGGAGATTTCCTTGTGTCATTATATGAAGTATCAGTTCACATCTTTTGCTCTCTATTTGATTTTCCCATTTCTTTATGTTTTATTTAAGTTTCCCTTATTTTTTATGTTACTGACTATTGCATCTGGATTAATATTTCTTCTTCTTCCAGGAAACAGGTCCCCAGAAGAATCTGTAATTTGAAAACATGGTTAGGTGTATGTTACGTTGTTGAGGAAAGATTTGCATGTCTTATGTAACGAATGTACTGTTTGGCATACAACCTGTTACTGCGGTCCTAAAAAGCCCAATGAAAAAGGGTCCATCCTTCAGAATATTGCCATTCCTGCTGGGTAAAGAAGGAAATGAAAGCTTTTACTGAATTATAAGAATATGAAGTTGGTGGATTAGAAACTGAGATTGCCTGCTGTTAGTCTTACACTCTAATCAGACCTTCAGTTTTCTAATCTAGCTGCTTTATTCATCAGGTGATCAAGTTCATTTACTTTTTTTTTAAAAAAAATCTGTTCTGATCCTTGAAATAAAATATTTTGTCACCACTAGGTGCAAATGCACACACACACCTTTTTCCTGCTATATTGTAGGGGACATTGAGACATGGAGGTTTAGCATATCTGTAGATAGTAATGTTCCTTTGATTTTATTATGCTTGGGGATTCAAGTGATTCACAAATTTTAGCATGGAGTATGTATGTACAAGTGACTGTGTTGTATTTGCATGATACCACAATGGACCGATGGAGCATTGTTTCCCTTTGCAGTGGAAACATAAATTTGTTTTGTGCAGATCCCAATATTGTGAGGCAATAGAAGGTATCATCTTGCTAACTAGTTCTACCCTTTGATATATTGAATGGCAGATGGGAATATATTCACATGGTATAGTCTACACCAGGGGTGTCAAGCTCGCGGCGTCACATTGTCATCATGTGATGTATCGCAACTTTTTTCCCCTTTGCTAAACCAGGGGTGGGTGTGGCCAGCGCGTGACACATCTGGTCTGCGGGCTGTGAGTTTGACACCCCTGGTCTACACAGTGCAATATTTTAGGGTATACATCATTTGAATTAAGTCAGTTCACATTAAGGTCACCTATGTGAAGGTCTGTATGAAAATTTAACATTCTATTGTTGGATGCAGTGAGGTGTGGGTTGTCCATATGTACACAGTTCTAATATCTACAATCACCTGTTGATAACAGATGTTCTGGCTGGCTGTATGTAATTGATTGGCAGGTTTCCTAAATGAGACTACCGCTGTTTCCCCGTTCTGTATATATTAAATCTAGGGTATATATAGATAACTCATGAGATTAGTTTAATTACTAAATTCAGAACAGCATAGCAGAGACATAGAGGAGTCCTGAACTATTATTTGTCAAGTTTTCTACCTGACCTTTCATAATCTGCATCATCATGCCATATTTACATGTTGCACAGAAAAAAGACAATAAGATTCTGGTTATTAAGATCTTAGTCTGTAAGTAAATAGTGTCTCACTACTGTCCAGTTCATTATGTTCTTTGTTACTGCCCCCCCTCCCCCCATTAATATGAATGATAGATGGAAAATGCATTCTGGCCATTCAGAGAGTGGGAGGGGAGGGGAGGGATGGGAAATGCAGTAAAATGAGTGCTTAATATAGAAACCATACTAGGTAGATCAGCCAGGGTTCTGTGTCACCCAACCACTCTAGAATTATGTGCTCATCATTAGAGAAATTTGACAAGGAAAAAACTAAATCCCATTTGGCTTATCCTGACTTTATGAGGCAATATTGTTCCTATACTATGGTAATACTATCGCAGCAATTGCGATGGTAGATTAACTTTAGTGAGACATTGATGCGACAAAAATGATGTTGGACTCTAGCACAGTTTTCCATGCACTGGTAACTTTTTACATGTAAGGTCAAGAAGTTGTGTATTCTTAATAGTATGCCAAGGAAAGCACACCTCTTAAAGGAATGCTTATTTAAAAGCAAGTGGAACTAGTCTTGTTATTCACAAGCCATAAATAAAAGCCTGGCCAGGATCTTTCTTTTCCTGCATTTTACTAGGAAAATGAAGGGAACTAAAATGCTGGATTTCTTGACATTTCTTTTTGGCAAACATCTTTTGGCAAATATTATAGAATCTTTCTTGTACCAATTTATAAGCCCCCCTCCAGTGAATAAATGGACATCGTACTGGAATAAATCATAACAACCTTTTCTATTTCCATTTTTTATTTGAAACAGTAAATTATTGGAACAAAAACAAAGCACAGTAAGCTTTTTAATACATAGCATCCTAATGTTCTCTTCCTTGCAAGTATCTAGTAAAGTTAACATGATATAAGCACAGAAAATTACTACTGGGAATTGCTATTGGTGTTTTTTGTTTTTAAATAAAAAGACACTTTAAAAATATTGTCAAGTGAAGATCCAGTTAACTTTTAGATAGGCAGTGAAGGTGGCTGAAGAAAGCTTTGTTCATAGTACTGAGAATGGTAAGTAAATTCAGAATGAATTACCAGTATTACTGTGTTTTGAAGTTGCTTCTCAGTACAGCTCCTGGATGAGCTGTCCCCTTGCTCTGTCTTGTATTTTGTTGGTTGCCCTTGTATAAATCAGAGTGGTAGATAAAAACAGACTAATACCTATTTAACATATAGTGAAAAGTCACCTTCCTTAAATCCAAAGAAGTTAGGAAAACAATGTATCTCTAATTATTTATTGTATAATCTTCCTGGCTATTAATTGCATTGTAAAAAGTTTAAATGTCAGACTTCTTACTATTATGAACTTACTTTTAACCTGGCCCTCTGTTATTTAAAATAAAGAGAATGTAAAGCTTTACAGAATGGCAATATAATTATATATTTAAAAGCTTAATATATAAGCATGTGTGCAGCAATAAAGAGTCTATTTCATTAATCTGCTTTTCCTGTGCCTCATTAAATACTAAAATTGAGCGCTGCAAAAGTTCCATGTTACTTACGCTCCCAAGACTCAACCTTGATGCCATCTTCCAATCAACAGTACTTTTACTGATGGTATATTTAATTGCCAGAAGTTGCATAAAATACTCTTTTCAGTTACCATTTAGAGATTATAGTAGCTTGGGAAAATGCTTTATATATGTAGACCTGATACCCTGTCAGGGCTGGAAGCCATCTTTTACCTTTTTGTATTCAGGCCTGCCACATTTTCTACTGTGGGAAAATGGGAGGGGGGATTGTATGGAGTAGGTGATATGTAGTAGTCTAAATAACATTCTTTCCAGAAAGTCAAGGTCGCTGTGCCCTGCAGCTGTGATGAAGTGACTGGGAGGCATCTTCAGTTTTGGACGGTGCCTGATTGGATCGTGTGATGGACATGTGGGTGCCGGGCAGGGACTTGAACTTTCGTTTGGGTGGAGAAAACCCAGAAGCTCTCAGATTCGGGTATTCCCAGATGTGCCAATATGACATCTCTAATAAAATGGAACTTTGAGGAACTTCAAGCCTCGGAGTCTTATTGCGGTGGGGATGTTACTTGGAACCCTGACATTAACCTGAAACTCTTTCTAAACTAAAGCAGCTCCCCCGAACTTTGGGGTGCTGTCCGGGGTCCTGAGCCCCAAGCGTCGACCCGAGCTTGGGTGACGCGAAGACTCAGGGAAGATGGAGGAAGACAAGAACTCCACAAAGGAAGTAGCAGACAATGGCTCAACAACTCCTGTGGAAGCCCTCTACTCTCCTTCACCGGCCATGATGGAAGCCATAAAGGCCGCAGAAGCCGCACGCCAACTGGGTGCCTGATGCAAGCAGCCGATGCCTAAGCGGAGCTTGCAAATGGACCTGACCCTGCAAGGCAATGCTGCGGGAATTACCCCAAGCCAGGAGTTGCTGTTGGAAGCACAAATGGATGCGGGACAAGCCCCGACCCTTGAGTGGAGAATGCCAAAGCAGACACGCCACAGGCGTTCCAGAGAAGAGTTCCCCGCCGCTGTCACGCAGCCAGTCACTGGCCGGTCTCCCGGAGCAAGTGAGCCAGCTCAGCGTGAGCGGGGCAACTCAGCCCCTCGGCACCAAGCAGCCTAAGTGGACCCTGGCACAGCTGACGTTCACCTTCCTGGGTCAGGGAGTTGCAGCACAATGGAGCAGAACGTCCGTGTCCTTCCACTCGGCGCACGGCGGTTCGGCTCACAGCCTCACGCCTCAATCTGGACCAGCTGTGGGTTCCGTTACCCCCGGGGCACAGATGTGTGCAAGGATGGGTGCAATGCCAGTGGACACCGGCCCCGATCCAGCAACTTATGCCTTTCCAACTGCTCGGTCCTTTTCAGCAATCAGTTGTGGCGGCTGTACAGCCACAACCGCACCTGCAGCCACCAGCCGCGATTCCCCAACAAGCTCAAGGTCAACAACAAGTGCTGGTGGTTCCGCAACAGGTTCCAGCCCAGCAGCAGGTGCCTGGTCAACCACCTGCACAAGCCCAGCAACAGGTCCCGCCAGCAGTTCCTCCCCCATGGTTTCGGGCGATGTTTGATGGGACCACCGGGAAGTTAGCCTTAACTGCGTCTGGGCCCACATCAACCAATATGGAAACCAATACCCGTCTGATTGCGGATGGCATGAACAAGGGAGAGGTGTCAGAATGGATAGCTGAGCTTCACGACGAAGAAGGCCCTCAGCTAGAAGATGCCGACGAGTTTGTCCAGCTGATGCGGACCAGATTCAGCAATGTTGCCCAGCAAGAGGAAGCGGAGACCCAAATTAAGGCATTGAAGCAAGCCAGAAGACCCGCGAAGGAATTAATTTGGGAGTTTCGGAGGCTGGCTGGAAAAGTACGAGACTGGCCAGAATGCCTACTAGTGCATACCTTCAAGGAGACTCTTGACCCAGACCTTAGGCAAGCCTGTGGCATCAGGGGAGTACCGGACCAAATACAAGCATGGTACAACACAGCTGTTGTTTTGGAAATTCACCCCCGCAAGAAACCAGCTGTGGATAAACCGGCCAGGAGACCCCTTGGACGTCGAGCCCAGGTGAAGAAAGCAGAAGCGCCACCTCCCACACTGTCCAGGACTGTCAAGTGCTACTGGTGTGGCCAACACGGGCACCAGGCCTTGGAATGCCTGGCCCGGGCTCCAGTTCTTCAAGCCCGGTCTCCAGCCAGAGCCGGGACGAAGAGAGCCCTGCAGAAGCCGCCTGAAAGAGGACGCTTCGCCAAACAGGCTGTGGAAGTTCCTCTCCCTCCCAACGAGGCCGAGGGAACTCCAGCCAGTGAACCCCCTCAAAACCCCGTGGGGGAAAGCAGCGGCGACAATGACCTGATGGTAAGTGTAGCCATCCGCCCCTTCGCTATCAAAGCCAAGATAGTAGTCCCAGAAATGGGGGTCCAAGGGGAAGTAGAGGCTGTCATAGATACCGGCTGTACACGATGTCTAATCAGCCTCCCCATTGTCGAGCAGTTAGGCATACGCACGAGTCCCCTAGCTCACCCCATCCACTTTGAGCAATTTGACAGGACACTAATTGGGGGGGGCAGCCACATTTGTCACTGAACTTGTCAGACTGGAGATGGGCCGTCATCGAGAGCTCCTCCGTTTTGTAATAGCCCCAAAGATGACCGAATCAGTCATACTAGGACTTGCATGGCTTGATAAGTGGGGCTCCACCATCTCTTGGGAGGATGGCTACAGGAAAATAAACATCGGTGTTGGGCCGTTGCCACCTGTGAAACAGGACCATCACCTAAAAGCCGAAACCCCGAAAGAAACCAGCAGGCCTGAATCCGCAGCCCTGGCCACCGATGGCCTACCTGGCAGCCAGCAAGTGCTAAAAGAATACCGAGACCTATCGGGGGTTTTTAGTGAAGAGGATTGCAACTTCCTCCCCCCTCACCGCCCGACGGATTGCGTGATAGAATTTGTACCAGGGGCTAAACTACCCAAGCCGAAAATGTACTCCATGACCCCGAAAGAGATGGAGGAATTAAGGAAGTACATAGACGCCAATCTGGCACGGGGCTTCATCCAGCCCGCAAAGTCCAAGGTGGCAGCCCAGGTGCTTTTCAAAGAGAAAAAAGATGGGATGAGGCTTTGCGTTGATTTTTGTGGGCTTAATGCCGTGTGCGTGGAGAACACCTATCCCCTCCCCGTCATGAAGGACATGCTAAACCACTTATTGAAGGGCAAGGTGTTCACAAAATTGGACTTAAGGGAAGCATACTATCGCATAAGATTCAGAGAAGGAGACGAGAGGAAAACTACATTCAACTGCCCGCTCGGCAGCTTCCAATTTAAAGTCATGCCATTCAGCTTGCATGGAGCCCCCGCAGTATTCATGCAGCTAATTAACGAAGTTCTACATGAGCACCTATATCAAGGGGTCCTTGTTTACCTTGACGATATTCTCATATTCAGTGAAACTCTAGAGGAACACGTAAAGCTGGTACAACAAGTACTGAAAAAACTCCTTGCCGCCAAACTTTACACCAAACTGTCAAAATGTGAGTTTCACAAAACTTCCCTGGATTACCTAGGCTACTGGATTTCCAGCAGAGGCATGGAAATGGATCCAGGAAAAGTAAAGGCAGTGCTCGACTAGCAACCCCCATGCATGCGCAAACAACTTCAAAGTTTCCTGGGATTTGCCAACTTTTACAGGCAATTTATCCCAGCTTTCGAGGAGGTTGCCCTACCCCTGATGGAACTGTTAAAAAGGGGGTCTTCTCCAGCGAAGCAAAAGCCAACTCAGCCAATTGCTTGGACAATGGACTGTCAAAAAGCCTTTGAGAACTTAAAATGACTTTTTGCCCAGGAGCCGATCCTGCAGCATCCGGATCCAGAGCAGCAATTCATCATACAAGCCAATGCCAGCGACGTAGCGGTGGCGGCGGTGCTCCTACAGAGGAACAACAAGGGCCAACTCCTGCCTTGTGCCTACATGTCCAGGAAACTCACCGACACGGAGAGGAGGTGGGCAATTTGGGAGAAGGAAGCCTATGCAATCCGCTGAGCCCTACTCTCATGGAGACATTTCCTAGAGGGTGGGGGGAAAGTGCCCTTCGAAGTTTGGACTGATCACAAAAATCTGGAAGCCCTGAAAACCCCCAGGAAACTGTCTCCCAAACAAGTTCGTTGGGCACAGTACTTTAGACACTTCAAATTCGAACTAAAGTACATCCTGGCAGGAAAGAACCTGTTAGCAGACGCCTTGTCAAGAAAGCCGCAGTTTGACAGCCGCCAGGAGGAAGTAATCCATGCCATCCTTCCTCCCGTGCAATCAGCAGCACAAGTCACCATCAGAAGCCAAGCCAGGCGACCACCCGATCCGAGCTCGGACAAGCTGACAGCTCCACTAAAGGTGGTGCTACCAGCCGACCCCTGGATCATAGACAGCAAGGTTGTCTTAACGATGAGGGATGGACTGGCATGGAAGGGATCCAAGCTGTATGTCCCCGCAAGCTTGAGACTCGAAGTGCTACGGCGCAGCCACGACTCTAAGCTGGCCGGTTACTTTGGATTCCTGAAAACCCTGCACCTTGCTAGAAGGCAATTCTGGTGGCCAAAGATGAAAGCAGAAGTGGAAGACTACGTAAAGAGCTGTGCCACATGTGCTGCAATGAAGATGAGACCAGGAAAACCTCCTGGACTCCTTCAACAAGTGGCAAGCCCCAGTAGACCTTGGGAAGAAATTGCAATGGACTTCGTAGTTGAACTCCCAGAGAGTGGGGGGAACACAGTAATCTGGACTGTAATCGATTTATTCTCCAAGCAAGCCCACTTCACTGCTTGTTCCGGACTGCCTTCTGCAAAGAAATTGGCTAAACTGTTCATCAAGCATATCTACCACCTGCATGGAATACCCCGCCGAATCATCTCAGACCGAGGAGTCCAATTTACAGCCAAATTCTGGAGAGAGTTCCTGAGATCTGTCGGGTCCACACAAGGACTTAGCTTGGCTTTCCATCTGAGTACGAATGGCGCGGCAGAAGGTGCGAATGCAATGGTGGAACAATACATAAGATGCTATGTGGATTACCAACAAGAAAACTGGGCGGATCTGCTACCATTTGCAGAGGTGGCTTACAACAACGCCGTGCACAGCAGCACCGGATTAACCCCGTTCCAAGTCACCAGCGGCATGGAGTTTGTCCCCATGCCTGAACTGCCCAGAGAACCCCCCTCCTACATGTCTTTAACAGAATGGATGGAGTCTTTGAAAAAAAGGTGGGAAAATATTAAGAAAGCGCTGTCAGACGCCGCAGAGGAATATAAAAAGCAGGCAGACAAGCACCGCTCCCTTCAACCTCCCTTTCATGTAGGAGATGAGGTGTTCCTCTCAACCAAGTACATACGGTTGAAACTGCCTAGCAAGAAGTTAGAGCCAAAGTTTTTAGGTCCTTTCCCAATAGTGCAGATAATCAACCCAGTAACAGTTCAACTGAGCCTCCCCTGCATAGTAGGGAAAATTCATCCGGTGTTTCACTGTAGCTTGCTGAAACCAGCCTTTGGGTCTAGAGTAAGACCTCAGACCCAACCACCTCCTCCTCCTGTAGTCATACAAGGAGAGACCCATTATGAGGTGAAGAAAATTTTGGACTCTAGACTGTATAAAGGTTATTTACAATACTTAGTGCATTGGAAAGGGTATCCTTTGTCTGAAGCTACCTGGGTTAAGAGTTGGAATGTGAAGGCAGATAGGCTGATTAAGCAATTCCATGATAAGTACCCTGATAAGCCAAAGGGTCCCCCTGGGGGGGGAGAGAGGTGGTTAGGAGCATGGTATTAACCCCCTGATTATTCTCGTTACATGATCAGCTTCTCCTCTGAGGGGGGCAGCCTGTCAGGCCTGGAAGCCATCTTTTACCTTTTTGTATTCAGGCCTGCCACATTTTCTACTGTAGGAAAATGGGAGGAGGGGGGATTCTATGGAGTAGGTGATATGTAGTAGTCTAAATAACATTCTTTCCAGAAAGTCAAGGCCGCTGTGCCCTGCAGCTGTGATGAAGTGACTGAGAGGCATCTTCAGTTTTGGACGGTGCCTGATTGGATCGTGTGATGGACATGTGGGTGCTGGGCAGGGACTTGAACTTTCGTTTGGGTGAAGAAAACCTGGAAGCTGTTAGATTCGGGTTTTCCCAGATGTGCCAATATGACATCTCTAATAAAATGGAACTTTGAGGAACTTCAAGCCTCGGAGTCTTATTGCGGTGGGGGTGTTACTTGGAACCCTGACATACCATTTAATTCAACACTAAATACAGTTAACAGACTATTGATATAGAACTTGCATCATTTCTGAATCTGGTTTCATGATTGCCAATATTTTATAGTACTTAATTCTGTGTGGTTTTAAAAAAATATATGAAAAAATGAAAGCACAAGCTTTTCATGGCTTTGTCAGGAAAAAGTAACACACAGGGAAACTGAAGTAATACCAGCATTTTTCTTAGTTAATTGAATATTTTGTCTCCTTCCCAGAATCAATGGGTATAATTCTAACTTCACCAAAGCAATCCAAGTTTTAGTAGTTCAAGGTTTGTCAGTACCACATTCTCCATAGTAGGTGGAGCTAACCTCCAAGAATGGGATGACACCGTCCCTTCAGCCAATGAGGACTGAGTCTGACAATTGAATATCCTTCCTCTGCTGCCTCTATTCCCCCTCTTTGACTCAGTCCTCGGCCTGAACAGGACGCGTGTTTTTCTGCTCCCATTCTATGAGGATATCTCCAAAAATACTTATGTTTCTGTTACGCAGGTGCCCACTATGAATATAGGGCTCTTCCATTTGGCCTCTCCTCGGCACCCAGGGTTTTCACCAAGGTGCTGGCGGCCCTTGCCGCTCATTTGAGATCAATCCCCGTGTGTGTCCAATGTTACCTGGACAATATCCTCATCCAATCATCGTCCCACCTCCAGGCGGCGCACAATGTCCAGGTTACCATTGACACTCTCCGGCACCACGGGTTTTCCATAAATTTGGAAAAGAGCCATCTGTCACCTTCCACCAGACTGACCCACTTAGGAGCCATTGTTGATTCTCTGGAATGCATGGTGTACCTTTCTCAGGAGCGACAGGATGATATCGTAGAGC
Organism: Thermophis baileyi; assembly: GCA_003457575.1. NCBI lineage: Eukaryota > Metazoa > Chordata > Lepidosauria > Squamata > Dipsadidae > Thermophis > Thermophis baileyi. The sequence continues at coordinate 213,705 of QLTV01001166.1, read as the reverse complement.
TCTCCCGACTAGTCCTGGGGCAACACAGGGTTCCCCTAAAATTGCTTTCCTCGCTCCTGGGCAAAATGATATCTGCTATCCATATCACCCCTTGGGCTCACCTGCATTCCAGAGACTTGCAATGGTTTCTCTTGCCATTTCAGAGGTCGGGCCGCAGCACATCGGCCTCCCGGGTCCTGGTCCCCTCGGCCGTCTGACGTTCACTCCGTTGGTGGACTTTGCCAGCCATCGCGAAGGGCAGCTTCTTTCTGGAGCCCCGCAGGGTCACCATCACCACCAATGCCAGCATGTACGGTTGGGGGGCCCATGCACAGTCGGCCGTAGCTCAGGGCACTTGGTCCCCGACCGAGACTCAGCTCAGCATCAACATCTTGGAGCTGAGGGCAGTCTACCTGGTGCTGCGGCACCTAGTGGCGGGTCAGCATGTTCTGGTGCTGACAGACAATGTTGCTGCCAAGGCCAACATCAACCGGCAAGGAGGCACCTTGTCCCGCCATCTCATGGACGAGGCCAGGACCCTGGGACTGTGGGCGGAACGCAACCCTCTGTCACTCTCGGCGGAGCACATCTCCGGGGTGGCCAACGTGACCGCAGACTGGCTCAGCCACACTACCATCAACCAGGCAGAGTGGAGTCTCCATCCTTCTCTGTTCCAAGCTCTGGTCAGTCACTTTGGCCTTCTGGTCATCAACCTCTTCGCCTCCCCGGGGAACACCAAATTGCCCAGGTTTTTCTCCTGCTATCAGACTCCGGGTGCGGAGGGTGCCTTCCGCTGCAACTGGCCGCCTGGCCTGCTCTATGCGTTCCCTCCCCTGCCTCTCCTGCCCAGGGTCATCAGATGGATCTTGCAGGAGAGGGCCAAGGTCCTACTCCTTGCCCCCCATTGGCCCAGGAGGGCCTGGTTTGTGGACCTCAAGGCCCTGTCCGTAGATCAGTCGTGGAGAATTCCGCCGACAGAGTCGTCGCTATGCCAGAGGTCAGTGGTGCATCTGGACCCTCGGTGGTACCAACTGACCGCTTGGCGCTTGAGCGGGGCTCTCTCCGACAGCGACTAGTCCCGGACTGTGTCATCCGGACCCTCCAGGCCAACAGGTGGCCTAAGAATTTATTCGGCCATCTGGAAGATCTTTTGTTCCTGGTGCTCTCGAGTGGGGTATTCTCCAGTTGACCTCTCCATCATCAACATCCTCGAATTCCTGCAGCATGGCCTTGATAAGGGGCTGTCCCCCAACACACTTTGACGCCAGATTGCGGCTCTTTCGTCGGTGCTCTCCTGTGGGTCCCTAGACTCCTTATCTCACCACCCTTTGTTGCGCAGGTTTTTGAGGGGGGCGGTCAATCTGCCCTCCTGTCATACATCGTTACCCCACTTGGGACCTCTCCAAGGTTCTCCTGTCGTTGACTGGGGCCCCCTACGAGCCCATGCGGACCACTTCGCTTCACCTTCTTACCTGTAAGGTGACGTTCCTCGTGGCGATTACCTCCGCTCGCCGGATTTCCGAGCTTGCTGCATTGTCGGTCAGGGGGGGATCTCTGTATCTTCCACTCTGACCGTGTGATCCTCCGCCTGGATCCCACGTTTGTCCCCAAGATCAACTCTTATTTTCATAGGGCCCAAGAGATTGTCCTGCCTAATTTTTGCCCCAATCCTTCCCACTCTCTGGAGAGGCAGTGGCACAAGCTTGATGTTCGGAGGGCCCTTAAGATCTACCTCAGGCGAACTTCCACCCTGCGCAGGACTGAGGCACTTTCGTCTCTTTTCAACCCACTTCCTTGGGACAGAAGGCGTCCTCCTCCACCATGGGGCGCTGGCTGCGTAGTGTAATCACCAAGGCTTATGACCTGCAGTCTTTGCCGTGACCTGCCCAGGTGATGGCATACTCAACCCGTAGCGCTGCCGCTACAGCCGCTTGGTCCACCCAAGCGTCCATCGAGGAGGTCTGCCGAGCGGCCATTGGGCCTCTTCTTCGCCCTTTATCCGCCACTATAAACTGGACGTCTTTGCATCGGCGAAGGTGGCATTCGGCCGCAGGGTCCTCCAGCGCGTGGTGCCCCAGACTGAGGAAGCCAGTCAGACTTAGCCCTCCCAACAGACAGACTGCTTTGGTATGTCCCATTCTTGGAGGTTAGCTCCACCTACTATGGAGAAGGGGCGTTGGTCTTACCTGATATGCCTCTTCTCGTAGGGTGGAGCTAACCTCCAATCCCGCCCAAAGTTAGTCCAGTCTGACTTTCGAGGCTTCCTTCCTTTTTGCATCTACCTTGTGTGATCTGGGGGCTGGCATGCTGTTTCCATTGACATTGGGAGCTGCACGCAGAGTCTGACCATCGTCCTTCGTCAAAGAGGGGGAATAGAGGCAGCAGAGGAAGGATATTCAATTGTCAGACTCAGTCCTCATTGGCTGAAGGGACGGCGCCATCCCATTCTTGGAGGTTAGCTCCACCCTACGAGAAGAGGCGTATCAGGTCAGACCAACGCCCCTTCTGGCTGCCTTACAGTTCACAATACTCCTAGCCAATGACTTTAACCCTTCAATATCATTATCTTACAAGATGTTAACAAAACCTTGCAAGATATATGAGGTTCCAGAGTCAATGTGTATGTGTTGTGGCCCGCCGGCGACCCGTGCAGCTGGTTGAGGACTTCGACAGCGAAGAGGTGCCCACAACCTTAAATTCAGCTTATCACCTGAAGTGGTGGTGACCTGGAATTAATCTGTGAGAACAATTTATGTCATGTTTGGAAGTTGGTTACTCACGAAAGTGGAGAAGAAAGAAGAGACCTTTGTCCATTTTTTCCTCCACTTCTGAGTAAAGCAACACTCATAAAATGTGCTGGCCCTATTGCCAGTCCCTATCGTGCATATATTTCACCTGTTACAAATTATTGCTAGATAAGGTTTGTCTTGATTAGTACATAGCAGTAGCACTTAGACTTATATTCCGCTTCACAGTGCTTTACAGCCCTCTCTAATGGTTTACCATTATTGCCCCCAACAATCTGGATCCTCATTTTATCGACCTCAGAAGGATGGAAGGCTGAGTCAACCTTGAGCTGGTGAGAATAGAACTGCTGGCAGTCAGCAGAGTCAGCCTGCAATACTGCATTCTAACCACTGCGCCACCACAGCTCTACATGTGCCAATAATGATAGCCCAGTGCTTGGTTTTCTTCTTTGGCTTTGCTGCCTCCCCTTTCAGCACGTCACCAGCTAGTAGAAATTAGGTACTGCAACAGGAATAGAGAGGGACTTGGGGCTGATGAAAGCTCAGTGCTTTTTAACCAATTGCTTGTTTTTCTTTCATATGCAATGGGGGCATTAAAATAATGTGAAGTAAATGGGAGGTCACCACAGAAAAGTGATTGAGTTGAAAAGGGGAAGTTTGGGGGAAATGATAGAATGAGGAAAACCTCAAAAAGAAAAATGTGAGAAGTGATGTCTCGTTAGTATTTAGTATTTTTATCGATTATAGCTTTGATGGACTTATCGTTAAAAATGCATTTTTACAGTTTTGCCAGATGCGTGCTATTTGGTGCATTATTATATAAAAGTACACATAATCCACATAGAAACTTTTAAAAAGTCAAATTTTGAATGGGGTTTTTGCACTTCTACAGGGCACTATTTTTACTCAAAATCTCTCAAATATTTTAAAGCTTGTGGACATTAGAATCTAGAGAATCAACAGGGAGCCCTTTAGGATTATTAGTAGTCTGCCCACCCCAAGCTACTGCGGTTCCTGAAATCGCACAAATCCTCTTACACCCCATGCAGTGCGAACTAAGGTGTTTTTGCCATCTCTAATGTGTGAATTTCTCTGGTTGCATGGGGGGGGGGAGGGGAAATCTCAGCAGCTGCTATAAATAAGTTGTTGCAAAGCCATCATTTCTTTATTCTACTTAAAAGCCAATTGGTAGCCGTGATGATTTAAAAAAAAAAAAAGCATGCTACCACTTTTGCCAGTAGCTGTTGTTGCTCTTTGGTTGAAAAAGGAAGAACTTTTAGCCAGGCACAGGGCAAGGACGCCAAAAGTTGCTGGATAACAGATGGTTCTGGAGCAGCAAAATCTCGATTGAATAGAGTCCTATGCACCAGGATGCAAGTCAAAAGGTGCTTCAGAGGGAGGATGGGATTCACAACTACACCTGTCAGCACCTCCTTAAAGGAGTTACTGCTTTTCCTGAGCTTGTAAAGCTCACAAGAACAGAGCTTTCAGTGAAGTAGATGCTGACAGGGTGTGACAAGAGGAAAGAAGAACCCAATTTCCAACACATTTTGTGTAACAGTTTCCTATCCCTATGGATATGTATTGTACATTTGTATAAAATCTGTTGTTAATAAAGTATAACTTATAAATATAATATACTTTATAATATAACTTACATATAATAGAAGTTTTACCTACGAAGAGAAACTTCTGTCTCCCCAAAGAATGCAATCTGTAACTTCTAGGGCAGAGGAGAAAGCAAGCCAGAATCTAAATGGAGACATAACATATGTGGAAATAAACAGTGACCAGGTGCTTCCACTGTGAGACGACAACTATTAGCACTGACATTTATAGGATTTGCAGAAGTCTAAATCCACTCCTTCCTCAAGTCAGGATTACATTCTCTGTATTTTCACAACTGTGTTATTAATGTTGAAGAGTGAAGGAAAAATGTCACGGAAAACAAAGCCGATTTTTCTCCTGTCAAATTCATCTTTCTCTGATTCAAAATGGCTCTTTGCAATTAAAGGCAATATAGCAAGAAACCAGTCTCTAATTCTCATATGGTCCTTACCCAGCCTCCACTATTTAGTGCAGGGGTGTCAAACTTGCGTCGTCACATTGTCGTCATATGACGTATCACGACTTTTCCCCCTTTCGCTAAACCAGGAGTGGGCGTGGCCAGTGCACAATGCATCCGGCCTGCGGGCCATGAGTTTGACACCCCTGATCTAGTGGGTATTTAAGAAAGTTCAAGCTTGCTAGAGAAGTGGAGTTGGGAAGGAATGGCGGATCCAAACTGATAGCAAAGGGTGTGTTTGGCATAGGAGCTTTCATTATAAAGCACAGCCACTTACCACAAGGCTCATATACCTTAATTGTCATGTCTGTGCAGTAGTGACTATAAGGGCAAAATTTCTATATATTTAGATCCATAAATCTGAATCTAAGGTAGCAGAAGAAGATGGCCATAACTACAGCCATAAATAAAGGTTCCCAGTCTTTAACAGAACTTGACAACAGGCAAAGTCAAGGAACCAAGAAGGAAAAGAGACATAGAGGCAACCAACTGACTCTTCATCAACATGCATGCATATGGCCAGCAGTCCCAGTTGACACATCCATTTGGGAAAGCTGTGCCAATGCTTCTGAGAATGTGCTTGCCCTTGGCAAATCACCCCTTCCAATGTTTTGTATGGTCTTATACACAGTGTGCGAACCAGAACATTGCACACTATGACCATATTCACGATCTCCTGGGCTACAAAACTTACTGAGCGTGCAATTTCTTATATAGAATAGAATAGAATAGAATAGAATAGAATAGAATAGAATAGAATAGAATAGAATAGAATAGAATAGAATAGAATAGAATAACAGAGTGGGAAGGGACCTTGGAGGTCTTCTAGTCCAATCCCCTGCTTAGGCAGGAAACCCTACACCACTTCAGACAAATGGTTATCCAACATCTTCTTAAAAACTTCCAGTGTTGGAGCATTCACAACTTCTGGAGGCAAGCTGTTCCACTGATTAATTGTTCTAACTATCAGGAAATTTCTCCTTAGTTCTAAGTTGCTTCTCTCCTTGATTAGTTTCCACCCATTGCTTCTTGTTCTACCCTCAGGTGCTTTGGAGAATAGTTTGACTCCCTCTTCTTTGTGGCAACCCCTGAGATATTGGAACACTGCTATCATGTCTCCCCTAGTCCTTCTTTTCATTAAACTCGACATACCCAGTTCCTGCAACCGTTCTTCATATGTTTTAGCTTCCAGTCCCCTAATCATCTTTGTTGCTCTTCTCTGCACTCTTTCTAGAGTCTCAACATCTTTTTTACATCATGGCGACCAAAACTGAATGCAGTATTCCAAGTGTGGCCTTCCAAGTGTGGCCTTGGAGATCAGTGATATTTAAGGCTTTTTCCTTTTTAGCACTTCATATCTTACAGTATGCATTTTTTGGTCATGCTGGTTGGGAATGATTAAGTGTTGACTCTACACAACTGAAGAGATTAGAGCGGACCAGGCTAATCTCACTTAGCACTTGGGAGTGCTATTAACTATTTCAAGATACATTGCAAATCTAATTACAGAATCTAATTTTCCAATCTATCATCTCCCGAGAAGCTGGTTTGTAAAGCTGTGTTTCCATAGCTGCAAATGGAAATGGTCTAGATGAATTGGGAAATTAGACTCTGTCCTGAGTCACAGTTCATACTTAACCATGTTTGTTTAATTAGGGTGCTGAATGTACTACAATTGCCTGAATTCACACAGTGTGTCAAACCAAAAACCACCGTTTACAAAATACAATGAATTCCAAAACTAAAAACCAATGCAGAGCAACCCATACTTCTTAGTTTGTTGTGTGGTGTTGCACCTTTAAACTCGTGTGCAATCCCTTCACTACCATTTATAAGTTTACCCTTCCTGACCATCTTCTTGCCTGAGACTTATCCCCATTGCATCGGGTGGGTTCTGCTTTTCTTTGCTGCCGGTTCGCTCAGTGATGCGCCATGCGGGTGCGCGGGCGCTTTGCGCATGCACAGTGCTTTAAAAAAGCTTCTGCGCATGCACAGAAGCCAAAAACAAAGAACTGGTTCAGGGGCGTGGCAGGCCTGAGTCGCTGCCGGTTCTAGCGACCCAGGCCACCAAGTTACTACTGGTTCTATAGAACTGGTCCAAACCGGGAGGAACCCACCTCTGCATTGCATCCTCCCCACCTTTCCTCCATGACCTTTAGTACAGGGGTTGTAACAAATGATGCTTTTCTAGCCCTTATTGATGTTCAGATTGTTCTACTTGAGGCCACTATCTTCCTTGATTTAATGGCATTGTTAGCCTTTGTTATAGAGCACATTTATGGTTATGGAAATAATCAGTTGCCAAGAGTTTGCTGCTGACAAGTGCATGGATGGGTGATGAAAGTAGTTTGCACCTTAATTATGTAACGCTGGCTCTGCATTCTCATTGTCTCTGGTGCAGCGTGACATTAATGCAAAATGCTCCAATCATCATAATAGCAACAGCACATGAGTCCAAATCAGTGACGCCTTGCCCTTCATTACCAAAAATCATTTTATGCATTTTCTCTGGAAGGCTGGCAAGAAGAAGTGCGTGCTGTCTGAAACACATCTTTTAAAGGCAACCTTAACACCACTGACAGAGGCAGAATTTCTCACATACAGTATATTATTGACTCATTAGTGGTTACTAATGTTCTAGTCTGTGATTGACAGCTAGAGAGAGCATACTGACTTTGTATAAGCAATAGCAACATTTGTAAGTCTTCCAGACCATGAAAGAGTTGTGGTGCTTGTGGGGTTATTGACAAGAGCATAACTAGTCTGCTGTTACTAAAATGTAATCCGTTCCAGTTGTTCCAGTTGTTTGTGTGTGAAGGGGATATTCTTCTTCATTCTTAGAAGACTTTTTCATACCTTTTATCTTAGTTTGAATGTCTTGGTTTTGATGTGGGTCCCAGACACTTTAAATCCAATTGGTTAACAATGAAACTGGATGGATAGAAGGTGCAAAGAGGATTTTTTTCTACTGCTGAACTAAATATAGAATTGTTAATGCAGAAAAGTGGCAAGACTGACACCTATAAGTGTTTTTGAGCCTCAGCAACTGCTAGCTATTTATTAATGCAGTGAAACATTTGCAGAAAGGGGTTTTTATTTAGTAAATAAGGGTTAGAGAAAATTAAGCGATAGAACAATTATAATGGGATAGAACAACTGAATTATTTTTATCAACTGATAAATATTCTGAGGATTTTAAAATATAGTAGATTGGTCTGGAAAATGGATTTTGAATTCCTGTTTTTGCCATTAGCATTTTGACTTCAGAATAATAATTTTCAGTCTAAGTTACCTAATTTCCTTTGGTAATACAGCTAGTCTTACAGCTTGACTTACAACAGTTTTAGTGACCGTTCAAAGTTACATCAGCACTGAAAAATGTGACTTATGATCGTTTTTCACAGTTATGACCTTTGCAGCATCCCTATGATCATGTGATGAAAATTCAAATGCTTGGCAACTGATTCATATTTATGAGCGTTGCGGTGTCCCAAGGTCATGTGAACCAGCTTTTGCGACCTTCTGACAAGCAAAGTCAATGGGGAAGCCAGATTCACTTAACAATCGTGTTACTAACTTATCAACTGCAATGATTCACTTAACAACTATGGCAAGAAAGGTTGTAAAATGGGACAAAACTCACTTAACAAATGTTTTACTTAACAACATAAATTTTGGGCTCAATTGCGGTCGTAAGTCGAAGATTGCCTATAATTACAAAAGAAGTATAGTACTCTTGTGTACTATACAGAGTAGACAAATTTTAACGGCATAGGCTTTCGTGGAATATAGGCTATTTCATCAGATACAGAAAGAGATGCCCTTTCCAAATCCAGATGATTGTTTAGAAATGTCAGTACTTCAGATTCTTTGAAGGGCAAAAATGATCGGGGTTTTACACAATATATTTGTCCAGTCATGTAAAAAAAACAATTTAGTCCATGAGAAAAAGTAATCCCAACACTGTAGCTGGGAAATAACTTTATTAGTAACAACCAAACTAACACCAATGAACAAGCAGGATTTTGAGTTCTCTTGAGCTCTTTATCGGTGTTACCAAACTCAAGTTCATACAGTTTGTTGGTTCTAATAAACATTATCACATGATGAATTTTGGGGGGAAAATGTTTATTATCAAAATAGATCTGTGTCATAATAAAGGAGTATTGGTTATTTCAAAGGGCTACAGCCTCAGATTCCATGTATTCATGAAGATTTTTTTTTTTTTTTAGAGAAAAAGGGTCTTGTTTCTTCTTAGCCTGTCAATTAGTTTTGTACATCCACTTATTTTGGCTGTCTCACACAAATCCCCCCCCCCCCACACACACACAATGGTTGAAGGTTAGGGTTAGGATCAGTAGTGAAATCCAAATTTTTTTACTACCGGTTCTGTGGGCGAGGCATGGTGGGAGTGGTGTGGCTTGGTGGGCGTGGTGTGGCTTGGTGGGGAAGGATACTGCAAAATCCCCATTCCCACCTCACTCCAGGGGAAGGATACTGCAAAATCTTCATTCCCACCTCACTCCAGGGGAAGGATACTGCAAAATCTCCATTCCCACCCCACTCCTGGGGGAAGGATATTGCAAAATCTCCATTCCCACCCCACTCTGGGACCAGCCAGAGGTGGTATTTGCCGGTTCTCTGAACTACTCAAAATTTCCGCTACCGGTTCTCCGAACTACTCAAAATTTCTGCTAGCGGTTCTCCAGAACCTGTCAGAACCTGCTGGATTTCACCCCTGGTTAGGATTATCGATAGATGGTTGACAGATGCATTTACCAACATGTAATCACAGCATGAATGCCACCTAATGAATTATGTCCACTGCATGTAAACATTGCTTGGACACAACATTAATACTAGTGGTAGGCAAAAAAAAAAGGCAAGAAATAGTAGCAATAGCAATAAGAATAATATTAGCAATAGCAATAATAAGCTATTAAATTTATGTGCCACCAGATTCCAATGATTCTGGGAATATGAAAGTATCTTTCATCCGCATTCTCCTATGCTTTGGATATACTCTATGACCAATTTAGCAAGTAAGGAGAGATTTTACATAGTTATATGGATTTTCATCTCTTTTGTCCTGATCTGAGTGCAAATTTTATAGTTATTCCGTAGCTCAGCTACTTGAACTTGGTGAAACAAAAACCTATAATCAAAAGGGGTCTCAATAGATGCTGCTTTGTGCTAAAATATATAGCAGAAACTACATAAAAGGATTCTAAAATCCATACAATGGCAACTCTTTGATTCTATTTTCAAAAGGAGAGGGGCAATCATTATTCTAAAAGTCCTAAGATCTTAACTTGCAAGCCACTTATTAGGGCCCAAGTCTGAATGTTTGTGATTACTATCTATTGCTTCTGCATTTTATCTTCAAGCCAAGATTAAAGGTAAATTCCGTGGCTTCAGCATGAAGTAACATAACTTTCCCTGTTCTTCCATTTCGTTTAAAATATAACCAGAGAATTCAAAAGTTCACTTGCTTGCTAGAAACATCCTGCCTTACTTACTTTTTTTTCCCCCTCTTGAAGCTAATTGTTAATAATTTGCTTGCATGTTGAATGGAAAGAGACCATCCGTCAGAGATTCATGCTTAATGCTATTTGTTCAACAGTTTTGGCTTAAACAGGTATTCAGGGTTGGGAAGTGTACCTGTGGGAAGTATTTCCTTGGCCACCGATTCCAACTATTTTTGAAACACAACTACTGTGGGATTTACAGGGCAGATGGATGTTCTCATGAGGCCATGTGGAAGGAACTCATAAGGAGACGTTGCCAAGCAGGAATGATTGCTATACCACAGACTTGGGAAATCAATCAAGGAGAATATTTATAACTCAGGATTGAAATGATGAGTCTTTGGTGTTCTCTGAGTTTGGTTGTTTTCTTACAGACATTTTATTACCCAAACTAGGTAACATCAGCACTGGAATAACATTTGGTAATGAAACATCTGCAAGAAAAAAAAACCAAGCTCAACCAAGCTAGAAAAGTAGCATCAGCCACCCCTCTTCATTGCTACCTTCTTGCAGGATCCAGAAGATGGCAGTGCCTGGCTGCTGTAAGAAAGGCTCCTGGTCTCAGGCCCCAGATACCTCAAGTCCTTGCCTCTTGTTTGGGAGATCATGGAGCAGTCCCAAGCTGCACTGGCAGGCTCAATTGATATATGTAACCTGGCTACCAATGCAACCCTTGACTACATAGATCAGGGCTGCCAAACTCGTGGCCCGTGGGCCAGATGCGTCACGTGCTGGCCACGCCCACGTCCAGTTTAGCAAAGGAGAAAAAAGTCCCGGTACATCACATGACGCCGCCGTGACGAAGCGAGTTTGACACCCCTGGCATAGATGCTCTTTCTGTTACTGATTCATATTAAGTTTGCATCCTAGAAAATCAAGTTACATTTCTTCACCCTGGAGAAAAAGGATTTAAACACACATACACACCCGCACTGCATATCGGACATTAATACAATTGAGAGAGTCCAAAAATATTTCACGAGAAGAGTCCTCCACTCCTCCACTCGCAACAGATTACCTTATTCCACCAGACTTGAAATTTTGGGCTTAGACAACTTAGAACTACGTCGCCTTAGAACCAATCTAAATGTAGTTCATAAAATTATCTGCCACAATGTCCTACCTGTCAATGACTACTTCAGCTTCAACCACAACAATACACGAGCACACAATAGATACAAACTTAATGTAAACCGCTCCAAACTCGACTGCAGAAAATACGATTTCAGCAACAGAGTGATCAATGCCTGGAATTCACTACCTGACTCTGTGGTTTCTTCCCCAAACCCCAAAAATTTTAACCTTAGACTGTCTACTGTAGACCTCACCCCATTCCTAAGAGGTCTGTAAGGGGCGTGCGTAAGCACACCAGCGTGCCTACCGTCCCTGTCCTACTGTCCTATTGTCCTCATCTATCTGTATTCACTTTGATTATGTTTATGTTTATACCTATACCTGCTATCTTGTACATGTTTGACAAACAAATAAAAAAATAAAAAAATAAATATTATTTGCTCACAAGGAGTCTGGCACTTGAAGTCCGGATATGAAATATTATTCTTACATTTTCCTAGCAAGAGAGCTCCTGACTCTCCTTATTACATTCTGTCACATAAAGGAAGGGAAATGTGTGTGTTTGCACCTTCACCCACTGAATTAAAGCAACTAGAAATGCATAGGGGGTTGGGATGGTGCCAATACATTTAATGCTCGTTTGCACATGTACCAAAAATGATAGCACTACTCTGCACTCTGAATAGAATAACAGGAACATATCATTGTGACTGTGTCCTTCTTCTGTACCATTTGATAACACAGGGTTACCCAAAGAGACTTCTGGCCAAGGCTACGTAACTGGATGCAAAATTCTAGACAACAGCTAAAGGCAGATAGTTGACAACTGTGGTTGACTGGATCTTTGCAGTCTAGATTATGGAAGCACAGGGCAGGTCTACACAAGGGTGAGAATGAGTCTTTGCCAAATGGGATGGCTATCCTGATAACTAATGGAGAAGTTCTGGGGAAAATAGCTTTAATGGGCAGGAATGCAGCAAGGTGTGGGGGGGGGTGCAATACCAGAAACAGGTGGAAGGGCAGATTTCCTGTTATCCAGTGTCACCACTCTTTCCAAAAATGGCAATGGTATTTACTGAGCAATCATTGTTTTTAGAGGTGCTATCTATGGCAGCCATACTGACTCAGGAATTGTGGTGAGTTGAAATCCACGGTTATAAAGTTGGCATAGTTGCCCACCTATGGCCTAAGTCTAGAGATCTGAAGCAGTGTTTCTCAAAGTTGGCAATTTTAAGATGTGTGGCCTTCATCTTCCAGAATTCTTCAGCCAGCCATGATCTAGGGTCTTTGCTTTTTGTTTGTTTGTTTGTTTTTTGGTCATTAGAGATGGCAGAAATTTTGTTATTTCTATAATTAGATGGCATCTGTGGAAGGAAAGGCATTAGAATGCCAGGCCTTCTTTTACCTCACCTCCAAGCCAGAGTCATTAGACTGAGTTTGTCTCAGCTGTAGGCAAACACTCCAAAACTGATCATGTTCTATCCCCTGGGGTCTCACACTATATACTATGAAACCAAGATGGGCTTTATCTCTTTCTCAAATTAGTCAAGCTGCTATTCCTCAGGAATTTATGCTGGACATCATAGTGATTGGCAGTGTTGGAGCCATTCAGGGCAAATAAGCAGCAGTGAGAATTTATTTATTTCCTCACTGGCAGATGTCGTCAACTGGGACAGCAATATTACAAGCAAACAGTTGTGCGTGTGTGTGTGTATGAGAGACACACATGTGAAAACACAGAAAGACTCCTTTAAATCCACATTTGTTTGTCAAAACAGCGGTAAAATGGGGAAACAGAATGGAGCATCCCTTGTTCATTGCACACACAGGTCAGGAACTCTAGAGGTAGAGTGTCTGTTGGAGGAAGTGTGTGTATTCACAGACCACAAACGTTCATATCTCTTTTCAACTGTGTCATATTCAGGCAGGGTTCTGATCCACCACTCTTAAAAATGCTGTTGGCTGCTGCTGTTGTTTTAGGAAATCTCTGAGAGCCCATCAACCACAGGCAGGTACCAAAACAATTGTAGCTGATTCTGTCCTGCAGCTTGTAAGAAGTGCTCTGTATCCAGATTTTTGCAGATTAAATATTCCATTGTAAACTGCTAAAACTGATCTAGAGAGATGGCCTGTGGTGGGTCAAGGATAGCCAATTAACCCACTTATTTCGTGATGGTGAAAACTGATTCTGAAGAGAATCAAGTAGCAGCAGCCCAGCCATAGCAAAACCTTCCCGACTTTTTTAGGGTGTAGACAGCTTCACATGTTAAGGAAATAGATCTTATATTGGCCTTTGTGATACCCAAAGCAGTAGCTCTTTGGGTATCACAAAGGCCAATATAAGGTCAGACTTTTTCTGCTATCAACTGTTATGGACTAGCGCTTGAACAAGACTCAGGATTAGTTCAGGGTTAAAAAGCTTTGTAAGCAATGGAAATGCTGAAAAGCGTTTTTCTTCTGCTGACTAGGAATGATCTCTTAGCAAGTACTAAATGTTTAGTTATGGCTATTAATTCCTTTTACACTTGGCAGGAGTACAATGCACTCACCTTTGTAGTCAATTATTTTCCTTCCTTAGGACACTTAAAATATGCAAATGGGATTGTAGCGATCTACTTATTTCCTTTTAGGTTCTATGAAGGAATACCTCTGCATAAGGAATACCTCTGCATTTTTGTAAACATGCTTGCATGCTGTTAGTTCTCAGTGACCACTTTGTCAGCAGGGCTTGGCATAGGAAAAAGTGCTCTGAAATATTAGAGAAGGAGGCACATGTTTATTTATTTATTTTTCACATTTCTGAACCACCCATCTTCCTCAAAGAGAGACCCTTTATGTTAGTTAGGTTAGAGGCCCTACGGCTAAACTTTCTAAGTTTTAGAGAGGGCTTCCCTCAGATTATTTTTTGAAGCCAACAATCTTTTCCCACTGCCTATAATACAGAAATATACAAACGTGTTTGATTGCCAAGTTCTAGAGAAGATTAAAGGTTTAGGGAAATATGAATATAATAAGAGTAGATATGGTTTGTCTGGATAAAAATGGGAACCAATGTAACTATCCATTTTTGTCTTGAACAAAATGTCGGCTTTGCCGTCCTCCTAGTTCAGGCCACCTAATTAAATTGATCCGTAGCAAGTCTGTAAAAAATGAAAGGAGATTACATATTCCCATAATGCATAATTAATTTATGGAATTCATCAGCACAAAATACGATGATGCTAGTAGTTACTTGAAGTAGTTTTAAAAACATAAGGAAAGGTCAATCAATGTCCATTAATCTTGATGGCTAAAACCTGGATTTTTCTTTTTAGATGCAGCAGACTCCTGAGTACCAGCTGCTGGGGTGGGGTGGGGGGGGTAGTGAATATAGAGGAGAAAGGCCCATTACCAGCCTGCTCTGCATGTGAGGAACTTGCCAGGACCATCTGGCTGCTGACTGAGGACAAAGTGTTGGACTAAATCAAGCGTAGGCCTGATCCAGCTGAATGAAGATACAAGTCCCATTGGTACCATGTACTGAATTGGGCTCAGAGGCTGGAGAATCTGGTGATTTTCTTCATTAGTCAAGAAGAGGCTGGATTTAGTCCTCAGAAGACCTGAGTTTGGTTGGGGTTAAGTTAGTTCCCTTTATTCATTTAACTCTCTCTACCATGCAAATGACTCACCAGAGCCTGGGAAGCTGCAAAAACAGAGCCTCTCGTTTTTCTCCTGTGTACTTTTCATTGCCCCCTTCACAATTAAAGGTGCCACCGATGCTGGTTTTGAGCTTTTATGTATACTGTACAAGAGAAGTGGGGATGAAAAGGACAGCTTCCCAGCTCGCTTTATATATTTATTAAATGTATGCACCACTCAACTTCCTATTCATCTGACTTTGAGGCATCTTGGCCAGTGGTGGGCTGCAACCGGTTTAACAACCGGTTCAGTGATTGCGTGCTTTGCACGCGTGCCTAATGCGCTTGCGCTCAGCGTTCAAAATACAGCAATTTGAAGCTCAGCTGCTTACCTTCTAAGGCAGCCGCGGTACGTAGAACAGCGGAGGCGCAGAAATCAGCTGTGCCGTGCGAATCAGCTGAGCTAGAAAGAAGGAAATATAGGGCAGGATAGGGCAGGGGCAGTTGGGCGGGGCCAGCTGATCGTCGGAACTACTGGTTTGCCCGAACCGGCAGTAGCCCACCACTGATCTTGGCTGCTGCAGGTCAGAACGAGCCATCCTGTATCAGGCACTGCTGATATTCAAAGTCTGAGATTGTTGGACGGGGAGGGAGAGTTGTCTGTTGATTGAAAACTGCAGGATTTTGGGCCCTGAAGGACATGGGGGGGGGCACTGCAAAGTTGCTTGCACACCAATAGGCATATGTATGCTATGTATATGTATTCATAATCCTCTTATCTGCACCCTAAATCCCAGGAAGATGCATATGAAGAAAATGGGGACTATTTTTCCTCATTAAAATAATTCCATAGTGCTGCATTTTTATTGTTCATATTGGCATATCAATAGGACAGCATGGAACTATACAGTTGGGTGGTCCTGCAAACTACACCAAGATGTACTGTAGTGGTATAGGTCAGTAGTGGGTTGTAAATCCCGTCGCTACCTGTTCGCTCATACGCGCACGCAACACTTCTGCGCATGCGCAGAAGCCTCCCACCGCCGCCACTGGTTCACCAATCAGAGCCGAACCGGGAGCAACCCACCGCTGGTATAGGTGTTGGACCAGGAAGCTGAAGTTGGTAATACCCACATGACCCCAAGCTCAGTAGGTGCCTTTGGGTGCATCACTCTCAGCTCACATTGATGCTCAGAATTGACAGAAAGGGCATAGAGAAGACTCTCTGTAAGCCACCCTGAAAGCTCAGGAAAAAAAAAAAAAGATGTGAAGTAAATGAAAGCCAAATTTCTTAGAGCTGCAGACTGTATATAGGCTCATTCCAAATAGAAATGTTCAAAATTGGTCCAAAAACTGCTGTGAACATTAGGCATTAGTATGTGAAATACTTCAAATGTCATTTTGTATAGCAATTTTTCTTCAGGGGTAATTGATACATAGCTTAGAGAAAAATGCCTGCATCATGATCGCTTACATAGTATATGAAAAAGTAAGGCTGTTGATAAGATCAGCCAAAAAATAAGGGGAAATCAAGAATGACTGAAGGAGTCATTATGCTTAGTAAGACTATATATGTTGATAGGCCGGGCTTTATAGTTCTTCATCAAATATTTTTTTGCTGTTCAAGAAATCTGCAGCATGCGGTCACCTCAAAGGATGAAACAAACTATTTTAACAGAGTTAAACTGCATTTGATTAAAGCTGCTTAAAATAACAGTACTGGCTTCCATGCTTCAGTCTCAACACATCTTATATTTCTGGATAGAAAAACTATTCCAGTTGGGGAAGAAAAACAATGAGCAAGCTGGAAGAACAGAGGACAAAAGATGCTTCCTGCTAGCATTTGTTTGATTATTATGCAATTGCATTTCTGCTTCTAGTGGGAACAGATCAGAGTTGAATTTGGCATTTTTCAATATTTATGCATAGATTTCCCACAGTGATTGTAAGACTGCACTGCACGTCTGTATATTTCAGTTACAAAAATATTCTTTTTTCTGTACTGAATCCGGGGATGCATCTGTCTATCCTATTCTGCCTCTGGACCAACAGGCAAAATCACTTTGAATGATGTTCAATATATTTTTTTATATCTCACCATCAACTTTAAAAAACATTGAATTTTGAGTAAAATGGCTTTTAACAGAATGGTAATTATGCTATAAAGTTGCTGAGGCAGTGTGTATGCATATCAAGTTATTTCCCTCCTGTTCTCTTGGCCTTCCTCATATAAATGATGAAATGGAGATCTGAAAGGTTGTCATTATTTTCAGGTCACACGGCCAGTGCCAAGAAAACCTGTACTTGACAAACCACATATCTGGAGTTTGGGAAAGAAGGGCTGAAGCAAATGCTTGCCTTTTCATATTTCCTTCTTATTTGTAGAGTGATGATGTATGAGAGTGAGCACAAAGCTGGACTATTTGAGTTTGGTTCATTGAGACTCATTTTGTTAAGCTTTTTGGAACTCAGATTTGCAATAGCTGGTGTCTTTTTATTATTCAGTAATTAAATTAATTACATGCATCTTTCCAAATTGCTTGGAATGTAGGTGGATAATAATAATTCCCCAAGCAATTCCAAAAGTATTTAAGAATAAATAAGTTTCATGGGCAGGAGAGCTGCCTGCTGGATGTCACATGGTGGGGTCCAGGAAACCCTTTTCTGCTGTGCCTCTATCCTTTGGAAAATCCTTCCCTCCGAGATTAGGTTAGTCCCAACGCTGCTGGCTTTCCGAAAATTTGGCTTTGTGCCTGGGCCTCGGGTGTGTGAAGGACTCGTCTTTTGGCTTTATTGCTGGTCATTTTATGATCTCGGCTGTGCTGTTTTTTTTTTTTTTTATTTATTTTTATTTAATATATTTCATCTATTGTTTTTTATGGGC
>QLTV01001166.1:158564-195778 GCA_003457575.1 Thermophis baileyi | reverse complement strand
TTTTCTTCTTGGCTGTGCTGTTTTTTTTTTTTTTTATGCATGTTAATGGAATAGATGGCATCTATAGTGATCTATGGGCGATATATAAATTATATAAACAAGCACATTATGGTGTGAATGCTGGGCAAAATATGGAATCAATAAGAACTGTAGATGTATTCAACATTTTGGATGTGGAATTTCTGATAACCTTAGAAATAACAGTTCCATATTGTGTGGAAAATTAACTTTAACATTTATTTCTTTTCAAACACGCAGTTATAGTTCTCCAGACCAGGTCAATTCCTTATTATTCCATCCTGCTTTTCAAAACAGTTTTGCTAGGAAGCCAAAGTACATAACATGGTATTAGAGGAGAAAAAAAATATCCCTGTGGATTCTGTCCTAGGCATGCCTGGTGCAGACTTTGGGTTATGTATGGAAAATAGATTGGTGCAATGCATGGCTATTGTTCTCTGTGTAAAAAGCTTTATTTCTGAACTTCCTGGTGTAATCGAATGAATAGAAATGATCTCAAATAAGCCATATTCAGAAAACTTATCTTTTATTATTAATGTTCATATATTTTTTTCCTCAAAAGTATCTAAGTTATACATATTATCCTTGCTTTAAGTACAAGTATTTCAAATGTGTGTGTGTGTATATATATATATATATACTCTCTCTCTCTCTCTCTCTATATATATATATATATATATATATATATATGAGTGTATAGTACTGAGTAAACTGGAGCACAGAAACAAAACAAGAAGAAACAGTAATCAGAAATTACTTGGAAAAATAAGTATCTTGATAAGGTCATGTCATCAAAGTGATAGAGTGACTGATATAAAAAGAGCAGGCTCATTATAAAACATGGTTCCAGACATGTTATGAATAGGTAAATTGTCATGCCACATTTGTTGCATATAGTAGTGATATACATTAGTTACACGCAACTATTGCTGTCAGAGGAATTATGCTCTCAAGGGGAAAACTGTTGGTGTATCAGCAGTGACTTGGAGCTGATACAATTCTAACCTTGTCATCAGACTCTATTTGCATTCAAACATACAGCTCTATAGCTGCTTCTGTTAACAAACTCTTTTGCTTCCAGTGCAAGTAGATTTTACAGTAGATTCAGCCTATACAATTTATACCCTACCTATCCAAATTCAATTCACCTGTCTCTATGTATGACGGTCCATCAGAGAGACTTATAGATTTACAGGACTGTAGAAATATAAAGTATGTCAAGCATTTTATGGGCTATACTACCATTTGGTAGAACAGAAATTGTGCAGCTCTAAATCAGAACAGTACCAGATTACTTCAGCTGCTTTAAAGCAGATTTAAAGTATATTTTTCTTTTTGTCCCGTGTAAGTCTTAACATAGCCACCTCTGGTTCTGTTCAGAACTGTCTTGAAAGGATGGGAGGGGGGGGGGGGGGGGGAGGGCGCTCGAGGGGGGGGGAGGGGGGGGGGGGGGGAGAGAGAGAGAGAGAGAGAGAGAGAGAGAGAGAGAGAGAGAGAGAGAGAAAGAAAGAAAGAAAACCTCTTGAATATATGCCAAGAAGGGTGGCCAAGAACATTTAGGGAGGCAACCTACCAGCCAATCCCCAAGTTACAAGTCTATTATCCCCTTTCCATAGCAAACTCTCCAATTCCTTATTTAAACTAGCTTATACTTGGTAACTTTAACTTCAGCTGAAAAAGCTGCAGTTTTACATAAGAACCTCAACTTAATTTTCAAACAAATGGCACTTTTACATTCAACCTTAAGAAATTGTAATTATTTAGGTTTTTTTTAAAGTAAAACTGTGAGATTTCACATAAAGTAGGGGTTGGATCTTGCTTGGCAAAAATCAATTGCTCTTTCCCAAGCTTCTTGGGAGATAAAAGCTGAAGAAGCCTACTGGATTAGGACTCTGGGACAATGGACAGTATTCTGACTGTCCCACAAATATCTCTCTTCTAAAATAACTAAAAGGCAACTCCCACTTTCCTTATGATTCAGCCTCTTATTCCAGACCTATCCCTCTAGTCCACACAACTCCGCTGAAAGCTGAATATAATTTCTAATACTTCTTTCTATATTGCTTCAGAACTCAGGAGTTGCAGCAGATACTCCCTCAACCAAGTTATTTGAAGGCACTGATCTTCAAACGTCTGACTATAAGAAGGAACCAGTAAAGTCATGTATAGGTGTTTCCTTTTTTTAAATGTTTGCTGTCCAGAACAAGTAGTCCTGGTCTAGATATATTTCACTATAGCTGAAATCCCAATACACTTGAACAGGTTAAGAATTAACCTTGTACATCTTTGGAATAATCTTATCATGATTGCCTTGAATCCTTGTTTCCATTTCTATATACCTCTTGCTACATCCATAGTATAGCTAGTCTCCCCCTTTTTAAGGCCTATCCTCCCCCTCCCCCAACCTGAAGAGACACTTTTGGTCATCTTCAGTCCTGCTCACAGAATGGGAAAAGGACCTCCCTCTCAAGTTACAATAGCTTCCCATACGTGGTGGGCAGGCTCTTTCTTTTGTGCTATGGAATGATCCATAAAATCCATGCTATCAAGAATTAATTCAGGCTTGTCACTTTAGGCACCTTAATGATTTGCACACAGAGGCACAAAACAGGCAACTGTTATTCCTACCGAGCTTCGTTTGCAGATTCTGATATTTGGAATTACAGCTGTGTAGAGATCCATATGTGAAAGGCAAAATGTGATTCAGCGCATGACACCATCACGTGCTCCAAATTTTACCCATCAACTCCAGATCTCTGCAAGCCCTATTAAGTATCTAGTACTTGCATTTTTACTAGAGGAAGGAGTAGAACCTATTAAAATATATCTGGATTGCAGAAATGCAGAATGATCACTATACAACAGCAAAAAGCTGTTGTTATTTTGCTGCCATCTAATAGTCATTTGCATTTTTGCATCCCAACTACTATCCTTAAAAAATAGATTTGGAGCTGCCCATGAAAATACAAAATTATTTTTCAAGTTGGAATGTCAAACTGTTTTAATCTGCGCAACTGTTTTACATGGGCTCAGTTAAAAAACCTCTAATAATGATACTATGTGATTCTCCCACTCCCAAACTGGAAGATTAGCCAGAGAGAACATTCTAAGAATTGCAAAACTGCACCATTGGTATAATCGTTAGTGTGAGAGCTGGTTTCCAGAAAGACACCTTATTTTCAGGACTGTGTATAGTATTTTTTTTTTTGCAATGCCTCAGAAAGATCATATTAAAAATTGAAGCACCGGTTAGAAAGCAGATTCCCCCCCCCACTGACTTTGGGTTACTTACTAGCGATATTAGCGTCTCTACCACCTGCCAAGCTCTGATGTTCAAATTAATTAATGAATCTGCGCTTATGAATCAGCCACTTACTTGATTTCTAGGATGAACCAGATATTAAAGCTTTGTTATATTGGAAGGTAAACTATTCTCTCTCTTTCAACTTCTCATCTCATCCATCTTAATTTTGGTAATTAAGAACTATGGAAATCTCATGTTTTTACCAATGTTGTATCCTAGCATCCATTAGGCCATATTTTCCTTTTCAATTCACACTGGCCACATCACACTGGCCACATCAATATTACATCTTTCCTACCCAGAAAGCACACGCAGGCAACAAAATCATGAGAATACGTGCCTGATGGTTGCAAATAGGATTACTGCTTCTTGGGGGAAAACAGCTGCCTAGTTCTGTAGAGCATCAGGCTTTCCACACAGGAAATTCAGATTTAGAAATAGCCTGTAAATTGTACTGAATCCTCTCATGCAATAAATGTGTAGGGAGTTACAATTTAAAAAATGGATTATAAGAAAAGACTATTTTACAAGAGATAATATATAATTTCCTCCACCAAAAGAACTCATGAAAATGCTACTTGCTGCATAGCAAATATTTGATTACAATGGGCAGCTCCCTCATGTTTTTCTAGTGTCGCTGTTCTTCATTAATTAAGTAGTTAGTCACAATTAAGGCTGAAATCTCAACATCAGGTGAAATTGAGATTGCACACAGCTGCATTGTCCCATTCATAAGCGCACCGAACCTTAATGTCTAGGTTGCAAAACTCTAAATGACCAATAGATGGAAGCAAAGAGATTCAGAAAACTATCTCGCTCTCTGCAGCCTTTTAAAGGTTGCCAAGATCTAGAAGCCCTAATTAAATTCCTTCATGCACATCTTACTCTTTCACTGTATATCCTATATAATAATTGGCTTTCCACAACAATTTTCAGCAGTAACCTTCTCTGCTGATTAAGTGCTATTTGGAATTTTGCCTGTGGCTGCTGAAATAGCCCTTTTTCTAGCCTACCTACTGTTAACTTGCTGCAAAAGTTCAAACAGCCTCTAGATGGCAGTAGACAGTTAGAATTATCTGTAACTATTTGGATTCTTGCAGCAGAGTTACATTAGGCCCACTCTTTCTTTCTTCTCTTTGGTTTCCTTGCCTTCCAAGAGTCACTAATGGCTGGCCAACTTCTAAGTCAGAGTGGGAGCAGGAATTTGAGAACAAAGAAATTATTTCCCAGCCTTCAAGTGGCAATGGCCTTCTGTATATAACAAGGCAGTTCTCGGGCATAAAAGCTATTAGGCAAAGGAATGGCAGCCTTGGCATCTATTCCATATTATACTCCTTCATTCCTCCTTAAGATACAGTATCTTTGAGCAACCTACAGAAACTTTATATATTATTTTTTTTATTATTTCTCTCTTAAATATAACTTTCAGTTTTATACTTTAAGTTATCTGTAGCACAGGTAACAAAAAAGCAGCCCGAGTATTTACATTTCTTGCACTGAAAAATGATTTGGCTTCTGGAAGCAGCAGCATATCTTCAATGCTTTTAAGTCTTCTAGATACATTATTTTACATACTCTCATTTGTCCATGGTATCAACTCTGGGGCTAAATGTTAATGGTCTAAGTACAAACTACACCCTTTCAAAGTGCAAAACTGTGCTGTTTCTATTATCGAATGGTCTCTTCTTTCAAGGCCTTTTGGGGTTTGTATGGGGAGAAATCCTTTGGCCAGATTAACTGGAATACATATTAGAACTTTGTGACATGTTCTGAATTCCTCAGCCTCCTAATCCTATCTCTGTCTGTCATATACTTGGTCCTATTAGAAGGCTTGAAAAATTTCAAAGAACAGAAGGGAAGAATTAAAATCTGGCAAGAGTAAAAATAGAATGCTGTGGAAGATGCCAAACTTTGAAACATTCCAAAAATTATTGCAATATAAAAAATTACCTCAGCACCTCAGGAACTCCTTGGGAAAACCAAAAACTAGATTTGGTAAAAGACTGGACAAAGTCCTTTAATACAATGGCACTCCCAGCTGGGAAGTCCATACTAATGTCTTTGCTAGCTCTTTCCTCTGTAGAGTAAGGGCTTTAAATGGAGCATGGCATTCTCCTCCCATCCCACACTGGGTTACACAGCAATTTCTTGTAAAAAAATAAGTTAATTCAGGAGCCCCTATAAGACCTTTCCCCTCAAAGAGAGGCTGTTAAAAGAAAAAGAACTTCCCTTCCCAGTATACCCCAACCACCAGACACAGGGTTTCAGAGTGGCTTTTGCTTAGATTGGTGGGCTTCCTCAGCTGCTCTCTGGCCAATCCATGTTTCTATTTCTTTAAAAATAGAAGTAGTCACATCAGGAAGCTCTTTGTGGAGAGCATGGAAGGCTTCGTCATATACCTGCAGAATGCAAGAAAGGAAGTTGAAGGCACATTGTAAATTACTTCTGATAGACCATTCTTCTAATATATGCCTTTCGTGCCATTTTAATTTGCAATTCTGGCCACATCTTGTCCTATAGCTATCTAATTAACCCAATTTTTGAAGAACTATCTTTAATTAGGAAGCAATCTTGACTTTTGTATTTGTAAATTTTTGCTTATTAGGAAGGTGGTTAGTACCTTAGAATATTTTAATCACATACTTTCCCCTAGTGCTCAGATGTGTTGTATAACACTGCGAAGCAGCACTAACGCAGACTCTCTAACCTTTCTCCATTGCAATACTTTTAGTGTCCATGAATTAAACACATTGGGGCATAGATGCAGGAATTTCACTGAAGATTGCTCCTTTCATACATATTTATGTTTATATTTATAAAACTCTAGTAACAGCTTAGAAAATCCTGCTCATTTGCTGAAAGACATTTGCTGGTAAACATCTCAAATATCTGATTAATAAAGTGTTATTGAAATATTTTTATTCATTGAAATGCCACTAAGTATTTCATGCCCTATTTTGCCTGCTCTGTATATTCCTCCTCTCATGTACGACACCAAGAAAAAGATAATCAAAACTTTTAAAATGTTACATCTACAACTCTTTTCCATTCCTTCCATCTATGTTTTAGTCCTGTGCCTTTATTTATCTCCAGCCACAATGTGTTTTTTTCCCCTAATACCTCCATTATTTTCTCTTTTGATTTGGAATTTCCTGTCTGAATGCCCATTTACTCAGTATACTCACAATAACCCTCTATGCCCAGTGACTCTATGAAAAATAACCTAATCTGTTCCTTATCTACAAAATACATTTAATATTTGTTTATATACTTAGTTACACTCATCACCCTCTTTTTTATTCGCAAATTTCAGGTAGAAACTATCTTTTGCTAATCTCTAATATTAAGTTAAGAACGCACCATTTTTATAATTTACATTTCATCTGTTATGTTAGAATTCAGTCATCTGATCCATAAATGTCCACTGTCAAGTAATAATACTGCCTTTAAAATGTACATTGTTTCACCAACTCAAATCTATAAATACGTCTTATAAATAGTAAAGTATGGCATGAGGAATTTCTAATCACGTTTCAGAGTTTACAGTATACACAAGAGAAATCCTAAGGAAAATTCCTAAATATATTCACTGTGATGTTTTCAGTGTGTCCAGTTGCTCCAGTAGAGACTGGAAATTATCTAACAGAGAAGAGAACAAGGGAGTTGGAAGGGACTTTGGAGTTCTTTTAGTTCAATCCCCTGTTCAAGTAGGAAACTTTATACCATTTCAGACAAATGGTTGTTTGTCTATGGGCAATACACAAATTTGAAATAGCCAAGGGGATGGATCATGCATTTTAAATAATCCTTTTTTTAAATGCTGTTGTTCTATGCTACTTCCATGTGCAGTTTTGGAGGATCCTTATATCTATTTCTGATTAAAAAATTATGTGCTAATGAAAACTGATTCATTCTGTCTCCTGAAATGCAACTTGCTTCTTTTAGGTATTTTTCTGGGCATTTTTATAGAAGTGAGATTTTTATAAACAGCCATTGTACTTGCTATTTTTGAGTGAATGTATCTCATGTTTAAGTCCTGCTAAAAGCAATAGGATTAATCAATCCCTTAGTAAATGGGCTTTGAATTATGGTGAATGGAAGAAATTGAAAGTTTTACTTGAATATCATCCCAAAATTTATTTCATCCGAGCCTTCTCAGTACCTGAAAAACTATAGCATGCCTACGTCTAGATAATTTTGTAAAATATCTGCTTAGACCAATACATCTGAATCACTGAAAAGAGCACAACTTTAGAAACAATAATTGTTTGATCCTGCAAAAATTAAATAAGTTAACCTTGAATGTTTTATCCTGACTTGGGGCCGTATCCATCAACAAGTAAGACCCTCTGATGTCGCAGAGTTTGTCCGGTGAACCATGGAGCACCAAGATGGGGAGAAACAGTTTAGGGAGAGAGCGTTCGATTTTGGCAATAGCATTCAGTAGCTGAATGACAAAGGAGACTTTCATGCCACCATGATAGACCAGGGGGTCTGAACGGTAATTTTCAACCTGTTGGGAGTAAAATGACATTTCAGACATTTTAGCCAGCAAATAATCAACTTCTGATAAGCACTTTTTCTGCCATTTTGGAAGAAATATTTTTAAAGAGGATACATTTTAATAGTCACATACCCTTTCACGTTTGATTAGGTTGCAAATAAATGCCCTTCCCCTTTGAATTCAGATTTGAAACGTAATTTTTAATCTTATTTCAAATGTATGTCAATGTCTGACAAAGAACTATGTCCAAGCAATTCACAGTACACAGACTACTGCGAATGGCCAAAAGACGAGTGCCCACTGGTAAGTGGCAGAAGGGAATCTAACTCTCTAGATCAGGGATGGGGAACAATGGCCCTTTTATGACTTGAAGACTTCAACTCCCAGAACTGATGAGGAAGGGAAGAAATTTGGTTTAGAACAGGGGTGTCAAACTCGCGTCGTCACGTTGTTGTCACGTGACATATCACAACTTTCCCCCCTTCGTTAAAACGGGTGGGCGTGGCCAGTGCATGATGCATCCGGCCCACGGGCTGCGAGTTTAACACCCCTGGTTTAGAAGGATTTTATTTTGCACACACACGGTCAGGGAAGGGGCAAGGGAGAAAGAAAATTATGCTAACAGAAAAAGTGTAAACTCTTTTTGCAGCAGCCTGATATTTTTCATAGCAGCCCTGACATTTTCACCCAAATCCATTTGCCTTTTCTTTTCCAATTTAAACAAAAGTGCTGGGTTCTTCCGGCTACTTAGCAACTAACTCTAGCCTAAAAACTGCCCAGTTGTTTGGTGCTGTTCCACAGCATCTAACACAGAGAGGCAACATAGCTCCAAGCTGTTTCACTTACTAAAAAGCAGCAGTTTGAAGCACTCTTGAAAGAAAGAAAAAAATCACAAAGGAGTGGGTGGTTGAATTGACAGACGTTCCCTTCCCACAGAGTAAAATGATATAAACTGGTATGACATACTCCCTTCGCCACCCCAGTACAAAGCCACAAATGCTAGGAGATGGGCTTTTTTTGTTTTGTTCTTGACCCCCTAACCCTGTTTTATACTGATATTTTAAAAACTCCTAGAAATACAAGAGACTCAAGAGATGTGCAACTTTTGAAAGTTACTGATCCAAGTATGACATTACGTGACTGTCCAAGCAAGGGACACAGTGAAAGAACAGAAGAAAAATAGCTAGAGATTACACTTGATTTTTAAACTCTGATTTAGCGTAAATAGGAACATATTTGAAACCGTCAGCAAGGTGTTGCAAATTGAGAGCTTCTGGAGAAAGGCTGTGGAGGATAATGATGATTTTAATGAGGGATGCAGAAAGGCAAGAAAGGACAAGTCGAAGATCTTTCTTTTTTATTACATTTCTTTTTTTCCAGTATTCAGTCTGCATTCATTAATTTCTTTAAGCATCATTTGCCCAGTTTTGCATACTATTAATGAACACAGTCCAGATTTTTCATTGAAGTTTTTTATAACTTAAAAAAAAACCACCTCAGAACCACAGATTCTCTCTTCATCCAACCACCTTTAAAGGCAGCATATTGAGAGGAACGGAATAACTTAATAGTGATATCCATGCTTTGTGTACAGAAGGTCCTTAGTGTTTCTGATTAGAAGTAGAAGTGTTGAATACTACATCTATGTGTAACCTTCACTTAAAATCTATTCATAGTACAGGTAGTTCTTATTTAGTGACTGCCCTGACTGCAATCAATCTGCAACTTCATACACAGCTCATGAACAAAAAGTAACTCTGCAACTAAGCCTCACGTTTGCTGCAAAGCAAAGCTGAAGTAAGATCATAAGCACAAGCATGGTTTCACTTAGTGACCACTTCTGTTAATGGCTGACTTGCTGGTCCCAATTGTGGTAGCTAAACAAAGGATTACCTGTAGTTGTTTGCTATTATTTATCACTGACATTTATACTTAAGAATGAGATAATCAGAACTCTACTATATTTTAAATGTGACTCTACCATCCATTAATTTATTTACATAAATTTCTTTTAATATCCAATCTATGTTTGTTTTTTGTTGCTGTAACCCAGTAAATGGAAATCTGCAGTAAAATGTCTGTTATCTGGATTTTATTTTGGATAATTACACCGTTTAATTCCAGAAAAAAACCATACATGGTTGGTGTGGTTTCACTGCTATTATCACATTTTCTGTTTTTTGATTACTTTGCCAATTACAGAATTGCTATATCTAAGTTATAAAAATCTGGGCTACCGCTAGGTGACAGCAAACAGATATACTGCACGACTCCGTGTTACAATCTGGCAGGCGCCTCATTTCCCCCCCAGTTTGGATACAATAACTGTAATGCTAATAGAATTCTGCTTCCTGACCTGAAAACACTAATGATTTTTAGAATTTATGCAACATTTCAATGTTCCCTCTAAGCTCGTATACATAACACCCTCTCCTTTAAACAAAGAACTAAATGGTTGCTAAATGAACATGTGACTTTCAAGAGACAGGCTGGGAAGATCATGGTTGCTGCCCTGTCATTTAGATAAAGTTCTCTTGGACAGAGTCCTGCACCCTCCCTCCTCACAGGGCAGAGAGATTGCTTAAGCAAGCTATCTTTTCCTGAGCTGCATTTCTCTGCAGTGCAGCCTTTCCCTAAAAAATGCTAACTACAAGTTAACAAGCTCAGCTCTGTGACCTTAATTAGTTCATTAGAACCTTACATCAGGCTGTACTGCTGCCTGAAAGTGATAGGATCTTAATTAGTTTCACACTGTGAAACTTGTGTGAAGTGTGAAGTGTGTGAACACACACACTTGTGTTGCCAAGTGCACGAAATTTGGTTGTAAATGCACACGTTGGTCTGAAAATGTTTTTTTTTTTTAATGTTTATAAAAGTTTGCTCAATGAGGTAGTTGCTAAACGAGGAATAGCTTTATCCCAGTATTTGTTACAATCATAGTTGTTTGAAAATTTCTAATGTATAGGTTTCTGCCTTCAGCATATATTTACAAATTACTGCCTCAAGTTTAGTATGACCAGTGTGGAGTGTAATTTATATATATATATCTGTATGTGTGCAAACATGTATTAGAAATAGTTGTGTTCCATTCAGTCTTTAAAATAATTCCTATACATTCTATTATTTTCTTTTCATAGAATACTTTCAGATTTTGTTTTGGAGATTTCTAAGAACCCCTTTAGGTCCTATTTTTTCAGTCTGATATTTCCTCAATAACATCAGACCAATAAATCCAAATGACCCGCAAATCCAAATGAGTTGTGTCCTTTGGACTTCACTGACATAGATTATGAGAGTTGTCTTGAATTAAAAACTGCTAATGTAGCATTAGCTTTCTATAGTGACTCTGTATCTGTATGGCAATCCAATGGAGGTATGGAACAGGTGAAATGATTATATAAGCTGTTGATTGGTACTCTCCCATATTTTACATTTAATTGTTTTTAATTGCTTTAGTTTGTTTTTTATTTATTTTTCTTACTGTTGTTTTTTGTTTATTTTTTGTTATTTTGTAAGAGACACACATGTGTGATGCAATATATAAATTAAATAAACAGAGGCTAATATAGTATTTTTGATTTATTGTATGCGAGACCAAAAAAAGTTCAATAGGTCTTTACCATGATTTTGATAATTTGTCTACATTTTCATAGAGTTTATTTCCAATTGTATTGGACATTATTTGGTATTATAGGATTTTTATAATATTGCTTGTAGAAATGCAATATAAATGTATTATTAATAATATTTAATTGTCTGATAAATCTATATACTCTTAACAAAAGAAAACAAATGAAACTCTTCTTAGAGTACCATCTTAGCTGTTCCCATGTGGTTGTTATACATATGGTGCCTATTCTACATCATCTTGTGACTGGATTAAAGCTTGGATATAGTAATAAGGGTTGCTGTGATATAAAAAGCCAAGCATAATGTCTTAAATTATTCCACCTTATATTCACAGTGTAGGAACTATATCTTGGCTGCTCCCCATGTTAAAATTTGGTGTACTAATGACGTTTTTCAAATATTTTTCCAGCTAAGAAGAGGCCCTCAGTGTGGGGAAGGAGGCTTGATTCAGAATGCCCACATGTACTGTAGTCACAATGCAAGTCCATTTAACCATCTGTATGTATCTTGATTCAAATAGAAATATGATCACAATCTTCAGTTTACAACTGAAAGTACAATAAAGGAGATCTCTCCCTAAGGCAGGCAAGACAGAAAATAATTGTGTTGAACAGCAATGCTGCCTTATCTTTTATATGGCCTATTTTTGGGGTCTACTGTCTTCCTGATGTTTCACACTTCAACTCTAAGGAGTTCCATCTCATTTGAATCTCATTAGTAGCCAACAAATTATGGAGGGCACCAGGTTGGGGAACACTTCTCCAGCACATAACAAAAGAATTGAGATTTGGAATTATGCATCTGATTTAACTAACCAGAAGGGGGGGAAAACCTAAAATGTCTCAAATCCTTCTACATTTCAGTTTGTGCTTTAAAAACCAAACTGCTATGAACACAAACAAATCAGGAAATTCTTGGAGACTATCCCAATGATATTTATAGAGACTAGATATTGGTCTGCCTGATGAATATATTCAACATGTAAATAGTGGCTGTTCCCAGCACAATCTGAACTTGTATTCTGCACTATTGAATGTGGGTGATATTATGAAGCTGGAGACTTATTTCTGTCAAACTGCAGCTCTTTTACACATTGCTTTTTAGAAGAAAATTAAAAGTAGCAGATAAAGTAACATGGTGTTACAATCCAGGTCAAATTTTAGGTTCTTAAATGTCTGAAAAGCTGCTCTGTATAGTAGGAAGGTATCTCAAGGTGAATGGCTACTAGAAACACAATACAGCAGTTTATTTACTAATCTGCTTAAAAGAAGCATCCAGAACCATTTTACTACATCATTCATCTTTGACTGCATATATAATTTCTTGGGCATTTTGGCATGGCAGTTTATCTAAATTTTCATAATAGCATAGAAAAATATACAGCTAGGCCTTATATAAAGGCAACGTCATTAGGCTCATTGGACAACTTCCCTAATATCCTGAAGGCATTGAGTCTGGTAATATAAAGGTGTCCACAGGAGTAAAACAGAGGAAGGGGACCTTGTGAGAATAGGTATCATAACAGAAATCTGACAGCTGACATTCTTTCACCAGATGTGGAAAGTAAAGGCAGAATTTGTCACTATGTGAGTCATATTATTTAATCTGCTTTTCATTCAGGAGCACCAGGACACAAACTCCCTCTTCCTAATAACACACCCTGTGAAGTTGATTGGGCTGAAAGAGTGACTACACAAAGTGACCCAGTTGAGAATGGACCAGAGCCTGCATATCTATTCAACCTCACAGTAGCTACCGTGAAAGTCTGAGATAATAATAAGAGTAGTAAAACAAAGGACTGATTTCTATTAAATGATCTCTACTTCTCATTGATCCGGAGAATAAACAGCAGTCATGATATTTTCTGAGTTCCTAGATACTCATGACAGTAGTGTTATACAGCAGAGATGACTTATTTCTGCTACATGGATTACTGTCTCTCTGTCCTTCAGCTAATTTGTTTGGAGGCAGAATGCTCCTGCCTTCTTTTTATTCCACATCAACAGACCATTGTTCACAACACGGTCCAAAGACAAATTTATCCATGCAACTAAATCTGTGATAATATCCCCCCCCAAAGTGTTTTAACTTATCTTCCTGAAAAAAATGTTTTGACCTTCACGTTAAACATACGTATTAAATATAATGGGCTGAACATGTTTGAGCATTTTATCATTACTGCATTTGTAGTATTCTGTTTCTATATGGATGTCATACCTCCTCTCAACATTACCAACATCAGAATTTCATCAGCATACATTAATGTTTAACAGGACTTACAGTACCTAGTCAGTAGAATAAAAAAATTTAAAAATAGAAAAAAATGGCCAACGGGAATATGTATTCACTATACTTCATGACTACTGACAAAGTGGCATTTTTAAAATCTGCATCAGAGGTGTGTTCTTACCGGTTCTATCCGTTTCTATAGAACCGTTAGTAACTCAGCGATGACGTCACGGAGCCGGTTCTGTCGGTGTCTCCGTGGGTGCTGCCATCTTGGATTTTGCTTCTGTGCATGCGCATAAGCTAATTTTTGCTTCTGCACATGCGCAGAAGCAATTTTTTGATTGCTGCAGGCGCGCATGCGCAGGGCGCAACCGGCAGCGAAAGGATCCAGAACCCACCCCTATCTGCATGTATTTTTATACTTGGTTAACCACTGAGACTCTGGTACTTGCAGCAGCATACAAGACTGATAA
This sequence comes from Thermophis baileyi, assembly GCA_003457575.1. Lineage (NCBI taxonomy): Eukaryota > Metazoa > Chordata > Lepidosauria > Squamata > Dipsadidae > Thermophis > Thermophis baileyi. Next base: position 181,620 of record QLTV01001166.1, on the reverse strand, counting down.
ATAAATTAAAATGTAAGGATAAATTAACACCTGCCAATCATATACTCACTTGTGTCATAGAGACCTAAATCATTTAAATGTATTGTAATGCTTCTACAGCAAGCTTAAACACCATATCTTTTCTTCCTTCAAAACAGTCATGGCAAAAACATTATTGTTGCAGTGATTCATCTTATGTTTTTTTTTTCCTCCACTCTCATCAAAACACTTATCTCTAGCATAAATGAAAGATGGAAGGTCATGCAGACTGAAAGAATCAGATGTACCTCACAGATTTGACACAAATCCATCAACCAGTACAGACAATCCTTTCTGTGATTTCTCTTCCTTACTTCAGACTGCTCATAAAAATATCTGGAGGAGGCCATTTCAGTCTCCGTATAATACAGGTTACTTACAAACTTACAAACATTTGTTTAGTGGCCATTCAAAGTTACAACGGCACTGAAAAAAGTGACTTATGAGGGTTTTTTTCCCCATTTAGGACCTATGGTCACATGATCAAAATTCAAATGCTTGGCAACTGGTTCATATTTATGATGATATGCAGTGTCCTGGGGTCATGTGATCACTTTTTACAACCTTCTGATAAGCAAAGTCAATGGGGACACCAGATTCACTTAATAACCAGATTACTAATTTAACAATTGTAGTGATTCACTTAACAACTGTGGCAAGGAAGGTCATAAAATGGGGCAAAGCTCACTTAGCAACATAAACTTTGGGCTCAATTGTGGTCGTAAGTCGAGGACTACCTGTACTGTAAGTATGTTCTATTCCCTCTAGTTATATTTCTTTGATTTGTACGAAGACGGAATTGCTCACTTATGATCTAGTTATACTGAATGGGAAAGAGCCAAACTATCACAAGGCAATACATTGACTTTCAGGGCAATACAATTCTCACCTCTTTCTTATTCCGGGAAATGACATTTGGATCAATAGATCCCAGAGACAAGTTTGGCAGGACAAAGTTAAGTATTTTAGCTGCAAATACCTGAGGGAGAAAAATATAATTAATATCTTGGAAGGCAAGAAGAGAATTATAGAAGTCAGTTTTGCAGGTGGCAGAAACTTTTTTTTTTTTTAGCTTAACCACTACATTGTTACTGCATTCCAGCTGACAATCTGCTCCTGAATGCCAACAAATGGATTTATTCCAAATGTACCAGAAAGGCCGAAAAGATTCTCAGGGCTATTCATAAGGGAAAGCTTGATGCAACTGGCGTTATTCCCCAAAACCTCTTTGTCCTACTTTAGGACTCTTACATTTCTTCCTGACAACAAAAAAGGGAAGGAATCCTGGCTGAAGAAGTTGAGAGAAAGCCAGCTTTTCCCCTCTTCAAGGGAAGTCAGGGTTGTTTGCCAGGGTTCCTTCTTGTTGCTATTCACTTTGTATTTTAGTTTCCTACAGTGACAATTGTAGCTTATGTGATTTACAGTATAGTTCTTTAAACATGGTAAACACATTCTGTAGCAGGGATACAAATAAAGAGAAAAGTGTGTACACATTGACTAAAGAGATCTATTGCACAGCTAATTTCTGGGAGTTAAATACAAAAATATGAAGATGCCAAAAGAAGAAAAGAAAATATTTGAAAAAATTCCACTAATAGGATTCTATAACTGACCCCAATGCTGAATAATCTCTGATCTTCTGTAGATTACATTCTAATTAAGTGGTCATCACTTAAAAACAACGATAGCCAAGAAAATACTTTGCCAGGCCTATTTTAAGGACACATTCATTACTGCATGCAGTAATGTTTCCTGGAAAATGTAAAATGAAATCTGTGACCTTGATTTTCTATGAATCCATTAAATGTAATAATATCCATAACATTCTCTGATCCTCCTGCATCAAAGATTGCTACGGACTGTGGGAAAAATATATTGTATTAATGATAAAAAAATAAAGCAAAAGTTCTCTCAGAATAGAAAGTTTCAAAGCTGACACAATTTCAGAGGGGTCTATGACAGCTCACCACAGCCAACTCGCCATGGCCATCTCACCATGGCCAACTCGCCGAAGCCAACTTGCTGAGGCTAACTCGCCATGGCTGTCTCACCATGGCCAACTCGCCGTAGCCAACTTGCTGGGGCTAATTCGCCATGGCTGTCTCACCATGGCCAACTCGTCGTAGGCAACTTGCTGAGGCTAACTTGCCACGGCCAACTCACCACGGGACAACTCGCTGTGGGACAAGAGTTAGACTAATATTGAAGAAATAGTGGAATAGAATCATTAAAGAAAGGATGCCAAAGAAGGGACAAAATGAAATGTGAATGTCAAAAATTAAAATATTTTTAAAATTATTTTAAATAATTAAATTGAATTGTTGAATTGTCCCGCAGTGAGTTGTCTTGTGGCAAGTTGGCCATGGGGAATTTTCCCGTGGTGAGTTGGCTGCGGCGAGTTGTCCCATTCCGATTTCAGAGACATTTACAGGAAACGCAAGTGACACTGCCCCAGTCTGCAGAGGGCTCTGTTGTGAAGTGCAGCTGTGGCATCTAATACTCCCCCTAGGACTCTCCTTTTTACAAAATTAGATTTTGTTGGTTTAATACCTCCAATCTTTTTTCTTCCATTTTGCTGAATATTTAAGCTAATGAAGAGTTCTGTTCCTAATACAGTGAAACTTCATTTTATCGTACCCTAGTTTAGTGGACGTTGAAGTCAATGAACAGAACTTGTACCTGAAGTAGTGCAGATGATTTAGTTAAATTACCACAATTTGTGTGAATTTACATCATTATATTATAAGCCTAATGACATGAACTGACACAAATGACAAATTATATAATTGGCATTATTACATAAGTGACATAAATTTGGATTTAATGGACATTCAGGCTTAATGGACATGCTCTCCTGTCTAATGGTCTATGAAACAGATGTTTGCATGTACAAATATTGCTTATTAATTTTTGATTTTTTCAGAATATAAGTAGTTTAATTCTTATCTTATGATTGCTAATATACCCTATCCAACATATTAGGAGTCAGGCTGATAGAAAAGGTGCTTTATTAAGTTAATACCTCACAAATGAATAATTATCCATATTGGAGAGATGCCCTTCTCACAAAACTAGCTTATTAATGGAATGTTTGAAAAACAGACTCTGTAATATTCAACTTTTAAAAACTTAGCCAATCATATCTGTGAGATAAAGATATTGCTAATCCTCAGCCCCATCAGCCTTCCTTTGTTAGATACCTCTTGAATAAGCAAGATCAGCAGCTAATTTAATGCTCTAATTGTAAGTAGTCGTAGCAGTTATTACATAACAATTTGCTTTTAATTGCATTCATCCAAACCTCTCCTAAGCAAGCAGTTTTCATTAAAGCTTGGTAAAGTGCTGAATAGACTGTGTGGCTGTACACCCAGGTTGTTGCTATCGCTGCAGCTGCTACCTACATAATTTATGGGGCAACATTCCAAATTAGGAGCAGGCAGGAGTAAAAATGTAGCTCCTTTCAGCAACCCTTTAAAGAAGGTTTTTCATGAGCCCACGGAAAAGTTCAGCTACTTTTAAGAGTTGCTAACAAGAGAGAGCTGTAATGAGAATCATTGACCCAAGAGAGTTTTACAAGTTTTTGCAGCACATGGTTTAATAAATAAAGGTCTAGGGCAGTGGTTCTCAACCTTCCTAATGCCGCGACCCCCGCTCCGCCGCCGCGACCCCCGTCCTGCCCCCTCCCCGCACGCGATGAGGTGACAAAGGGGGTGTGGCAGGCTAGCGCGCGCTTAGACGACCCCTGTGAAAGGGTCGTTCGACCCCCAAAGGGGTCACGACCCACAGGTTGAGAACCACTGGTCTAGGGAGAAGGAAATGGAACACAGGTGGTCCTCGACTTATGGAAGTTTATTCAGTGACTGTTCGAAGTTACAACACTGAAAAAAGTGACTTGTGACCATTTTTCACACTTATGACTACTGCAGCATGCCCATGGTCATGTGATTTATATTTGGATGCTGGACAACTGACTCACATTTATGACGGTTGCAGTGCCCAAGAGTCATGTGATCCCCTTTGACAACCTTTTGACAAAGTCAATGGGGAAACCAGATTCACTTAACAAACGTGTCACTAATTTAACAAATGCAATTATTCACTTAACAAATATGGCAAGAAGTCATAAAATGGGGCAAAACTCACTTAACAAATTTCTCACTTAGCAATATAAATTTTGGGCTCAACTGTGGTCATAAGATGAGGACTATCAGTATACAATACTCTTGTCAGGTCTGCTTACTTGATCTGATTCATCATATTGTACAATATCAGATAAGGTGATAGTATATGGCAGTGATGGTGAACCTTCCGGGACACGACCCGGAAGAGAAGCTGCCAAGTGGGCATGCACACGCTGGGAAATGAACTTCTGGTTTCGGGCGCACACTTGTCTTCCAGTTACTGGCGTGCATGCGCGCGTGACGATCAGCTGGCCGGCATGCATGCACACAACGGAAACCAGAAGACCAGCTCTTCCGGTTTCCGGCACTGCCACACGCGCAAAAACAGCTGATTGTTGATCACGCATGCATGCCAGGAAGCCGGAAGAGGAAAGGGCGACGCCGCGCGTGCCAGCCGACATGGCTCCACGTGCCACTTTGGGCACGTGTGCCATAGGTTCGCCATCACGGGTATATGGTATGGGGCATACATGACTGTTTATAAACTATCAAGGGGAGGAAATTTCTCCACAATAGGAAATTATTGTAGGCTGAGAATAAGCTCCATGAATGAGTCCATAGACTAGCTGTGGAGCTGGTTGTTAGTTTTTCCTTGCCAAACTTAATAAAGTTTAAGCAGCACCTACTTAAAATAATTATTTTTAGAACTGTCTGTTAGAAGTGAAGCTAAAACAATTTGAAACCCCCACCAAAAAAACCCCATATCCATTACTCTAGTCAACCCAATAGAGGTTGGTACAGAAGCTGAGGTCTCGATGGTTCTAAGAGACCTCCAAAAATTGTTACCAGATTGCATTTTTAATATGACTGAAAGGGGAAGCTGATTAAATACAGGGGAGGAGAGCAATCCTATTAACTGCATTCAATTGTGGAAATAAATTTTTGTCTTGGCCCCACCAATTGCATTTGGGAGTGCAGCCCTGGGGATACCACTCAAAGCTTAAGAGTGGCTTTCTGCCCAGAGAAAGCTGCACACTCTGTGCTAAGTTATGAATTGTTTTAACCATGCCTTTTGAACATGTCACAGGGCTTCATCACTCAAACACCATGGTTTACAAACCACAAAGAGTTCACACACCAGGCTAAGCAAACTGCATTAAGGCGTAGCATAGCATGGGAACTTAGCCAGAGATCATGCATCTGGAAACTGAGGGAACAAAAGCAGCTTGGGAAGAGAGATTTGTCAAAATAAATGTACAGGAAATGGAAAAGGTTAGTACAAGGTTCTTGCTCTAAATTGCAATTCTGATTTTTGTGAGAAAAAGGGCATCTTCATTTATTATAATATGTATTTAATCCTTCAGCTTTTGTACTGGCCACAAGCCTTTTTACATTTAATTTTAGGAAGAGCCTTAAATTCATGTATTTAAAAAAAAGAAAAGAAAATAGTTCTCTACCACATATAGAGAGGTTAGGCTGGTGAAAGAAAGGGCTATTATCTCAAGAGAGTAAGATTTTTAGCTGACATTTAGATAGTGTGCCTGGAATTAAATGAACACCTTTTTTTTTTTACCTTGATTGGTGTCGCTACATCAGGACTTGCCACTACTAAAGGAGAAATTAATACCATGCCTGAAAAGTCATTTGGTCTTTCGCACGCGGTGAGGATGGCAATGGCTCCTCCCTGAAATGAAAAAGCAAGCAATGGGTTGATGATTGCTAAGACTATTGATCTCAGTAAAGCAGAGGTGAGAAGTTTGTGCAACACTACAACTCCCAGGATGTCTTACCATTGGCATGCTGACTGGAGTGACAGCTGAGTTGGAATTTAGAAATACCTGAAGTGTCATGGTTGCCTCCCCCCCCCCGCCGTCATATAACAAAAAGAGATGACAAGCACTTATGGGCAGGTACATTATCAAGGTCATTGTCTTGAGAACCTTGCCAATTTATTCTGGCAATGACTTATTGTTGCAATGGCCACAACTATATTCAATTTCCTTCTGCACCCAGAAAAAGACAAATTTAGATCAATTCCATTATTATGTACCACTGATTCCAACCAGCAATATAAAATAACAGACAAAAAACCGTCAAAGGAACTGTGGAGGTGATAATTTCAGAACTTATGTAATGAATGAAAGCATGTATCACCAAGTGTGCAATTCACCTGCATCGGCAGCAGAGCCTCGTGGCAGGGCTTCAAAAGGTGTTTCAATACCATTTCTAGGCATTGTGTAACACTGGAATACCCAGAAATACAACTGCACAAAAGAAATCATCCTAGGAATCACAATACAGCTATTAGGTGTTTGTTAAAGAGTGTTCTTCTTTATTTACATATTAAACTCATATATATTATTCCTTTACAAGGAAAACCAAAAATGCAAAATAATAAATAGATAAATAGATAAATAAATAAATAAATGTAAATCACTTTCCCTGCTCCCTCAAACTACAATCAGATTTTTACAAAATGCAAGAGGAAAGACAGCATTTTTCCAGCAGTATGGAAAAAATTGGCTCCCAGCATGTCCATAAAGGCCCCAAAATGGAAGAGAATGAGAAGCAGACAGGAGTAAATCAAGAGATTCATAGTGAGTTAAGGAATGATGCAACTAGAAAGAAGGGAATGGCAAGTAAACAGTCTGATCAAGCTATGGGATGAAACAGAAGCCAAAGGGCAAGTCAAAGTGACCAAACTATACCCCAAAGTTAGATTAATAAGACATCAATATGTGCTTGCATTCAAAAATGTATGATTTAATGAGCAGTGATGGCACAGGGGTTAGAATGCAGTACTGCAGGCTACTTCTGCTGACTGCCAGCTGCCTGCAGTTCGGCAGTTCGATTCTCACTGGCTCAAGGTTAACTCAGCTTTCCATCCTTCCGAGCAGGGGTGGGTTCTAACCTCGCTGCTGGTTCGCTTCCTCCCGCGCCGCGTGGCCGCGCGCGTGCGCAGTGCAAAAAAATAATACAAAATTTTTAAAAAAAGCCAAAAACAAGATGGCAACACATGCACAGTGCCGGAAACTCGGCTTCTGCGCAGAAGAAAAAAAAAATTTCAAAAAAAATTTTTTTTTCAAAAAAAAAAAAGAGAGGGAGAGGGCGAGAGGGAGGGGGGGGGGGGGGGGGCGGGGGCGGGGGGGGGGGCGAGAGAGAGAGAGAGAGGGAGAGAGCGAGAGAGAGAGAGAGAGAGAGATTTCCAAAGTCAGGAGTTCAATCCTCACCGGCTCAAGGTTGACTCAGCCTTCCATCTTTCCGAGGTGGGTAAAATGAGGACCCAGATTGTTGGGGGCAAGAGGCTGAGTCTGTAAACCGCTTAGAGAGGGCTGGAAAGCACTATGAAGGGGTATATAAGTCTAAGTGCTATTGCTAAGTGCTATTAAAACAAAGAACGATAAATATGTTTTATTTTTTTCTTACAGAAGAGAATAATAGCTGTTTGGGAAGCAAATTTTAGGGCCATTTTTTTTGAAGTTTTGGATAATCTGGCTAGATGTAAGAAACAAAGGAGTTTGAAGGCATAACTTTCATCTGTTATAAATCTTGACTTATCTCTCTTAAAACTGGACTGATTGTTCCAGTTTTGGAGGGATTTATTGACTATTATTTGGCATAGTCATTTAAAAAAAAAAACCTGAATGCCAAGCCAGTTTGGGACTGCAAGCTAAAATGCTCCCTTTTCAAGCCAAAAGTATGTATCTCAACCTCAATAAGCAGGAGAGTTCAGTATGATTCACAAATAGTTGCCATGGGAAATCCTTGGAGAACTGTATTAAAGATACATCATTCTGTTTACTTGCAGGAATAAATTTGTGTGTTTATGAATATGAGGACTATTTGGGTAACTTCAATTTCAGCTTATGCTATCATCTCTTTGTTTTTAAAGGTTTACCATGAACTTCAAGTCAGACATCATCTTGTTAACTTCTGATTAGAGATGGCTATTGCCATCGCCTTAACTTTGTTTCAAAGCCCACATTTTTTGTTTTGAGATTTCTTTGAAGATACTCAGCAAAAAAGTTTAATTTTTTCATGCAAGTCCCCATCGCTATTATTCAATGCTCTTTTATAAACCTAGAGTAAATGTTGGAAAAGAAGGAAGTTAATCTTAAAGAAGCTTATCGGAACTGGAAATGATTAACTGAGCATGAGCAAGATGATGTGAGCATTAACAGGAATTTCCACTTTCATCTAGATATGAATTCAAAGCAAAAATAGAGGAAGGTTTAGAATTACAGATTTCATGTTGTACTCTCAAAGGGTTATACAACTTTCTCCTAATTTAACGAAAATGCATTTTATATAACTTTTAAAAAAAGGAATAGACAATGTAATTTTCTACAGTGTAACATCTATTGCATGTTACCATGGGATGTAGTGATAGCTAATGCCTTGGTTGTGTATGTGTGTGTATGTATGTATGTATGTATGTATGTATGTGTGTGTGTGTGTATGTATGTGTGTGTGTATATTACAATTGGAACAGAGAGAATATTAGCATGCCAATGCACACAGATGGCATGCAAATTTATGAATTGTTCCATATTACTTTCAATGTTAAGTTTATTTTAACTTTTACTCTGGACATATTATTGTATTTTATAATTGTTGTAAAGTGCAAGAGTGATATGGCTATATATATTGTGTGTGTGTGTGTGTGTGTAAAGTAGATCATAGCAATTTCTTGCCTAGCTTTCAATGCTGTTTTTCAAAAACCCAAATTCTGTTGATAACTAAAAGGAATAGAACCAGAAATGAATACACATACACTGTATCTCCAGAATACAAGCTGTCACTGATACATTCTACAGCTGTATTGAAGTTCAGAGATGATAAACCATTCCTTTGAAGTGAGTGACAATTGACTCACACACGCAACCTTTTGCATTTTCATCCCTGCACCTTCTTAACCTTTGTTAGCTAGCTTAAAACTTCCAGAACAAGCTATGATTGGGGTTGTACATCCTTTGTAGTAAAAATAAAAATTCTATTGTAAGGTAGCACAAAGTCTACATCATAGAATAGTACATGTATTATGAGTAAACCATAACATAACTTTGGGGATATGTTTTATTTTACATGGTTTATTCTTGTATTAAATGATCAAATGATTCAGAGCTGATGAGTAATGATGTATCCATTCCCGTATCACAAGCTTGTTCAATGTCCACCCTAGTTCTTGATATACCTCTAGGCATTACCCTTGTTGAATTGTCCACTTATTCTTTCATCTGTTTTGGCTGGCAGTTCCAGGATCATTAAGCCACTTGCCAATGCATCCCCTAATGGGAGTATAAAGCCCCAAGATGCAAAATACCCCTTTTCTCATCCAACCAGCCTCCCTGAATTGGAACTTTGGGCCCTGCCCCCTTTTGTGGTTTTATTTCACCATCAAAAGATTTTCTGTAGCCTGTAGAATTGGAAAGCTAAGTTGTGGCCCCCAACCCAGAAGTTCAAGTTTGGCTTTCATCCTGCACATTTCCTTTCCTTTCTTCTCACCGCAAAAATGTATAGCAATGGCATATTCATCCTTCCCTTTAACAACACTTGAGAATCTCAGAAAATGGGGAAACTCATTCTTAAAATGAATATGGTCCTTAATTGGTATAGAAACATTTTAACCAACATGAATAAGGGGATCTGCCTGCCTGTCTATCTATCTCCATCCATCCATCCAATCATCTATCTATCATCTATCTCTGTGCTTATCTGTCTGAAAACAAACAAACTCTTCCCTTGTTTATGACTTTTTATGAAAATTACGGGAACAATAATCCATGTAAAGTCCATTAGGGCATAAGAGAATGTCCAGAACATTTTGTCTTTTATCTTTCTCATATATACATAAATACATACATTCAGATCACATCATTCCTTTTTGGCAAAAATAAGAAGGGTATTTTCCCACTTGCGTTTCTAGAAATTCCGGCTTCATAGCTCTTCAATATTGGAAATAAGCCTTGGGAATGGTGTGTACATCTGTAATTTCACATTAGAACTAGCAACTGTGCAGTTTACATTTAGGTAGGTAGCTGTTTACAAATAACTCCAATAACATAGCCACTGCTTTTTGTGAAAATAAAAGAAAAACAGAAACAAAAAGAGGGAGAGGAGAGGAAGCAGGGAAAGAAAACAGAAAAGGCTATGATTTTTTAAAAAAACCTCCTGGCACCAGTATTAATTGTTAGACTTCAGAAACCTAACCCAAAATAAACAGCGTCTGCTGCTCTATAGGAGGCCAAGGCTCCATGAGGAAGGATAGTGTGCTTACCATGGAGTGCCCCAGAAGAAACACAGGAACGCCTGGATGATCCTTCTTCATGAGATCTATGTGCTGCAAGCTGTCTCTGACAAACAGGTGAAAGTCTGACACAACCATACGGTCTCCTTCACTTTGCCCATGGCCAACTGTAAAAGGGAAAAGGAAAAGTGACCTGCCACACCAAAAGTAGTTCATATTTTGGCTCTTCTCAGACTTACATATGAAACCCAACCTAGGCACAAAAATTATATTCTGTTACGGTTTTCTCCCACATGGCACCGTCGAGATGTGTGCAGGGCCTATTGGAATTGAGGTGTAAACACATTTGGCAGTCACCAAATTAAGCAAAATGATATTGCCTTTACAATGCGGTTGTTTTTAAGCACTTAGTCATGTCCGACTCTTGGTGACTTTACGTGCTCTCTATGCTACCCTGTCAAGCACAGCTTCTTTCAGTTGTTTTTTTTTTATTCAACTTTGCATCAGATTTGATGTTATCAAGCCACTGATGAGGTTACTTATTTTGAAACATCTATAAGAAAACAAGCAAGCTCAGAGAGCACCAATGACTCCTCAGCGTGTTCTTTGCTTGCCCCTTCTTCTTTGTCCACTAACCATTCCTAACACCATTGCCTTCTCCCAATGAATTCGCACGCATAACATGGCCAAAGTAAATTGGACATAGCCTTATGATTTTAGCTTTCAGTGTCTGGTTTTATATCCAATGCAAATAACGTCATTTGTGTGCAAAGGCCTCTAAAGCCACAAGAGCAATGAGAACAGGGGGAGCCCCAAACTGTATATCACCTTTGTCTGGGGAATGCTAACCTGTTGAGAATCAAAGGTAACACCAAGTCATGGAAGTAGAACTTTCATGTTCCACAACTGAGATTGCCTGAGGCTATACATGATCACAATCCCTACATAGTTGGGTATCCTTAAGAGGCTTCCAATGTGGCCTGGCTTTATAACACTCTTATGAGGAAATAAGAGTAGATTTCTAAACCTTTTCAGAAATAGGATGACGCACTACTAGATGGACTTCAGTCTGATCCAACAAGAGATGGGTCTTATATTCACAGCCTGAATAAGAAATGATTGCAGGCTATGGGACTAAGGCTTACACAGTTAAAAGCAGAAAATAATTATTACCTCCCTCCTTATCTATTTCCAGGGAAGGGCTGTTTATTTCATATGCTATTGAAATTCATCATAATTATCCCTCATAAAATAGAACTGATGATAAGCTGATCTGACAAGATAGCCCACTGCCACATGATTGAACCAAAATTATAGCTGTAATCATTGCAGCTTTGATTCCTAAAAGAAAAAAAAATGCTAAATAGCCAAGCTTAAGATTAGAGGGTAAAGAAATGCAGAGATTTCTGACATTACTCAGCTGCACATTTTCTTGCCTTTTAATCCAGACTTCTGCCTTGTACTGTAAATGCTTCTTCAATACTGGTATTCGGATATGGTCCACCCAACATGATTTGCAATCAAAGATCAATGTTGAGAGCAGCATGTTGGCTAGCTAGGAACTATGACTGAGTTAGTGGCTTACTGAGTTAAGAATAATATGAGAACTAGGCTTTTAGTTGAATGCAACATTCCCATCCTGATGCCCTACAGCATTTGATGCAATATTTGATGGCTGGAAAATGATCAGTCATCAGGTCTCAAGTTGAGAAAGACAGATATAAACAAAAAGATCGGGAAAATAATAATGAGAATGTCTCAAAGGTGCTTTTTCAAGAGGCAACTGGACTTTCTGGTTTTTCTTTGAAGATGTTTCGCTTCTTATCCAAGAAGCTTCTTCAGCTCTGACTGAATGGTGGAGAATGGAAGGATTTATACTCCTTGCAGACAGCTATCATTTGCATTCTTTTAGCCAGTTGTTAAGGCCACCTGGAGGTTTACTGTATCTCTGTCATCAGGGTCACCTGAGTGGTGCAAATGTGTGTGGAGCCTTCTTGTAACTGTTGAAAGGATTGTGTTGTAGACTGGAGATAGATGATGTCGTATCCCTTTCCCTCTGTTGAGAGAGGGCTGTTCAATTTTGACATAGATGATTTACAAAACAGTCATCTGCCCCCCCCCCCCGCAGCCATGTGAATACTTGTTTGGGTAACCACTCCACATTTATGGCTGTTTGCATTGCCCCATCATCTTGTGTCCAACTTAGGGCATTTTTGCCAAAAACCAGCATTTACTTCTGAATTCTGGCAAAACTTGCCCCATAGCGAACAATGGGCTCGCCTAACTACGGCAGTATTTAATGACCACTGCAAAAAGTTGTAAAATGGGTCCAGTCACATAGTGACCCACTTTACGAATGTCACAATATACAACTGGGGACTCAATTATGGTCATAACTTGAGGATTCCCTGTAAATGCTTCTGGTGAGTATATGGCATATATATCTTCTTGAATTACAATTAGTTTTTTTTAAAAAATGGATCCCTTTGCAATATAATAATATAAATATAATATAATATAATATTAATATAAAACAAACTTAATTTAATATATGTAAGTTTTAATGTGTTAGATTCTAACACAGTTCAACAATTCTTTGTCCTTATATTCTTAAGGGGAAATGGGTATTTCTTATAGAGAAATCTCAATATATCACAAACAACTACAGTTCCCAAGAATTAAAAAAAAAAGTATGTGGATAGGAAACAAATACATAAAACTGGTCTAAGTATGTAACATAAAACGAGATCTAAACTCTAAAGTTGTTGATGCCTTTTTCTCAAATTTAAATAGCTGTCAGAAGCTTAGGTGGATCAGAAGGCAAGAATTCAGCAAATCAGAGCAATTGAATTTGAATTATTCTTTCCAAATATGTTTATGTGGAATTAACAAAAATTGAGCTTAGTAAGTACAAGCTTAAATCCAAACATGCACAGATTGGGCTAATAGTGATAATATAAACCAGCCTTCTCTAACATGATGCCTAGCAGATGTGTTCAGAAAACAGCTTCCAGCCGTTCTGGAATTTGTAGCCCCAAATACATCAAGAGGGCATCAGCTTGAGAAAGACTAGCATAAATAAATGACAAAATGTTTAGAATTTCTACTTAACGCTCCTTTATTATTGAGTGCTGTGAAAGAAGTTTTTCCCATACACTTTAAAAAAATTACTTTTAGCTGCTATTATGTTCGTTTTTGTATCTCCAACAATCATCTATGGATGAGTTGCTGCTTCATATTGCTTTACATATGGCCCTAGTTAAGCTATAATGTAGCTGATAGGTTTCTGTGTGTGAATCCGTCCATTATGTATGAATTAAGCTATGTTCAACAAAAACTAAAAATCCTTGTTTAGGATTGTTATTCCGTCATACTTTTAGTTGCCAAGTCTCAAGTAAACCAAATGACATATATTCATGGATAAACTAAGCTAAGTAGATTTGATCATTTCCAATCAACTAAAGGAAAACTAACAGCAACTTTCCAGACAAGAAACGGCAAACTGAAGGCAGCCTAGTTAAAAAGTAGAGCAATGAGTACAGCGGAATGAAGGGCCAGCAAATTAACTGGCTCTTTGTAATTCCTCTCCAGATAAGGAGAGGACTCGGATTGCCCAAAAGTGCTCCATATAGTTGCTACTCACAATAACACTGCAAGTCAAGAGTTTCTGGTAGGTTTAGAGATCTGAGAAATGAGGGAATATCTTAGAAAGCAGAGAAATGAGGGAATATCATTTTTTTTGTGATTTTTTTTTTTTTTTGCTCAAACCACAGTCAGTGCCTTAATGAAGGACACTGGGTTTTCATATTTCCTTTTCTAATTGTCTTTGGAAATTGCTTGTTAATGGCTTTTCAACTATTAGGAACTTTTGAATCAACAGGTGTTACAGCACCAGGTGAGTCTCCTTCAATTCTTAGAGAAAGTTTTGAATAGGTGTTTAAGGATTTAAAAAAAAATACTTTGGAATAAATAGCAAAAGGCTGATTAGATCTTTGATTTTGGAATGATACAAACGGGCTAAGGATCCAGATGAATTTGAAATAAGATTTTGGAATTATTTATAAGAATCTAGAATTTATAAGAAACAAGCTAGCAGGCATAGCCAACACTCCGGAAGATAGGCTTAAGATACAGAAGGATCTTGACAGACTTGAACATTGGGCACTATCTAACAAAATGAAATTCAATGGTGAAAAAAGTAAGGTTCTACATTTAGGCAGGAAAAACAAAATGCACAGGTACAGTATATGTGGTACCTTGCTCAATCGTGGTGACTGTGAGAGGGATCTTGGAGTCCTAGTGGACAATCACTTAAATAGGAGCCCGCAGTGTGCTGCAGCTGGCAAAATAAACCAACACAGTCCTAGGCTGCATTAACAGAGGGATAGAATCAAGATCATGTGAAATGTTAATATCACTCTATAATGCCTTGGTAAGATCACACTTGGGCCACAAAGAAGAGGGAGTCAACCTATTCTCCAAAGCACCTGAGGGTAGAACAAGAAGCAATGGGTGAAAACTAATCAAAGAGAGAAGCAACTTAGAACTAAGGAGAAATTTCCTGACGGTTAGAACAATTAATCAGTGGAACAATTTGCCTCCAGAAGTTGTAAATACTCCAACACTGGAAGTTTTTAAGAAGAGATTAGATAACCATTTGTCTGAAGTGGTGTAGGGTTTCCTGCCTAAGCAGGAGGTTGGACTAGAAGACCTCCAAGGTTCCTTTCAACTCTGTTATTCTATTCTATTTGAGAATCCATGGAAAATGCTTTTGTTTTGAATTCTCTTAAAACAAGGAATGATAGTTTGGATTCTACAGAACCAAAATGAACTAAAGATTAAAATGAAAAGAGAAAAACACTTAAATTTGACTTACTAATACAGAATGGTGCAAAATATTTTAACATTGAATATACTGAAGGACGTTTTGGACTCAGAAAATAATTTTAAGAATGTCTATCACTATAGACAGATTGTGTTTAAAAATGTTATGGAAGAGGAACAAGTTTTACTGGACAGGCTGAGATTGATGTGCAAGTGGATTTAAAAAAAGACAGGCTTCAAGAATGATATGAAAAAAGTCCTACACTGAACCTACATATGAAACCAGCTAATGTCTTAATAATTAAAAGGGATGTACAAAAAACAAACCCAAGAGTGACTGGATAACTTTCTTATATTGTATTTTAAAAGTGACTTCTTAAAGCTTTGAAGAATTTTGTGAGAAGGGACAAAGAAAAAATGAAAAAAGTCTAGGACAATATTGAAGGGAGCAAAAATCAAAGTTCTTAAAAGTAAAAGGAAGGAATATAAAGTTGTTTAATTTTAATCAAAACCAGATTTGTTATTGCTGGTAACCCTTAATGGACTTTTGTTGATAGTAACCCTTAATGGACTGAATGACGCTTTAAGGATTTGTTTATAGATAAGAGATGGAATATGGGAAGAAAAGATCATCTGTTATATTATAAGATAGCAATAGCAATAGCAATAGCACTTAGACTTATATACCGCTTTACAGCACTCTCTAAGCGGTTCACAGAGTCAGCATATTGCCCCCAACAATCTGGGTCCTCATTTTACCCACCTCAGAAGGATGGAAGGCTGAGTCAACCTTGAGCCGGTGAGATTTGAACCGCTGAACTGCTGAACAGTCAGCTGAAGTAGCCTGCAGTACTGCACTCTAACCACTGCGCCACCTCGGCTCTTAACAAGAGAAGACAATGAGTTATTAAAACTGTTTATACTTGTGAAAAAGGGGGAAGTCATTTCTTTATATATTTCTTTTTTTATTCTTAACCTTTTCTCTTTTCTATAGTTTCTTTTTTTCTTTGTATTGTTTTATTTTTTTATCTTTTTAGTTTTAATTTTTAATAAAATTTCTATAAAAAATAAAATGCAGCGACATATTGGGGCTACAAAAAACAAGAATATCTTGCAGTTTCTTACAAGTTTGGGAATGTGTGGCATACAAATACAGAAAGTAAATATATTTTGGTATTTGTGCAGGACCTTGTCTAAATGAATAACATTTAAAACAATTCTATTCTTTTCCTGCAAGAGTAACAGGAGCAATATTCATTCTGACATGATCAAGAAAAGGAAGGAAGTCAATACATTCTTACCTCCCTCATGTAATGGTAGTGGCAAACTCTCTAAGGTTCAACTTAAGGCAAACTCTCTAAGGTTCAACTTAATATGGCAACTATCAGTAATAATGGATGTTTCTCTTAATACAGAATATGAGAAAAATAAAGAAAGAAAAAATTGCCCAGCTTTTAAGTAATTTCATCTGGTCAATTTTCTTGAAGGAGAATGTGAATACTTTTTAGTGGAGGTTCTAGTGCAATTTGTGTGTGTTTGTGAAATAGCTGAGAACTTTAACCGTGACCTTTTCATTTATTTTGAATGATGCCACAAGATTGGATAAATCAAGTTAATGTAGATATACTGACAGACAATTTTTGTAGTACAATATATACTATAGAGTTCAGAGGTGGGTTCCTCCCGGTTCGCACCGGTTCTATAGAACCGGTAGCAAACTGCTGGTGATGTCACGGAGCCGGTTCTGTCGGTGCCGGTCCATGGACACCGCCATCTTTTTTTGGATATATTTTTTTAAAAAAATTTGGGGGGGGGGGATTATTTTTCCTTCTGCGCATGCGCAGAAGCTGAGTCCTGGCACTGCAAATGCGCCGCCATCTTGTTTTTTGCTCTTTTTTTTGGAATTTTTTGTGAATTTTTGGCACTGCGCATGCTCATGGCCATGCAGCGCGCAATGCACACACAGCCACGTGGCGCGGGAGGAAGCGAACTGGCGGCGAGGTAAGTTAGAACCCACTCCTGATAGAGTTATAATGCAGAAAATGTTGATGATTTAAACAGTCCAATTTAGGCAGAGGTGAACAAGTGAGAGGATTCACTAAGAGCTGAGCTTGCTAGCTGAAGTTATGTTAATTGTACAGTTAGGAAGGCCTGAAAGTTCAACCAAAAAAAGGCTAGAACTTTTGAGTCACAGATAGTCAGTCAATTAATCAACATCATCAAAGTGTATTTCTCACTAGATAAAATTCACAGATAAGGAAATTCATGGCATCAATAGAGCCCAATAAGAAGATATGCTTTCCTTAGTCATTATTAGAATTACATATAATCCAGGGGTGGGTTCTAACTTACCTTGCTGCTGGTTCACTTCCTCCCACGCCGCGTGGCTGCGCCTCATGGGCGCGCGCACGCTTTGCGCGCGCATGTGCAGTGCCGAAAATTCCAAAAAAATTTTAAAAAGCCAAAAACAAGATGGCGGTGCATGCGCAGTGCCGGCAACTCGGCTTCTGCGCATGCGCAGAAGAAAAAAAATTCCAAAAAGAAAAAAAAATCCCCCCCCTCCCAAAAAGATGGTGGCGTCCACGGACCTGCACCAACCAAACTGGCTCTGTGACATCACCAGCGGGTTGCTATCGGTTTGGGCGAACCGGTAGGAACCCACGTCTGATATAATCCCCAACTCCCTTTCATGAAGTCTTTGGAAATATTTCTGATCATAATTGCAAAAATTCAAGATTAAAGCTCTAGTGAAAACTAAGCTAAACATCAGTTAGTGTAATTCCCCCTTCCTTACTCTTGAGGTTACGCTCCCTAAATTACCATAGTGTATGAACTTAAGGGCTTTCAGAGGCTCATCTTCTATAACAGCCAGTCTTGGTTTTATTTTAAGTGGTAAAGAGTACAAATATCACTTCTGACTTAATATAATGGAATTATCATACAAGGAATTACAGAAACTGAGGGGAGGCTGCAAAAGTTTAATAATAAAACATTCTATCAAAGAATGTCTATTCTAAAAAAGTTGATGCAAAGAATTTGGATAAATTCACAGAGAATGGTAATAAGACCTGATACGGATTATACATCCATATAATGTCCAGGTTCAGAGGTAGTATACCTTTGCGTGCAGATGCAGTCTTGCGGGTGTCTGAAAGCATAATGTACAATTTTGATATCATCAAGTAGGATTCTTCTCATGCATATATTCACTTCTGTAAAATTTTAATCATTATCCAGACCACAGATACAGAGAACATGTTATTTTCATTATTTTCCATCGCAAGTAAATTGTTGCTTAAGTGGTAATAGCAGTTCATCGCACTTTCCTGATAACAAGATATGAATAAACTAAAAAATGGATTCTGCCAAGTCAGAATTGTTTGAAGAGGAAGGGTACATCTAGACTGCAACTAAGGGAAAACTAAGAATGAGAAAGCCGCTCAGACCCGCCTGAACCACGAATTGGGTGGTAAATAAATTTGATAAATAAAATAAATAAAAGTTCAGCCTAATCTATTAGGCAGAAAACAAGCTCTTCTGCCCTATATCTTTTGTCCATATACTGTAGATGTTTATGTCAAATTTAAATAGAGGAGTAAAATGCATATAAAAAGTGTAACCTCTCTTTCTGATCGCCTGGGAACCATTCAAAGTATTTGGATAATGAAGTTTGGATAAACAAGAGAGTTTAGTGATTCCTTAGGATCATGTTAAAATTGACTATTAGGAAAACATACTATCAGAGTTTGTTGCAGAAAATTAAATCCAGAAAGCACACACAGGCAGACTGATGCAGCCGGATTCATTTAAATAAGAAACATCTTTATATACAAGAATAACAGATGAGTATTTACAATACCAGTAGCAGAGTTCTTCTTTAACGTAGCAGTTACAAGTAAAATACAAGCAGCTTCTAGTTCAGAGTTCAGAGAGAGACAGAATGCAGAGTGGGCTGAGCTACGCCCAGCCTTATAGCTTCAGTTTCGATTCTCTGCACAGACTCAGATGTGTTTAGCTCTCATTGGCTGACTTAGTTGCTATGCCTATTCATTGGCTGATCTATTCCATTCAGTCCCCAATGGCTGACCTGTTGCCATGTCTATCCCAGTTCATGAATATACTCTGACACATACACAATGATGGTGGATTAAGTTGGGTAACTGAAGTTCACAAAAAGGGGAGAAAAGGAAACCTACTCACAGTTTTTAAATATTTTGGCTCAGAAAATGCTCTAACTGATTGCAAAATGCCAAGCAAAGAGATACAAATTCAAGAAAGAATTTTTATGGGAGGAGCGTAGCTTGTACGTGAGATTGTACAAACGAAACATATGGTATGTAAGTACTTAGTAGCAACATGACTAGTTCAATTGTCAGATCCAAGGTGGTTTACGTGTCAAAGATGGGGCATATTCCCATGACCTGAGGAAAGTTGAGGTTTCAGTTCCTTTGAACATCTAAAGCCAGTATCACATAGAGCACAGGATGCACGCCCAATAGAAACAACCACAAGGACACATGGTTCATAAAATCTGTTTAACATTGAAGTTGGAGAACTTAAAAATCTTTTCTTTTCTTTTTAAAGTTTTATCTATTGCTTTCCAGTTTAACAAATGCTTAAACCAGTGTATGTAAAAAAGGAAACATGCCTATCATTAAAAAAATACACAAATCCATTTCATACGAAGCTCTATGAGAGGAGACACCAGATGCCAAGAATCCACTCAACCTTGCACTAGTAATTTAGCTTGTATCCTTAAAGAATTCCATTACCTAAATTTCATCGTTTGTTGGGGAGAGCTAACACAAAATGGGGATAATTAAATTTTACACACAAGGGAGAGTGACCTGACCTCTTCAGGAATATTAGTTCCTGAGGTTTCCACTGACACAGAGCAGCATAGGCAGTAGAGATGGTTTCAAAAGCTTCCTATGTGGAAGGCAATGTATACATAACTAATATTCAAGTATGTATTAATTAGTGCATGTAGCATTTCAAATTCTTGCACCTCACAAAATCATAGAATTGGAAAGGACCATTGAGCCAACTGAGCCCACCCTTTTGGACTACAGGATTCCCTAAAGGAATCACTACAGGATTTAAGCACCTCGTGCCTAGTCTTTGTTTGAGACATCTAGCAAAAGGAGCTAATCTTCTGTTTTAGGAATTAGTTGCACGGAAAACTCTTACTATTAGAGTTTCCCTACACCGCAATCTCTCTGAAATATGCACTTTATTGCCCACTGTACTCTGCCAGTTTATTTGATTTGTTGGAATTTCTGTAAATTCACAATTGTACAATCTGTATGGCTGACTTCCACCTTTGAGCAATGGGAATACTGCAGAGACTGGATCAAAACAGCATACTTTCCACAGTTGCTAAATTCCACAGCAGCAGGGAATTGTCAGTGGAGGAATATATAAGCTGAATGTCTCCTAACCATCTCCACGCATGAAGGAACCAAGCTTGTTTTTATGACCCCTCTGCTTGTGGCAACTCTAAGAAAGTAATCCCAACCAAGGCTAAGATTCTTGTAAAAATTCACCAGAATCTGTTAGATTCTGTTCTCAGCCTGCTATGTTTAACCCACATTTAAGATTAATGTCCCAGTACTGGATCACATCAACACATTGACAACAGCTACCACACTATAGTTACATTGTTGGAAGCAAGCACAAGATAGCTTTTACTTGCAGCTTGATGGATTGAGTTTATCTTTTATTTTTAATAAAAATATGGATCAGAGTTATTTTTTTAAACTGCAAATGTCTTTATATTCGAATACACAATATTTTTGTTTCTGGTATGATCGATATCTAGTTCTTGTCACTGTTCACATGATTATGTTTCTTTCCTCAACCCAGAGTATAATTCTCAGAAAAGAATCTCCTCTCTCCCAGTACATATTTTTGAAGAGCAAAGATATTTTTAGACTAGCTTGCACAACAGATTATTGTTTTGTTATCTTAGGGGAAAAAGAGAGAGAGAGAGAGAAAAGAAGAAAAACAATTTTCTAAGCTAAAATTATTTCTGCCTTATTTCTGTGAAGCAGCAAAGCCTTGGGTATGGTAAGTCTGTTGCATGATTTTCTGCCAGTGTTGAACAAAATGATCTCTGATGGTGGAGGATGCATTTATTCCCACCAATCAACATAATTGGGAAGAAAAGTTTTTCTTTTCATATTTCTATTCTTTTGGAGATCCAAATTCAGATTTGAGGTGTCAGTCATATTATTCTGAGTAATATTTTTCTTAACCTATCTATTTGTACCAATAGACTCTCCAATCAAATATCCAAATAACATTAGGTCTTCCTCCAGATGAATTTCACTCTTCGTGCCAGTAATTTTCTTGGCAATGAAACATTAAATCTGAACTAAAAAATACAAAACCAAACCAAATTCTTTCAGTAAGCCGTATCAGTGATAGCGAAAGGTAAGAGTTGGGTACTTGACACTCTTTGAGCTTGATAGTTTTCTTGCAGGGTTTTTTTTAATTACCAGGCTAAGTAACATCAATGTGAGGGAAAGTGGGGTGCTGGCTCTTTATATATAGCAGCTTGATCTACCAGTCTTGGTGGGGTTATGGTATCTTTGATAGTTCCTTCATTCAGGTGTTGGTTTCTTTCCTGATTGGTTACCTGGAAGTGGGCTGCTAGACAGGATGAATTCTAGACTGTTGGTCTGATTCCTAGGCTTTGTCTATGGAGATTATCAGTCATCCAGGTCATGGTTGTCCAAAAGGTGCTTTTCAAAAGGCAATTGGACTTTCTTTGTTTTTCCCCCCTTGAAGACGTTTCGCTTCTCATCCAAGAAACTTCTTCAGTTCTGACTGAATGGTGCGGAATGGAAGAATTTATATTCTTTGCAATCATCTAGTCATTAGCACTCTGAACATCGGTCGTTAGCTCTCGGAGAGTCGTTGAGGCCACTTGGGGGTTTATCTGTACCTTCGGGTCACCTGAACCAGAGTGTAAATGAGCGTGGAACCTTTTTGGAACTGCTGAAAGGACTGCGTTGTAAACAGGAGATAGGTGGTGTAGTATCCCCCCTCCCCCGGTTGAGAGAAGGCTGTTCAATTTTAACATAGAAACTACCAGACTCTCCCAAATTTAACTAGATAGTAGACTCTAATGTCCCAAACACTAAACTCTCCCAAACTTAGCCACTAGATTCAAACAGGTTATACTGGTTGTGTTTCGATGGATTGTTTAATCAAGCTTTTTTTTTTTGTGAAATTGTATGGGTATCTGCTGTGTTGAAAAATATTGCGTAAATGGTTCCTCTTTTTAGTCTTTCGGATTCTGCGCATGCGCAGAAGCGTTGCGCATGCACGAACCAGTAGCAACGGGATTTAGAACCCACTTGCTGATCCAAGATGGCGCCGACAACGGCTGCCTCGGTGAAATGCTCTCAAATGGTTTCTTTATTTTCTATTATTCTCTGCAATTCTCTACGGATTTCATACTCACGAGACCATCTGCTAAGAATTAAGGAACGTTTCTTTAAGGAGCAGCTTTCTGTGATCTCACCCCCCCCCCCCCCCCGCCTGTACGAATTAAGGAACGTTTCTTTAAGGAGCAGCTCTCTGTAACCTCACCCCCACCTGTCTTTACAAACGCGGAGGAGATTCTAATACAGGAGGAAGCTAATTCCCTGGAACTATGGATCACCAAAAGCAAACGCAAACGGCAGAGACGAAGAGGTAAAAGGGCGGGAATTTTAAATAGACTAAGGAATAAGGGAACTAAAAACACCCCGCTCCCTTCAATCTTTCTTAGCAATTTACGTTCACTTGCTAACAAGATGGATGAAATACTCCTTTTAAACAGATGCAATTCTGTTTT
>QLTV01001166.1:128954-150787 GCA_003457575.1 Thermophis baileyi | reverse complement strand
ACCTGGGACTCTGTCGGATTGTGGACAAGGGAGTCAGGTATCTCCCCAAGCTCCTTTTGGAACCCTTCCGGGTCCATTAGGCGCCTGGGGCGGAACCATTTAATCGGTTCTGCCTCCCTGCGATGGGGGAGTAGCGCCCTAAAGTCTAACCTCAGCAGGAAATGATCTGACCACGACAAGGGAGAAACATCTATACCCCTTAATTCCAGATCATGTCTCCACTGCCCCGAGAGGAACACCAGGTCAAGTGTGTCCCCCCCCTATGAGTCGGACCCTGAACTACTTGGGTCAGGTCCATGGTTGTCATGGAAGCCATGAACTCCTGAGCCTAATCCGAGGATTCGCCGAGTGATGGCAAGTTGAAGTCCCCCAGTACCATAAGCCTGGGGAACTCCACCGCCAACCCGGCTACTGCCTCTAGCAGCAAAGGCAAGGCCATCGTAATGCAGCTGGGAGGCAGGTACATCAAAAACAAGCCCAACTGAACCCCTGAGTCCAACTTCAAGAGGAGAGACTCACACCCAACAATCTCCGGGGCGGGGATCCTGCGAGGACAGAGACTCTCATGGACAATAACTGCCACTCCTCCACCCCTTCCCTGGAGTCACGGCTGATGCAATACCTGAAACACTTCTGGGCACATCTCTGAGAGGGGAACACCCCCCTCCTGGCCCAGCCAGGTCTCGGTTATGCATGCCAGGTCAGCCCTCTCTTCCAGGATTAAATCCCGAACGAGGGGGGCCTTGTTAACAAAAGAACTGGCATTAAGCAGCAGCAGCCTGAGGCCAGGGCCCTGACATCCCAAGTCACCAGGAATACGAGACGAGCCAGGTGAACCAGAACCAGAGGGGCCGGAACAAGGAATCGCTTTGAGACAGCGAATCCTAGTTAAAGCAAAATTATATCAAATTTCATTAATAGCTTGGCCTATCTAGTTTTGGAGTCAGGCCTCATATCCGTAGTACTTTCCTCCTAAAGTATGATGCTGTTGTGGTAAGAATATTTCCCATCACATTCCTCATCACCATTTATATATTAAATAATACAACATTATTAGGAGCTTAATGAGAAACAGAGTTTCTTCTTTAGACTAGAGAATCAATGCCAACTTGATAATTATTATTAAATGTGCACTGTGGTTTACCAATTGCAAGAAAAGCTTACAACTTAAAATTCAGTACAGGAAAAAGCATGGAGAAAGAAGAAAGCAGGGAAATAGAAAGAGAAAAATAGGAGTTTGATTATTCCTGGAACTATTTAATATCAGCTTGAAATTAAGTGAGTGTTTAGAACTACGAACTTACGGAGACTTAATTATTAAAGGGAAGTCTGAAGACGGATGAAAGCAATGTTCTTACATATGCACACATGCACACACATTCACACACAGAGTATTTTTGATAATGAACTTAAAAATATTTACTGCAATTGTAAATCTTTCACCAAAGTAATCCTAAGCATCCTGCAGTCTCAAAGCTTTCTGCATAGAAAAAGACACAAGATCTGAGAATAATTCAAGGTTTCAAGTAATTCAAAGCCCCCAAGGACAGCAGCATACACCGAATATCACAGATAGGAAATCAGTACACATTGTGGCTCTTTTGCCACAAAGAGCCAGGAATAATTGCCACCTCTTTTATATAGCCCTATTAGCATGACTAAAGTCTTCTGAATCCTATTTTTTTCTTTCAAGTAGAGAGCTTGACTTTCTTTGATTTTTCTTTGTAATTTGTGATTGTGTTGCAGTCTTGGGATTTTGCCTAATTCAGGCTCTAAGTCAGCTGACTCGGCCTACACCTCTGTCTTCTCAGGGGCACTGTCTTCTGCTAATTCCCGAGGCTCATTCTGTTGATGCTCTTCAGTTTCTGACCTCTGAAGGCTCAGGCTGATCATAACAAGCAAAGGGAGAGGAAAGGAATAAGGCAGAGGTATACAGCTTGAGCTCTCAAGGCCCCCAAGGACTTCTGAAGTTTGACTGCAGGTGGATTGAAAAGGAAAGTTATGATACACATAGCTAGAAAGAAATAATGTTACCCAATCTCTGCTTTATTTAATCTTAAAAGCAAATGAAGTAACAATAGCAATAGCAATAGCACTTAGACTTATATGCTTTGCCCTACCCTTTAATTTTTTTGATGTTCAGTTTGAGAATATGAAGAGCAACAGTCACTCCTTTGGGCAGAAAAATGTTGTGCAACTCTAATGTAAATCAGTACGAAGAGGCAGTATGAGGGAGTACAGCTTTGTTATATAAGTGTGCTGTTGGGGCACCTTATAATTATTTCAGATTTCTGCGATTATCTGTGTGGGCCGATCTTGTCTGTTGATCCAGATACTGAGAAAACCTGTCCGTTGATTCCTTTCACCACAATAGTGCAGCCACTTTCCTTTGTGAATTAAGTCATGTACCTGTGCATTATCCAGTTACTTTCTCAGCTGCTACATTAGCTTCAATTGTCTCCTAATAAAAACTCCAGCTGGAGCTTCATTTTGCAATGCTTTGTATTTTAAAAATATAAAAATAACAGTTGACAGTGAAGAGATCAGATACATAGCAAGAATTTACTTTCCTAGGATCACAGACTGATCAAAACAGTGAACACAGTCCAGAAATAAAACATCACAGCAATCATGAATAAAGTATGGAAAAGCAAGGACATCAGCCTGGCAACTAAATGCAGATTAGTCTGCACTATCGTGTTTCTACCCATGGCTGCAAAAGTTGGACCATGCAGGAAAATAAATTTGTTTCAGCTATGGCATTGAAGAAGGCTCCTGAGCACTCCCTGTACAACAAAGGTGACAAACAAGTAACAACTGGAACATATAAAACCAGACATATTACTGGAAGGCAAAATCACAAAATTCTTATCATGTGACTTACTTTGGTCATGTCACATGATCAAGCTTACTGGAAAAGACAATTATGGTAGAAATGGCCAGTGGTAAAAGGAAATGAGGCTTACAAAAACCATTGTGGCTGAATACCATCAAAGCTGACATCAGCCATAACGTAAAACAAATGAAAAAAGTTGTACAAGATTGGAAAATGTTAAGAGAGCAGGTCCATAGAATTGCCAAGAATCTGACAGGACAGCATCATCATATTAGCTTAAGTTGTTTTTTCTGTAACTATTATCAATTTTTTCTGACATTTTAAAAATAATGATTCAAGCATGAAATGTAATCTTAGCCTCTTTGTCTTTACTTATAGATACAAAGTGTACTAATATTTAACTCAATCACAGCCAAATGTGTGTGTGTGTGCACAATAGATTTTTAATTTTTAATTTGTACCCGGACTATCATTAAGTGTTGTACCTTATGATTCTTGATGAACGTATCTTTTCTTTTATGTACACTGAGAGCATATGCACCAAGACAAATTCCTTGTGTGTCCAATCACACTTGGCCAATAAAAAATTGTATTCTATTGTGTATTCTGTATTCTAATAGAATAACAGAGTTGGAAGTAACCTTGGAGGTCTTCTAGTCCAAGCCCCTGTTCAAGCAGAAACCTTGTACCATTTCAGATAAATGGTTGTCCAATCTCTTCTTAAAAACCTCCAGTGTTGGAGCACTCACAATTTCCGGGGGCAAGTCATTCCACTGATTAATTGTTCTAACTGTGAGGAAATGTCTCCTTACTTCTAGGTTGGTTCTCATCCTATTCTTCATCCCATAATGTTATAAGCAGGGGTCTATGTGGAATTCAAAAATGCAAACAACCACTTGATGGTAGCAAAGAGTCTACCTTTCATTAACTGTTACTAGAATAAACACATCTTCATGAAAATTTAATTCACAATGAGAAGTACTTAAACATATTAATAAAAATTTTATAACCAGATATACCAGTTTTCAGTTTCATGTTTCATTTTTATTTTGCAATTAAGTATAGTGAAAATCCAACACTATGGTATTTCAGAATGGGCTGGAGTTTATCTAATTAATGTGATTTGGTGCCGCCTGCCTTAAGAAGCTAGTGAGTCACATTAAACCACTACATTCAGGGTGTAAAAGTATCATGCTAAGCCATTATGTTCTGTTACGTTTGTTTTGCACACTGTAACAGACAGAGGAATTGATCCATCAGACATTAGGGCTATCCAGCACTTAGATTTTGATTCCAAAAATGTGCTGGGGGCATGAACTTAATACCTGACTGCAGCTGTGTCTTCTAATCTACTGAGATCACAAAGTTGCATGGCACTGTATGTAGCCAGGTGCTCTGCACCTGCTGCTCTGAAGTATCTCTTTGGAACTAAATCTGAAATACCCATGCCTATTAAACATACAGTATAATTGTTCTTGTGCCTTTGTAAATAATCTAATTCTTGTACTCTTGGCAAAGATACCTATTCAACAGTAATTTCCTCACTGAGGAAAATGGGCTCACATTCAGGGAATGCAGGTAGCAGTCTTAATTTCCTTTCCCCCCCCAACAAAGCCAGTTTTTCCTATGCTAAAAGGATGCATTCCAATACACGTCATGCAGCCATCAATAAGAAACCTTTCAAATAAGGAATTCTTGATATGTAAATAAAAGAGCTGCTATGTTGCTAAGGAAAAGAACAGTATCATGAACAGTAAAGACAAAAACCCAACCTTCCTGAAACTACAGCATTGTTTTTTCCAAAAAAAGATACATCATAGTCTTGATAGAATACTTGTTTCATTTAGTTTCCACCATTTTAAAGCATGGGTGTCAAACTCGCAGCGTCACATTGCTGTCACGTGACCTTTTGTGATTCCCCCCCCCCTTCGCGGAGCTGGGGGGGGTGTGGCCTGCACATGACGCATCCAGCCCGCGAGTTTGACACCCGTTTTAAAGTTTAAGTATGGAGCTAATTTCCAAGCACAGATACATGCTTTATATCCTTAGCTTTCAGATTCCCTTTTCCTGAAAATGTTAAATTACAGGAAAGTATTATCATCATGAATAAACAGTGTGCTGCTTTTTGCTTGGCTGCTTCCACCAGTGCGCATGGTTGAACAAACCTGGATATCTCTGTTTATGTTAGGTGTTATGCAGGAAGCAGGAAGTATGATTTATTTCTTATGTTCCTTGTAAGAAACAAAACACACAATGTTCTACCCCAAATACTTTAGTCTTCATTTACATCAGACTCTCTAATCTATTTTCCCTAGTACAGATTACCTTCTTCATGTTAATAGTTGTAAACAATCATTTCAGTGACTTAATACTGAAGTCTTTTGTCAAGTAGTCAGGCCTTGGAATAAATGGACCCCAGGTTGCTCTGTTTATACCAGCTGCCAGATCATCCATTATTAAAATGTAATGACCTGATACCAGCAATTCTAAATTACAGAGTTAAGCTTAGCAACCACAAAGCTAAGCTATAACTTCTTTTCAGTTTATCTTGCCTTACAATCTATTATCATTTCACAATCTCACCATTTCTCTGCAACCACCTTCTGCTTTAAAGTTAAAGGAATTTCGTTTGCATTTCAACTGCATGCTAGCTTATCTTTGCTATAAAACAAGAAGCTTATTTGGACTATTTGAAAACACAACTTTAATGTTCTTTGTTTAGTGACATTTCAGATTCATACCTCATGAGAACAGGATAATGCCAACAAACATTTAGGGTTATATACTGTACACGTAATCTTCTCCTTCATGGTGGATATAGCAGCCAGGAATGGGTTAAATCCGTCTGCTCTCTGATTGGACTGAGTCTGTCAAAGCTGTTTAGGTACTGCCCTTGTTGCTATGCCAGTCAGTTTTTTCACTCAGTTGCTCAGCGAGGACGGTTGTGCCATTCCTTTCCTCCTGTTACTGGTGAAATTGGTTGCTATATCCACCTTGAGATTGAAATTCCATTTGTTTCTGTCCATCGTGTGATTTTTCTCAGAACTTCTCTCGTGAGTAGCTGTCAGCCGAGCTTCGGCTCGTGCTGTTTCAGGCAGCTGTCAGGCTGCCTGGTTTCCTTGATACGATCGCCTGTCATCGCGATTGGGGATTTCTTGCCTTAATTCTCGCTCGCCTGCCGTTTGGACTGCTGGCTGATTGCTTGGGCTGGGGGGAGTTCGGGCTCAGCCTGTCGACGGTCGGTCGGCACTTTGATCCCGGCCAGCTGGTAGTCGGAGCTCACGCCAGCCATTTTGGGCGTGGCAGCGGCCGCCCCAGCAAGCTCGCAAAGCAGATTCTCCGGAGGGAGCTGAGACGGGATGTGAACGTCGCTGGAGTTAGTGCCTACTTACCTACCTTCCTCCTCGATCGGCTCAGCGGGATCCGGCCTTTTGCCTTCTTCAGCGATGGCTACAAGGATGAGCGAGTGTGGCAGTGGCCATTTTAGGATCCCGGCGGCCATTTTCTCGCAGCGGATCATCGCTGGTCACCATTTCCAAACTGCTTGTTTGGTTTCTTCATTGTGACTGACGCACCCCGAAGGGAATCCATTGCTGACAGGACTAGTGGAGCGTTTGCGCCCCCGAGTCAGCTCCCGGCCTTGCCCGTGCAGGGCACACAGGTCCAGCCGCTATCTAGCACCAGAGGTGGCCCATAGGCTGACAGAACTAGTGGAGCGATTGCGCCCCCAGTCAGTCCTTGCTTGCCCTTGCAGGGCACCTTATCCAGCTGCTGACCAGTGATTAGTGGAGCGTTTGCGCCCCCGGGTCAGCAGCTTGCCACGCCCCACCAGGGCACGGCAGTTCAGCGGCTGCGCCACGCCCAACCAGGGCACGGCGATTATTTCTGGGCATTGCTACGCCCCACCAGGGCACAGCTAGTTTCGGCCACGCCCCAGGGCACGGCTCTCATACGCAGCGCCTTCTGAACTTGGCATCCTTTGTGCTCTTCCTCATACGGCCACGCCCCACAACGGCTTGGCCTATTTCGGCTGCCCATTCCTTGCGGATACGTCGGCTGCTAACTGAGACTCGGTCTGTTCACCTACCGTGTTAGTGACCTTGCCACGCTCAGTTGGCAGCAAACCTGGTGAGACCCCTTGTCATGGCATCCCAGGCTCCTCTGTGGGCACCTCTGGCTCCTCCACCAGCCGTACTTGCCAGCATAAGTCTTCTGAGCGGGAGCAATCATCGGCTCTCATGCCGACAGTCGCCACGGTGTCCACGGCCCGAGGCACGTAGTGCGGCTGAAAAACGGCGCCAAAAGAAGTTAGACAAGTGCGACAGGGCGGCGTCCAAAGGACAGGTTTTGGCGACTGCAGAAAAACAACCTGTGACGCCAATGGCCGGCACATTGAGCGGTGTCTCTTCCGCTCTGGACTCCATCATTCCCAACTCAAATTCCCAGCTTTGGGGCCCGGGGGCGGATTTCTTCCCTCTCACCACAGCTTCGCCTGCAGTGACTGATCAACGCACCTCATCTGCGGTGTCTGATCAGGGGACCACAGCAGCATCCGTTCAGCTGGATCGGCGTGGCATGACTCCGATGGCCACATTTACCCCCACGGCTGCTGGCCTCAGGTCCCAAGAGGTCTCCAAGCCGATGGTTCCTGACGATATGAAAGCTATCATGGCAGAGGCAATTCGGCAGGGCATCGCTGAAGGCCTGCAAATGTCCAGACCACAAGGTCGTATGGACTCTGGGAGTGTCAGCCACCTCGGGGGATATGTGGAGTCCAGCTATGATGTGGACTATGACCCCACCTTGGACCAGGGGTCTGACCGGTCCGATGGTGACACATACTCCCAGGCGTCAGCTGGTGACTGTCACTCAGAATTCGATCTTTCTGAGGATGAAGGCCTACAATTTGACCAACCTTTGTTCTCCAGCCTGTTTTCGTTGCACCTGTTTCGCCCCTTGCTTCACAAGGCGAAGACTGCTGCCGGTCTGGCGCCACTGAACTTGGAACCGGAGTCGCATTCGGCTCAGGATTTGACAGATCCACTGTTTTTGGAGTGCATGGCTACTACGGATGTGGTTCCCTCCCCTAAACTGTTCGTGGACATTATTTCCAGACAGTGGTCCTCTCCCGGAACGGGCCCCAGCCCTTCCTCAGCTGAGAAGCGGTTGTACAATGTGGCACCCAACCTGGCCAAAGCCTTGCAGGTGCTGTCGGTCGATCAACCGGTCACAGCTCTACACGTCATCTGCTCTGCCGGGGGATCCGGTGGAATCTTTGCGGCTGGACGATCGCAGGTCCGAACAGTCCCTCCAACGAGCACACAGTCCCTCCATTCTGGCTTGCCGCAGCGGTGAGTCCTTGTCGCTCCATCTCCATATCCACCGTTTTCTGCGAGGGGCTACCAAAATCTCTCCCCCTGTCGTCCACCGCTATCCTACTTGGGACCTGCCGAAAGTCTTGCGGTCCCTGATGGATTCTCCCTATGAACCTATTCGGGAGGCCAATTTGCGCCACCTTACGTGTAAGGTGGCGTTTTTGGTGGCCATTACGTCGGCCCGGAGGGTGTCCGAATTGGCGGTGTTATCCGTGCGGTCCGATTTGTGCATCTTCCATTTGGACAAGGTGGTCCTTAGATTGGATCCGGCCTTCCTGCCAAAGGTGAATACGTGGTTCCATTGCACACAGGAGATTGTCCTCCCGAACTTTTGTCCGCACCCGGTTCGCTCTTTGGAGAAGCGTTGGGAAAAACTCTGGATGTGGATTTCTCCACACATGCATTATTTTTCATGGAACTTTCTACCTGAAAATGATGAGTAATAACAGATTCCTTTCGTTACTGACATTGATGCACAAAATTACTTTAATAAATCATATTATTTCAGTGTGATCTGGCTGATGTAAATTAGATTAAACATATGACAGGGGCAACAATACTTTCTCATGGCTAACATAGTATGGCTCCTATGAAAGAAATAATCAGAATGGTGTCCAGTAGTTCTCCTTTGCTGATGTACAATACAGATAATCCTCGATTTACAACAGTTCATTTAGCGACCATTCAAAATTACAATGGCACTGAAAAAAGTGACTTACGACCACCGCAGTATCCACATAGTCACGTGATCAAAATTTGGCAACTGGCATGCATTTATGATGGTGGCAGTGTCCTGCAGTCATGTGATCTCCTCTGATAAGCAAAGTCAATGGGGAAGCCAGATTCACATAACAACCATGTTACTAACTTATCAATTGCAATGATTCACTTAACAACAAGAAAGGTCGTAAAATGGGGCAAAACTCACTTAACAAATGTTTCACTTAGCAACATAAATTTGGGGCTCAATTGTGGTCATAAGTCGAGGACTTCTTGTAAAGAAGCAGGCAACATAATTCCTGAAACAAACAAGGCTTCTTTTGTTAGAAAGCAAGCAGCTGTTAAAAACTTAATTTTATAAACATGATAAGAGAAAAATAAAATAAACTTATATCCACCATGTGCATATAAGTTGACTGTGCTTTATTCTGCTTTAGAAATTGCTTTATTCTATGAATGCTGTTATTTTAAGCATCACACCACCACAAGGATGAAGCATTACAAATGAAATAACCCAGACCAAACAATATGGTATATAAGGTGAAGATATTATGCTTCTTGCTAGAATGAATTAGTATTCAAGTCAGGCAGGATTAAATGCAATGGTGAAATCCTACCGGTAAGGCCCGGTTTGGGCGTACTGGTAGTGGTGGCTGCCGGTAGTTCGGAGAACCGGTAGCGGCGGTAGCACGAGGCTGTGTCCACCCGCCCGGACGTCGCCTTTTTCTTGTTTTTTACCCTCGGCGCATGCACAAAGCCTTCTGCGCATGCACAGAGGGTGAAAAAGCGCGTGCGACGGTGGCGCGCGCGCTTCCGAACCGGTAGGGAAGGTAAGTAGATTTCACCGCTGATTAAATGTAAGGAGAAAGAATGGTAAAATTCAATAATCTAGCAACTATTAAAAGTTTGCTAGTTTGTTCACCATATCTACTTCAAACATATCAATATTATTAATAGTTTTGCCATTATTCAACAGAAAAAGTTTTGAGTCACAACACTAAGTGGAATAAGAAGGGAGTTTTCTACACATACTTGAAGGAAGACTGCGTCATTTAAACTCCAAGTGTGATTTATGTCAGCAATATTTGACATCTTTCTAGCAAAAGTGTTTGAAGCTAAAAGTTTTAGAATATAATAAAAAAGTATTCCCGTCTTATACAATGTGCAGAAAATATTGTTGGTTCAGTGATACTTACTCCTTGACCTACTTCTGTATATCAACATATCTTTACCATATGCAAACAGGTAAGGCAACAGACCATGGATGTAACCACAATTTCTGACTTAAAAAGCAGAAGTCCGAGATACCAACATTGGGATCTATTATCCCTCCTACAGCAACTGAAAAATAAGGAAAGGTGCTATGACTTCTATCCTCCTAGCAGCCAATATCCTATTTGCATACCTTCCCACTTATGGTGGAAGAGAGGGCTGATATGGTTGCATGGTGATGACACCCATTCCTCAGACAAACTTGCTTGTCACCTGCTCTATTATGTTTTAAATATTTGTGAATTTACCATCTAGTTTATTCTACCATTTTACACAATTTTAGTGGTTGTTTTTTTCTCTTTCTCTTTGTTTGATTGCACTGATATTTATCTTACAACAGCCTGGGACTAAAGAAAGAGTATAAATCAGAATCTTCATTGTAGCCAGTCTTCTTCTGCAAGCTTTTATTCTGGTTTAAGAGATCTCAATAGAGCTAATCAAAACATTAATATTTTTTTTCTATTTTGTGGACTACTTTGAAAAGAATGAATGCAATTTGCCTACATATAAGAATGACAATGTATATTTATTTGCTTGATTTATATTCTATCCTTCGAGGGAGATAATGACAATAACAGCAGCAACAAACTGGTCATGGATAAGTCCTTTTCAAGTCCTATGCATTTAAATGGTATCTAATGAAACTGAATGAAAAAATTCAATTTGCTGTCCAAAATAGTACAAAATGCATGCACAACAAGGTAAGTGACCCCTCTTTGTAAGCATTTTGCAAAAGCTGACTATCTGACAAAAAGTCTCTATTATATGCCTCAACAAGTATAATTTTGAGGCAGCCTTCCTAATATCTTTAGTTGTATACGTTTATTTGTTTCAACTTCAATGAGTTGTAACAGACAGAAATGAAGGCAAAATCAGGAAACCAAAAATATGTTTAAAGGAATTTGACTGACAAATCTCTATTGAAGAAAGTATGTAGGCACTTTCACATTCTGTTTTATTTTCCCCACATTTTCAGAATAGGGGCACATCAACCATATGAAGCTGATAGCCCTTATTTAGCAACTACCTCATTTGGTGATAGCAGTTTGGTTACAATGGTGACGAAGAATTAAAACTTTGTGACCAATCCTTGCATTTACAATTTTTCCAGGTCTGTAAATGAAGGTGAAGTACTGAATAGCTTAATTTGCATATTCAGTTGTTTATATTTTAACTTTCCTCCAGAACTCAAGATAGCATATTCCTCCCTACTTTTTCCACAACAACCCAATGGGATAGATTGGGCTGATTGAGACTAGCTCAGTTATATACTGATCTTCAAAGGCAAAGATTGATTTTTTAATCTGGCTCTCCCATCAGAATGCAACACTGATGCAACCATTATGCTATACCGAATCTCTAATGTGATCATAATTAATTTTTTAGGAACACTGATTTACCTAATTTACTAATTTATCTCCATACTGTAAAAACATCTGCCTTACATTATCACTGAAAATGATGCAAAGGCAATGATACTTAACTACATATTATAGCATTATGGCCTATTACATTTTCCACTGCCAAAGGGATGCAAATCTTTCAATTATCAATAGTCCTTTCCTATCTACATGAACCTTTCAATTTAGAGGAAAATCATTTTGATTCTTGAGGCCCATTCAGCTCAGAGCCCTATGCTGCACCTCTGCATAGTATATTTTTGTCCCTATTAGCTAGTTGCTTTAAAAAAAAAAACCATTAGTGCAATTATCAATTAGGCAGGAATAATATGAACCTAAGAACAGTCAGCCAAGTTTCAAGTGTACGAAAAGAAAGCAATAGTTTCTACTAACTTTGTCCTTTTCTGGGCAGTGATGAAATGGCACGTACAAAATGAAAGCAAGTGAATGGGTGGTTTGCATTGGATAGCAAGAGACACTCTCAGGAAACAGGTTGGTACAAGATCATTTTTCGAAAGAGCTTAACAAAACCTGGAGGTGGCATTTCCAAAATCAGATTGTCAACAGCATTTCTTCTATTAATCTTCTGTTTTAAAAATATGCATCTCTGTCAACTAATGGCTTTCCTTCTATTTCTCCTTACTGCCTTCTGCAGATCACAGCTTCAGTCTGAAGTAGCAATCTTTGGACCACTAACCTTACTTTGAAACATGTGAGGCGTTTTTTTTTCCAGATACACTGTGGAGCATAGGCTCTTCCCTTGCTGTATTAAAGGGACCATTTCAACTGACTGTTGGCTCTGGCAACCTAGGAACTGTGCTCACAGTGCAATGCAAAAAAAAATCAAAAAGCTGCATGGTTGCCTTTCTTATTTGTTGATGTCTGGTACTATATCTTCAAGGTACTCCTTTGAAAAAGCCAGTGAAACAAGAGGAAAACTGGCCAACTAACAGCTGGTGGTTGGATAGTTTACCTCACAAAACAATCCTTGGACTCTTGCCTCTAGATGCATGCATGAGAGCAGAATAATTATAAAAAACACTAGGAGACCAGCCAGACCTAACAGTCTGTCATTTCTTTCTCCCACTGCTGCTGTTAAAACAGGCCAGCTTTCAAACAGAAGCTATTGGAAAGATGAATTAAATGAACAACAAAGGTTGTCCCAAGAGACCTGGGTGTACTGCTGCTTCTCCTCTTCAAACAACAGCTCTTAATAGAGGTGAACTTCCTTCAGGTGACACTTTCTTTCAGAATATGCCACCATTGGGCTAAGAATTAGTTTTGACAGTTTTTGGCTTCAAAAAAAGGAACAATCCCTCCCCTCCCCAACCCCCAGTTTCTTTCTTTTGTATTTTAATACTTTCTCTAAGGGATCAGCTTTCAATCCTGACATTTCCTTGCAAAAGGATGAGAGGAAGGCAAGAAGAGTGAATGAGCCAAGTAAACCTTATTTCTCCTTGGTTCGTTGTGCAATTATCATCATGTCTCTTCCATTACTACCATGGCCAAATTACAATACTATTGTTTCTAGTTCTCAATAGGCTAGGTCACTTATAATGGACAGATAATGACTTGCATAGGGACACTTTAACTTGGCCCTATGACTCTAGGTCCAAAACTCCCCTTCCTATTTGTTTCTGCCTTTTTGGAATCCACGTTCTTTTTTTTTTAGAAAGATGAGTTATAAATTCTGATCTCTCAGGACTAAATGAGAGTTAACAAAAGAAAATGCTATCTACCTAAAGAATAAACAGACTGTCTTTCTGGTTGGTTGGTTTGTTTTGCCTAGGCCTTGAATAGATACATAGGATGCCACCAAACAGAAAACTCCCAGTGCATCAGAAGGCATTGCTTGCCTAACTATTCCACTCTTTATACCTTTCAAATTTTCTGGGAGCAGAGTAGAGTGATTGTATGACAAATTCAAATCAAGATATTTGTATGGAGTTCCTTGGAACGGACAGTTTAGCAAGCCTCTGGAGAACACAAAGTTTTTATTTATTATGAATCAGTGTTTAATATCCCCAAGCCTATGTCTTTAAAGTTTAGTTTAAGAAAAAATAATCTGCAGAGAAAAGCTTATTTCCTTAACTAGCTGTCAGTATTTGCTTATGTCCTACAGAGTATGATTACTTTAACTTGATCATCATAAATGCTAGAAAAGAGTTCAGATCTTAATTTCATGGTTATCAGCCAAAGAAGACAAAGCATGCTATTCTAAAATAAACTACTGGTTTAGCCAATAAAATGAGCCCATAAAATATGATCTGGTTTTTTTGCATTTTAGGAATTTATTCAAAGGCCGATATGAGATTGAAAGATAAGTCTAAAATAGCCTGTATAATCTACCTTAGAAACATTTCTATTTGTATATTCCAACAAGCAAGAAAAAAAGGGATGGCACTGCATCTTTTCAGCACAGTGAGAGAAATAAGCGAAACAGACTGTAGCCATTAAATTCTAATTTAAATTTTAACAATATTAGGCCTAGCTTGAAGCATCTCTGCATACAGGGATTCCCAAGAGGAAAAAAAAAAGGTTTGTACATTTTCTTTACAAACTTCTCAAGAGTTCAAATTTCTTCTTCCTCTTCCTTCTATCTTTGCAATAGTGGTCATATTCTTCTTCCAAAGCAGAACTTTACAACCCTAACTCAGAAAAACCATTCCAAATTGAAAAACATATTAATGTTGGCTGAGTCCTCCTACGTCATTCTGCCTCAATATCCACAGATCCCACTACGAATGAAGAAACTATGTGCTGCAAAATGTCACTAAGATTACTAGTCCCATCATTCCTGACTCTGGGCCTTATTAGTTTCAAGCTAGTGTGAAAATCAGGAAGGTCCTCACTGCTTCTATATGGATTAGACTTATTTTTACCTAGAAACTATCAACAGGTACATGAGTATATGCCAGAAGCTCCAAGCTGGATCAGAGAATAAAAATGTTCTCCTGAGATTGTAATTTCAATAGGGAATTTATAACTGAATTCTCTTCATTAGTACCTAGAATAGTGAACTAATACTTCTAAGTAATACAGTAATTCAAGCCTGAATGTTTTTGGATAATTCATTATGATTTTAATTGCACAGGCTCTATGTGACACTTCATTGTTTTGTTTTGTTTTTTAGTTCTGTGTAGTCCAGCTGCTTCCTAACTTAATAGTGCAGATCCATCAAACCTCATGGGAACATGCATATGGTGAGAAAAAGGCATAGTCGGGAAGCATTTTTCAGAGTGAGAGAAAGTCAGTGGTTCTGTCTTCAAGTCTAACTTCAGTGTTTTCCTGATACCAGCTTTTTTCAACAGGAAAAGAGAACTCTAACCTCCCTCTCCCATGTTAAGTTTTCTTACACTGAGAAAAAGGTAATCAAATATTTCCAAATGTCAGGATGGTGCATGCCAGCCTTGCATCTCAGGGTAGGGCTACAGTGGCTAACATCTGTTTAACATTATTCAGAGGAAAACCCCAAAGTGGCTCTTTTTGAAGTTCACAAGAGCCAGCCTGGGGTACTTGAAAATCTGCCAAAAAAAAAAAAAAAAAAAAACATACAAAAAAAAACCCAAAAGGGAAATTTTTAAAAGAAAAAAAAAACAAACAGGGGAAAATAAAAAAACAAACAAAAAAAAAAAAAAAAAAAAAACCACACACACAAAAAAACCAACCAAACAAAAAAAACACCCTTCTCATGTAAATATGCTTGCTTCTGGCTCTTCACAAATTTTATGTTTTTGGATTAGATCTATGCATATTTACTCAGAAATAATTCCAGCTGCTTTCCAATACTGAGTTGTTTTCTTCATTCAGCTACTGTAGTAAATTCTGCCACATGATTTTCACCCTACCATTTCCTATTGACTGTCTTTTGAGAGTGTTACTGAATTTAAAATCAAGGTTTTTTAAAAAAATTAACTTGTTAAAAGGCAAGCCTGAACTGTGCTTCTCTATTTCTCATCAATATTTCACAACTAATATCCATATTTCACAAGTAATAGCCACAGATACTACCTATTTTTGAAGCGTTTAAGGCGCTTCAAAAATAGGCAGTGAAGGATGGATATTATCCCAATGTCTTCAGCCACCCTCATATCCACTATCCTGAATTTACATCTAGAAAATGTTGGAGGGCATACAGTATTAGAAATCTACATACTGTAGATTGGCTGTGTTTGAAAATAAAGGTATTTCCTGTTTTAAAACAAAGAGCAGAGAACTTGCAATAGCTCATACTTCTTTCTAACAAAATGCAAAAGTGCAAAGAAATAACCTTTATTGATAGCAATTTTAGTGTGACAGTTGCTTACTGAGCTTGACAAAACTAACATAATTCAGTTATTTTTTCCTTAATACAGTTAACACAGTAAAATGTGGGAGAAAAATTCTGATATAAGAGCCGTGGTGGCAGAGTGGTTAGAATGCCGTATTGCAGGCTAATTCTGCTGACTGCCAGCAGTTTGATCCTGACCAGCTCAAGGTTGACTCAGCCTTCCATCCTTCCAAGGTTGATAAAATAAGGACCCAGATTGTTGGGGGCAATATGCTGACTCTGTAAACTGCTCAGAGAGGGCTGTAAAGTACTTTGAAGCGGTATATACAGTAAGTCTAAGTGCTATTGCTTTACAGTGAGGAAGAACCTCATACTTATTGCTGGAACCTATTAACAAAGTTACTCAAAGCTTATCTTTACATTTCGCTAACCATAGCATGAATACACCCCCCTATCATTTTTAAGGGACATGTATCGGTTTTATTCCCACACTGCTATGTAAACACCCTGAAGTCATTTTTAACTGATCTGTCATTAAAATATATGTTCTGTCACCATTTAAACAACCTTGGTAATAATACAGTCAAGGGTGGGATCTGTCCAGCTCATACAATACAGGCATTTTTAGTCTTCTATGGGCTTGTCTTCCCTGTCAATCACTGTTCTCTGTGGCCATTTTGGCTTGTGCTGCCTTTTTGTTTTCTGACGTAGGAAGTTTGATTTTCTTACATAAGGAAGTTTAGGGAAGAAAGTTTAATCCATCGTGAATACTGCTTTCTACTCAGTTTGAGTTATCCTTGCATTTAGACTTTAATTCTGTTTTGCCTGAATTAAGTTTCAGCTTGTTTTCGACATCCAATCCATCACTACCCACCCAGTTCAGGACCTTGATTGTCATCCTATATTCTCACAAATGGAACTGAACAGATTAAGTATTGACACTGTATTTCAAATCACTGGACAACCTCTCCTAATTATTTTATGGGGATGTTAAACACAATGAAAACAGGATGTGAAACTCCACAATGAGAAAGAGCTTAATTTATTGGTCCTATAGAGCCAGGTCAGAAACTCATCCACAAGACAAAATTGGAATCGGAACAAAATAGAAGAGTGAAATTTCTATTCCTGATTTTGCAATATATCTGTAGGAAAGTGGTATAATATTATCTTCCTGTCTGCGCTTTGAAATCTTAAAAGAGATACAATTGGAATTTTCATCCAGACTGTTATAGATATCAGTGCTTTATTAAGCAATCAGTACAGTATTTGAGTGCATGCACTTGTGAAACTATTTGGAAGGTGAGAACCAGTTTTGCACAATCTGTATAGTCATCTGGTAGCCTTTCATGGGAATTTGTTCCTAGCTATTGTGGAAGGGACCTTCTGTTTGTCTCTAACTTTTCTTGGCAGGGCAATGCAACATAAAGATGTATGCTTTGGAATCCTTTTGTTAGAAGAGGAAATACTGGATGGATGGATGGATGGATGGATGGATGGATGGAGGGATGGAAGGAAGGAAGGAAGGAAGGAAGGAAGGAAGGAAGGAAGGAAGGGCAATTTAAGAAAAACTAACAAATGAAAAACATTTCCCTGTGGCAATCTAAATAAGGTGGTAGTTGACATTATCCTGTATTCTTTGATCTTTCATTTGTATCAAAAGAAAGCAAATGCTTGTCACTGTTTCCTCCCCTCTTTTTATAAACATAAGGTACTGGCGAGAATTCCCAAAAGTTTAGAATACCTTCCACAGTTTTCATAAAACTACTGGGATGCTTGTGAATTGCCCGAGAAGCTTCCTTTGCTGATAAAATATTCTAATTACCCCTGTTGTGAATCCCTAATAGCAACGTAAAAACTAAGGATAACATTATTATTTCATTCATCCATCTTGCTGTGATGCACAGCATGCAGAAAGGCCCAAATGCTGCTGCAGTAACCTCAGATTGTTCAAAGGTTAATTTGAAATATATAGAGAAAAAGGTTATGACCTGCTAATCTGATCTAGGTATCATCTTCCTTTAAAAATGTTTGCAAAGTGTAATCCAAAGTACAAAAGGCTGACTTTTCTTAACAGATTCAATAGAATGTAGTTCAATCGGAGTTTGTACAATACAAAAGCAGTGGCAGTTATTACAGACTAAACTGAACAAGGTCAAGGAAGCACAGTATTATGAACAAAATCAAGAAACAGAAATCAAGCAAACAGGAAAAAGAAACAGTAATCTGCAAAATATGTCAAAAACAGGGAATCAGAGATAGCCCAACAGGAGCTTTATTACAATGCTGTAGGTAATATTTTGATCAAGAAGCCGAACATATTATCTCCTCCTCAGATAAAAAGACAGCTAATATCCCCATTCATCATGTTTTCATTTTAATTCCAGTTAATTCTCCCAACCACAATAAGGATAAATTCATTTATATAAACAATGAATAAATTACATAAAGAATACACCAAAATAATGGTGAAAATGTTTACATAGATTCTGCTACTATACACTGACTGCTCCTCAAAATGGCCTTGCTGTCTTCATAGTAATCAAGTTCAATATTTAATTTTCAACAACTATACAGGTGTCTCCAGGTGCTCACAAGTAAATGGCCACTCCTGGTGGTTCCTAAGATTCTAATAATCAGGTTATATAGTGTCTTAGCCATGGGGATTATATTTAGCTCTCAGGACCAAAACGCATTGACAGATTTAATTCTCAGAAAATTGTCAAGTCTTGTTTTGAAACCATGTAACCCTTAGCACTTATTCCAGTACTTCATTGGTTGTGAAGGTCTCCTACACAAACGCCATTAAAATGAAATGATGGTTACAGGCTACCAGAGGTTTGATGGTGTGGGGGAGAAATGTAGCAGAAGGTTATAATCCTGAAGACTGTGTGGATACACATATTTCTGTTGCCAGCAACAGAAAGAGAACAAGTTTTTAAATATATAATGTATTTCAATCTAAAGAACAGTAATCATAATGAAATATTCTAAAAATTATTCCTATCTTTTTATTCTGCCAAAATAAGAGAAACACCTAAAATGATCTGCCCAGAAAGGATTCATGGATCTATTTATTTATTTGACTTGTATGGCAGAACTACAACTCTGGGTATATAAAACTATTGACAATGAAGGACTTCTCTAACATAGCATAATTGTAGTCAGTTTGATTACAAGCTGAGTTCAATCCATTACAGGTGCTTTCTGTGCTAATTCGTTACCAGCTATGACAATGGCAAAGATTCCTAGGGAATGTGATGTAGCTTGAGGAAGCTGTAGTAAAGGGAAAACAAAATAACATTTATGTTAGATATAATCTTCTAAAATAAAAGGCTATCTACTTTTAAAAATAAACAAAATTCAAACAGAGGGATGGAGTCAATGAAGGGAGACAAAAGAATATTGAAAGCAATTTAGGAAAAAGGAAAGACACAGAAGTGTAATCTTTCCAGGACTTGCACTGAACTTCAAGAACTGGATTTAACATAAAAGTCAGACTCTTAACAAAGGCCTTTAAGTCATATGGCCCCATTGTCAGTGTGTGTGTGTGTGTGTGTGTGTGTGAGTATAGGCCAAGAGTATATATTCCCAGAGTTAAGGTTATCCTAGCTGCCCAGGTAAGGCAAGCGGGCATATACACCTTGTGCACAATTATTAGGCAAGTGAGTATTTTGACCATATCATCAGTGTCATGCATATTTTCCACCTGCAAGCTGTATAAACATGAATGCTTAGTGGATATAAGCATATCAGGTGATGTATATTTGTGTAATGAGAGAGGGTGTGGCCTAAGGAGATCAACACTCTATATCAAGGTGTGCATAATTATTAGGCAGCTTCTTTTCCTCAGGCAAAATGGGCTAAAAAAGAGATTTAACTGAAAAGTCAAAAATTGTAATAAGTCTTTCAGGGNNNGAACCGTGTTCATAAAAAAAGACACACCTTAACTGCCAAGGATTTGAGAATAATCAAACTTGAAGCTACCAGGAACCCATTATCCTCCAGTGCTGTCATATTTCAGAACTGCAACCTATCTGGAGTGCCTAGAAGTACAAGGTGTTCAGTGCTCAGAGACATGGCCAAGGTAAGGAAGGCTGAAATCTGATCACCACTGAACAAGACATATAAGTTGAAACAGCAAGACTGGGCCAAGAAATATCTGAAGACAGATTTTTCAAAGGTTTTATGGACTGATGAGATGAGAGTGACTCTTGATGGACCAGATGGATGGACCTGTGGCTGATCAGTAATGGACACAGAGCTCCACTTCGACTTAGATGGGTGGAGGTGATGTACTGGTATGGGCTAGTATTATTGAAGATGAACTAGTTGGACCTTTTCGGGTTGAAGATGGACTCAAAATCAACTCCCAAACCTACTGCCAGTTTTTAGAAGACACTTTCTTCAAGCAATGGTACAGGAAAAAGTCTGCATCTTTCAAGAAGACCATGATTTTTATGCGGGACTATGCTCCATCGCATGCACTGAAATACTCCACTGCATGGCTAGCCAGTAAAGACCTTAAATATGAAAGAATAATAACATGCCCCCCCCCTCCTCACCTGACCCTCACCCTATTGAGAACTTGTGGGCTCTTATTAAACAGGAGATTTATGGTGAAGGAAAATAATACACCACTCTGAACAGTGTCTGGGAGGTTGTGGTTGCTGCTGTACAAAAAGTTGATCATCAACAGATCAAGAAACTGACAGACTCCATGAATGGAAGGCTTATGACTGTTATTGAAAAGAAGGGTGGCTATATTGGTCACTGGTATTTTGTTGAACTGTCAGAAATGTTTATTTGTAAATTTTGAGTTGTTTGTTTATTATTCTCACTTTAACAGATGAAAATAAATGAGTGAGATGGGAAAATTTTTATTTTTCATTTAGTTGCATAATAATTCTGCACACTAACAGTTGCCCAATAATTGTGCACACATAGATATTCTCCTAAGAAAGCCATAACCTCACTTTTACTTTCTTAAATATTCAGGTTTGAGGTTTATTAACATTTTGGATTGACTGAGAGCACAGTAGTTGTTCAATAATAGAATTAATCCTCCAAAATACAGCTTGCCAAATAATTGTGCACACAGTGTATAATGGGCAGCAGCAATAGAGGAAGATGCTGGAGACAGCAGATTACTTTAGTGACAATGGCAAAGGCATAAATTCTGTAATTTAGGAAATGGTAAACCACTCCTATATTTTTATCAAGAAAATCATATAGATATAAAATATAAAACGATTGACAATGTAGTGACAGATGATGGACCCTTCAGGTCAGATGGCACTCAATAGCTACTGAGGAAGAGCTGAAGATCTTTTCAAATACTAATGGGATTTATAACATGACTAGGGGCGTTGGTCTTACCTGAGACGCCTCTTCTCATAGGGTGGAGCCATCATTCAGGATGGGTTGGCCTCTGCCCATCAGCCAATGAGGACCGAGTCTGTTTTGCTTATGCTGGGATACTTCTTGTGCCCTCC
Organism: Thermophis baileyi; assembly: GCA_003457575.1. NCBI lineage: Eukaryota > Metazoa > Chordata > Lepidosauria > Squamata > Dipsadidae > Thermophis > Thermophis baileyi. The sequence goes on along the minus strand of QLTV01001166.1, from coordinate 129,419 downwards.
CAGCTTAGACGAATCCGACCAGACTCAACGTGGCAAGTCGTAGAAAAAACCAGTGAACTCCCATCCCGAAGAAAATAGCCAATCAAACCAAGTCTAACCAATAATGCCCCCAACGAAGGGCCACGAACAGAAACAGTCCAAAACAAACTCCAAACAGGGGAGGGACTGAATGATGGCTCCACCCTATGAGAAGAGGCGTCTCAGGTAAGACCAACGCCCCTTCTCCATAGTGGGTGGAGCCATCATTCAGGATGGGACATACCAAAGCGAAAGGTCCCTTCAAGGGGTGGGCAAAGTCTCCGAGCCCGAGGTGGCCCTCTCGATCACACGCTGTAATACCCGCCGACCAAAGGCCGTGTCCGCGGAGGCATAGGAGTCTATCTTGTAATGGCGAATGAACGGTGTGGGGGATGCCCACGTCGCCGCACGGCACACCTCCTCCCAAGGCGCCCGAGCCTCCCATGC
>QLTV01001166.1:87875-120656 GCA_003457575.1 Thermophis baileyi | reverse complement strand
TTTTAAAGGTATTGTATGTAATGTGTATATGTAGTGTATGTAATGTAAACCGCTCCAAACTCGACTGCAGAAAATACTACTTCAGCCACAGAGTGATCAATGCCTGGAATTCACTACCTGACTCTGTGGTTTCTTCCCCAAACCCAAAAAACTTTAACCTTAGACTGTCTACTGTCGACCTCACCCCATTCCTAAGAGGTCTGTAAGGGGCGTGCATAAGCGCACCAGCGTGCCTACCGTCCCTGTCCTACTGTCCTATTGTCCTCATCTATCTGTATTCACTTTGATTATGTTTATGTTTATACCTATACCTGCTATCTTGTACATGTTTGACAAATAAATAAATAAATAAATAAATAAATAAAGAGTACTGGGCCTAAAACAGAACCCTGGGGTACCCCCACTGCATATCTCCCTCCAATGTAGATGCAGTTCCATTGAGGACTACACGTTGAGTGCGGTTGGTCAGCCAGTTACGAATCCATTGGTGGTGATGCTGTCTAACCCACATTTTTCTATTTTATCAAGTAGTAGGTTATGGTCTACTTTGTCAAATGCCTTACTGAAGTCCAAGTAAAATATATTACTACCACTACCTGAAGTCCTCTGTCTCTCAGTAAGAACCTATAGGCGCATGAGGGATATTGCATGGTGAAGTGGGAAAGTTCATTCTTCAATTTCTTACACCCATCAGCTTTTTTCACTCTATGTTCAGAACAATCCTAAACTCATCTTAAAAAGCAGTTAAAACAATCCCTGATTGGCATGGGGAGGGAGGGGAATCTGTCATTAAATAAACAGAGTGAAAGTCATCTCCCTCTTTCTCTCTTGTTTCATATTGAAGCCTACCATGTGTACCTAGTAGTTATTCGCTTCAGTCTTCGTCTTTGTGTAGGATTGGTTCAGAGATCTGGCAGGAAAGAGCCTGGTTTCAAAGGATTAACCCTCCTATTGCCCCAAGCAGAACAATCCTGGAGGTTAAAAAAATGATTCAGACACTTTTGCCTAGGTAACAGCTCCTGCATATCTCCATCAAGGTCATCTTAATCCCTACAATAACACTCCCACGCATACAACCCATTTATGTAAATGACACCTTTGTCATAATTTATAAAAGGAACAATTGGAGAAGACACATCAGTCAATCAACATCTATAAAGTAAGAACATTCCTAAGAGAAGAAAAAAACAACAATGCCCTACCCATTTATTTATTTAGCTGCCCATCTCTTGCTTGTGACAGGGTGGTGCACACAATTAAAAACACAAAGCCCAACAATTAATAGAATTAAAACAAAAACCTTAAAAAACTTAATAACAAAAAGACAGGGGAGAATGCATTCTAAATGCAATGCAACCATTTCAAAATCTTTTGCTAGGATTGCCAGGCCTGATGACAGAACCAAGTTTTAAGGAACTTCCAGAAGAGTAATATGGTTGGAGCCAATCTTACCTTTGGGGGGGGGATTATATTCCAGAGTGCGGGTGCCTTCCTGTGTATCCTCATTAGCAGATGAAACAAAGGCAAATTGGAGACCCAAGTTTATTGAAAGACAAGTCACACTAGTCAAGTGCTTCACTACGAAAGCAGCAACCCAACTTCCTACACGAGAGCTGTATAAAAACATTACTCAGACAAGTACAAAAACTCTGCAGTAACCCAAAATGCCGAAAAAAGGAAACGGACCATTTATACAATATTTTCCAACACAGCAGATATCAATGCAACTTCATCTAAAAAAATTTGACTACGCAATCCACTGCAACTCAACCAGTACAACCTATAAAAAGGATAATATATCAAAATATCTCTGAGACAACCAATAGACTAGAACTGCTTGGAGTCTCTGTAGCACAAAACCTACAAAATTCCTCTAAAAGAACAAAAGACCCAATAATCAAGGGAAAAAAACCAGAAGTCCCCTACAACTTACAATATAAGGACTGTAATACGTAGATACTATGCAGAAACCCAGGTAGAAAACTGGCAGACTGCATCCAACATCATCTAGCAGCCAGAAGGTATGACAAAAATGCTTGTTAGAGGATATGATGAAGGAAGCATCGTTTGGACTCAAGACAAAAAAAGAGGCTACTAGGTTATATATTTGCCGTGGTTATCAAAAAGTGGCAAAAGGACCTCAGTGAATATTGAATATCTCATTTGGTTGCTTCTCATGGGACTTTACATGTTTATATTTAAAGACCTAGTAAGGAATACAGCTATATACAACAAGTAATCTAGGCCTCAGTAATGGAGCTCCACGGAAGGAAGGAAGTGATAGTTTCATGACAATGAAAATCATTCATACAATTTCATTAAAACTATTCTGATTTTTACAAAAGAAAAACAGGGTAAAATGTATCTTGTTCATATTTCCAGTGATCTCATAGTAGCTGAAAGGTGTTTAGAGCATTTGAGCAGCTGCCTGACAACTTGCATTCTTTGAGTTTCTTTTTATGACGCCCACAGATTTTTAAATTTCATCCCTATATAAAGTGGTGAAGGCAACAGAATAACAAGCAATGCCCACACCTGCAATTTTAGAGTGGGGTAAACAAACTTTTGGTGTCAGAGACAATAATGAATAAATTGTGAGGCTATATTACACATATGAATCTAAAATGTTTGATATTTTTCCAGCTGGGTTTTTTGCTAATTAGTATTTGGGGTGTGTGTGTGAATTATTTTATTGTACTTTAGAGCTTATATTCCACTTTCCAATGTGGTTTCTTCCACAAAATGTTGAGAAACCTAGTGGCCAATTTTCAGTAGTATTGGCCAGCTAGGAATACAGGTAGTCCTCAACTTAAAACCAGAATTTTCATTACTAAGCAGGGCGGTTAAGTGAGTCGCACCCGATTTTGCTATGATTGTTAAGTGAACCACTGCAGTTGTTAAGTGGATCTGGATTAATCCATTGACTTAGCCTGTCAGAAGCCAGCTAGAAAGGTCACAAATGGTAATCACATTTGTGATTGCAACTGCAACTATCATAAATACATGCTTGGTTACCAAGCACCTGAATGTTGAACATGTGACCATGGGGATGCTATGGTCTTAACTTTGAGGAGTAGTTGTAAGTCACTTTTTTCAGAGCTGTTGTAATTTGGAATGGTTGCTAAAGAAATGGTTGTAAGTTAAGGACTACCTGTAAGGCGGTAGTTGACTCAAGATCATAAGGAAAAAGAGTCCAAAGTTGTCCAAACAACACTGAATTAACTCCGTGACCCTGAAAAGGAAATAAGAAATAGGAAAAGGATCTTCAGTGCTTAACTGAATCAAAGAATGAGACTCAGAAGAGCATTCCCTCTTTCAAAAGTTTTATTTAAAATATAAAATAACTGTGATTTTAAAGCACATGTACAGCAAAATGAGGCAATCTTCCTCTATTTTCTTTTACGTGATTTTTCAATCTGGGAAAATCTTTCTACATAGTACATTCTGCAAACATACTCCAAGAATATAATGCCTTGATAATGCTGTACATCTTTCTCACACAAACTACTGAATGGAATAGCTTTGCCAGGTGCAGTCTATTAACAGAAAATGTTAACTCAAAGGAAGCTTTAAAAATTGTGAAATTGTCCTTGGCGAAACAAAAAAGCAAAAACCCATGCATTATTCTTAGTATAAAATGTACAAAAATAACACACATCTCATTGTGCAGTGTACCATAAGTTTCTTGCTTCTATTCATTACATTCCACAATTCCAGTTATCACTATGCCATTTTTCTAAGCTTCTAATTCCTCTAAAATAGGCGTTGGGACTTACCTGATACGCCTCTTCTCATCCGTTGGAGCCAGCATTCAGGATGGGTTGTCCTCGTCCAATCAGATAGAGGACCGAGTCTGTCTATTTTTTTATTTGCCAGGATCCGCCCTGCTATATCCCAGATTTGACGAATTCTGAAGACTAGACTCAGCGTGGCAAACCACTGACACCGGTAAGTACCTGGTGGACTCCCATCCACATGTCATAAAAGGAAAAAAAAGGTGGGCCGATAGGCTGAATTTACAGTTTGAAGGGAGGGACTGAATGCTGGCTACAACGGATGAGAAGAGGCGTATCAGGTAAGTCCCAATGCCTATTCTCCATCCTGGTTGGAGCCAGCATTCAGGATGGGACATACCAAAGCCTGGAGTCCCTAGGGCGGGCAACTGTCAAAGATGAGCAGTTATGTTGTGCTGTCTACCACCCGCTGTAAGACTCTTCGGCCGAAGGCTGCGTCTGCGGATGCGTAGGAGTCAATCTTATAATGTCGAATGAATTGCGACGGGGATGCCCAAGTGGCAGCTCGACACACCTCATCCAATGAAGCTTGTGTAGCCCATGCAGCTGACGTAACAGCACTGCAGGTTGAATGGGCCGTGATCCCAGAAGGTTTGGGTAAGGCCGCCAGGTCATACGCTTTTGCAGTTGAACTCCTGATCCAACAACCAATCATCGAGGATGAAACTTTGTTGCCCAAGGAACGAGGGTGGAAAGCCACAAAAAGCGCTTCCGATTTTCTGAAGGAACATGTGCGCTCAATGTATATTTTAAGAGCCCTGCGGACGTCCAATGAGTGCCAACGGCGCTCTGAAGGATGGATCGGTCGGGTGCAAAACAATGGTAACACTAGCTCTTGTACCGTATGAAAGACTGAATTCACCTTCGGGAGGAAGGTGGGGTCCAGACGGAGGACCACTTTGTCAGTGTGGAAAATGCATAGATCCGCCCTCACAGAAAGAGCGGATAACTCTGAGATCCTCTGAGCTGATGTGATGGCTACAAGAAAAGCCACTTTGAAGGAGAGGTGTCGTAGTGACGCTTCCCTGAGGGGTTCGTAGGGAGGTCCAGTGAGGGAGGACAGGACTCGTGGGAGATCCCAGGTTGGGTAGCGGTGTAGGGCCAGAGGTCAAAGGTTGGAGGCCCCCTTCAGAAAACGTCGAATAGTGGGGTACTGGGCTAGAGAATCCACCTGTTCGCACGATAACACTGAGGAGAGAGCGGCTACTTGTCTCCGAAGGGTGTTTGGGGAGAGCCCTTTGTGGAAGCCTTGTTGCAGAAAGTGAAGTATTGTGGGCAAGGGAATCCACAGGGGAGAAAGATCCTCTGATTTGCACCAAGCACAGAATTTTGTCCAAGTGTCCGAGTATATACGGTCAGTCGAAGGCCGACGGGAAGCCTGGATAATGGAAATGACATCCTGGTCATAATCCTGCCGGGTCAGATCACGCTGCTCAATCTCCAGGCGGTTAGTTGGAGACAGAGTGGGTTGGGGTATTCCAGGGCTCCTTGACTGAGCATGCCGGCTGACTGAGGCAATCGCCACGGGGGGGGGGGGGGGGGGGGGGGGGGGGGGGGGGGGGGGGGGGGGCGTTGATAGAGCCTGGAGTTCTGCAAACCAGGCCCGGCGTGGCCAGAACGGGGCCAGTAGGATGATCTCTGCCTGTTCTAGGAGAATTTTCTGAATCAGCTCTGGAATGACCGGCAGGGGAGGGAACGCATACAGAAGGCCGGCGGACCAGCTGTTTCTGAGAGCGTTCACCCCCTCCGCTCCCCGGGATGGGAAACGAGAAAAGAACCTTGGTAGGTGGGTGTTTTGAGGAGTCGCGAACAAATTGACTAGAGGGAGTCTGAAACGTTGTGAGATCTGGAGGACAGGGAGGGATGGAGACACCACTCCGCTTGATCCACTGTCGACCGGGATAGCCAATCTGCCTGGGTGTTTGAGGCCCTGGATATGTGATCCGCCGTGAGCGAGAGGAGGTGTTGCTCCGCCCATAGGCCCAGTCTCAATGCTTCCGTCATGAGTGACTTGGATCGGGTCCCGCCCTGTCGGTTGATGTGAGCTTTGGCCGAGATGTTGTCGGTCAGAATCAACACGTTGGATCCCGATAACTGGGGAAGAAATTTCCGGAGGGCGAGATAGACTGCCCGGAGCTCCAGCCAGTTGATGGAATGTTGAGCTTCCTCCCTCGACCATCGGCCCTGCGCCATCGCGCCTTGGGTGTGCGCTCCCCAGCCCAGGAGGCTGGCATCTGTCGTTACCACTGACCTGTGAGGGACCCGAAAGAGGGAGCCTTTGGACATGGCTGAGGTGCGCCACCAGGAAAGGGAGCGAAGAACCGGTGCTGGAACTAGGACCTTGCGGGACGATGTGGCCTGGCCCAACTTCTGAAACGGCAAAAGGAACCATTGTAGTTCCCGGGAACCGGGAAGGCAAACACACCCAGGGTGTAACAGCGATGCACGAGATCATCTTGCCTAATAGGGTGCTCAGGACTGACAGAGGGACCCTGCTCTGATACTGCACCTGGGAGACCAATTTCTCTATGCTAGCCCGCCTTTCGGGAGAAAGGAAAACTTGACACAATCTATGACTGTGCCCAAATGGTGGATAGAGGTTGAAGGGGAAAGATGGCTTTTCTCCATATTAATGGAGAAGCCGTGATGTCTCAGGGTGAACATAGTGATATGGAGGTGTTGGAGGGCTAGTTCCTTTGATGAAGCATGCACCAGAATGTCGTCTAAGTAGCACTGGATGTGAACTGGGACGGACCTAAGGTGTGCTGCAAGGGATGCCAACACCTTGGTAAACACCCTAGGTGCAGATGAGAGACTGAAGGGTAGGGCCCTGTATTGGAAATGTCCGTGGTCATAGCAGAAACGGAGATATCTCCGATGGTGTTTATGGATGGGGATATGTAGATATGCTTCTGTTAAGTCGAGAGAGGCCATGAAGTCCCCCTGTCGGATGGAAGCCAGAATGGAGGAAAGGGAATGCATTTTAAATTTTTGATATTTTACGTAACTATTTAAACGTTTCAAATTTAAAATCACTCTCCATCCCCCCGAGGACTTCGGAACCATGAAAAGCACAGAGTAAAACCCTTGTCTCTGTTGTTCCCGTGGCACCCTCTGGATGGCCCTGATGGAGAGAAGGTGTTGAACTGCTTCATCCATCAGGCGTCTCTTGGAAGGAACCTGCGAGACTGAACAGGGAACAAAGAACCTTGGGGGAATGGAGACGAACTCTAGGGAGAGGCCAAATTGAATAGTTCTCCTAACCCAGGCATCTTGGGTAGTAGCTGCCCACACTGGAAAGAATTTAGCTAAGCGACCCCAAATGGGAAAGGGGGATCCTTCAACACTTGTTTCGCCTGAAAGGTCGATTTGAGGGACCCCCTCTTGACTGCCTGCGGAACTGCCTCCCCCTGCCCGCCCTGTCTGCTTGGGATCGCTGGCGGGAATAGTACTGACCTGGGGCTCGGGAGGAGGAGGAACCCTGGTCAGCTGCTCGAAAGGGCCTACGGAAGTAGGGAGTTGATCGAGGAGAACCCTTCCTGGTAAGAGAGGGCAGAATCTTTCTCCTCTCACTGGATTCTACTAGAAGAGGATTTAGTGCCTCCCCGAACAGTGATTTCCCCTTTATGGGGCCAGACGCAAGGCGCCATTTGTGGCGGGAGTCTGCGGACCACTGGCGGAGCCAGTGCATACGTCTGGCCACCACAGAAGAGGCGAGGGCCTTAGAGGCAAAGTGTGAGGCATGCAACATGGCGTCCGCCAGGAACTGAGTGGTGGCAAAAATCTTGTTGAGGGCCTGTTGAGCCCTCAGATTTGTGGAAGGAATATGGTCCTGAATTTGACGGAGCCAGATTAAGGTGGTGTGAGCAAAGAAAGAAGAAGTTGATGATGCCTTGATGGCCCAGGCGGCAGCCTGGTGGGTTTTCGTGAGGGCCTGCTCCATCCTCCTGTCCTCAGGCTTCAGGAGTTCCTTCGCTTCCCCTGGTATGGCGGTGGAAGAATGCAAAGCTCTAATTGGACCGTCAACTGAGGGGACAGAAAGTAGGTCAGACAAATTAGAAGCGACATTAAAGAAACGTTTGTCCTGAGAGGATGTGGAAGGACCAGAGGCTGGAGAGGCCCACTGTCTTTCCACTGTGTCTAGGAACAGCTGTGGTGCGGGAACCACTTCCACTTCAGGTCTGGATTCGGAGAACAGTGCATCAGGATGAGCTGCCGAGGTGGCCTTTGGATCTGCAGGGGGAGCTTCCATGCCGGCTGCTGATCTCGCTTTGAAGAGGAGAGATTTGAACAGACCTGATGGAAAAAGCCCTGTCGAGATTGGTTGATCAGGAGAAATCCCCTCATCCTCTGAAAGGTCCCACAGGGCCGAGTTCTCCTCTACAATGTCCTCAGCCATACCACTAACACTAGAGTCGTCGGAGGAATGGTCAGGGTTAACCTGCCTAACTGACTGGGCAGGAAGGACCTTCGCTGAGGATGGTGGTTGAGCCTGGGTGGAGGATGAGGCTAATGGTCCGGAGAGAGATTGGAGACTGGCTGCAAGGGCCTGTTGCAGGGCAGTGGTGAGGAAAGATTGGAAGTTAGCCGGGTTAATAGACATTTGATTGACTGAGGCCTGAGTAGGGTTTTGGGAAACAGAGATTGAGGCCTCTTGAGCTCCCACAGATGGAACAGTATCAACCCGAGCCCTGATTGGGGTTAGAACCCCCCAAAGGTCTGCTTGTGGCCTAGGTAGGTTAGGGGTCCAAAACCAGGTGATCCTCCTCTGCCTCCATGGAGGCCTGGGTAGGATTGGGATCTTGAACTGTATCCTCATTTCTTGATCTGGTTTTGGCTGATCTGTTACAGATTTTTTGCAAGGCCCGGTCCATCCTCTGTTCTGCTCACTCAGTGGCTTTAGAAGAAGCCTTGGAGCTGCGGGACCTGGTAGAAAAGTGTCCCGATGAGGAGGACTGTTCATCATCTGTGGGCACTCTGTCTGATTTTTTGTGCCTCTTGCCACTGGCCTATTGCTGGATGGTGCCTTATCAGCCATAAAAAGAAAGTAGGCCCAGCCCCAAAATGGCGTCCCCAAACTGGCCTTTCAAAAATGGCCGCCCCTTGCCTCGTGGTCCTGAGGCCTTGCCTATCGCGCCTTCCTGAGCATGCTCCAGGGAGAACTAGGGCAATGGCGTACCGACGCTGGGCCCTCCCGAACAGGCTCAGAGGGAATCGGGCCCAGGAGAATCGAGTAGCGGTGCCGGAAAAACGGCTGTGCTGGGGCTGATTAAATCCGTGCGAGCAGTTGCTCAAGCGCCAGGACCCTCCGGCTTCATGAATCCAGGAGTTGCCGGGAGAAGAAATACTGCTGTGCAGGGCTGAAATAAGCCGTGCGAGCTGTTAGCTCAAGCGCCTAGGGCTTTTTGCACAGCGGGGAGCCAAGCTGTAGCCGGGTGGTGAGCCCGGACGATCAGCGCGCCGGGAAAAAACTTCGGCGCTAAGGGCTTCTCCGCCCCCCTCCTTTGGGGCCCCACTTATAACCGGGAGAACTGGGGGGGAAAGGAGAGACAGAATGGGCTAAGCTTTTGTCGAAAAAACGGAGCGAATTGCTCCTCTTGCCTGTCCTTTTCAGATGCGAAACGATTCCACTGAGTTCAGCGACGAGAGACACGTGCGAGAGAAGGAGCGCTCTCTGCCTAGCGCCCGGCCAGCCGGCCACTGAAGCAGCCCGAAGTAAAGCCTGTATTCTCTGTTATGTCGTAAGTCACAGGGAAAGGAGAATTATTATTTTTTCTAAATTTGGAAGGGAAAACAAGCCTAATCGGAGAATCAGCCTTCAGGATGGGAGTCAGGTTGCCAGCGTCCGTCCTGCTGAAGGACCGAGTCAAATCTGGGATATAGCAGGGCGGATCCTGGCAAATAAAAAAATAGACAGACTTGGTCCTCTATCTGATTGGATGAGGACAACCCATCCTGAATGCTGGCTCCAACCAGGATGGAGAATGTGACTGTACTTTGCCTCCGTATTCTTGGAAGTATGTTTCAAACTGAACATACTTGGGAGTCTTGAAAGGAGCCTATCCTTGAACCCAAAGCACAGAAGGAGATCCTGCATTCAAACAATGACCAAAGAGAAAATGTATCCAAAAGTTTTTTGGGGAGTTAATTTCAAAATCCTATTCTTCAATTAGAAAGTATCAAACCAAAACAAGCATCTCATATTAATCATACAAATGTTACTGTTCCTCTATGGAATGCTGATATATGCTAAATCATTTTACAGCAATTTCATAGGACTTTTGTTGGCTATTATATTTGAAATATTTTTTGTCTTGATGAGAACCTCACTCAAAAAATATCAATATTCCCTTCATCCTCTTGCCTATGGAGATTCTCAATCATCCAAGTCGTGGTTGTCCCAAAGGTGCTTCTTCAAAAGGCAACTAGACTTGTTTTTCCTGGAAAACAAGTCAAGTTGCCTTTTGAAAAAGCACCTTTGGGACACCTCATCCTCTTGTTTGTTCCGTAACCACTCTAATTTCTTACATTAAAGACTTATTAGCTGGGGTTAATTGAAACTGAAGTCCAAAACATCTGAAGTGTACAAAGGTATGTACACTACAGCTCCATACAATCTTTTAAAATGATTCTTATACACGTATCCTACTGAGAAGACTACATCACAAATAGGAATTATAGCAAATCTCTACTCTTTCAGCATATAGGCAGAAATTATATTTCTTTTAGCTTTTCTGAAAGTGCAGTCTGTTAGGAAATCACAATGAATCACCATGTGAACAATGTTTCAACTTGGGATACACAGCTCTGTCAATGTTGGTTTTTGTCATTCCTCATTTCTGTAAATACATCAAGTTCAGTCTTTAATTTCCTAGTTTTGTAAATATGTTCAGGCTTTTGAAAACTTCAGAATTTTGTAGAGTTTGTATTAAAGCCCGTATATATTTTATGTACATTTTTCCATACAAGCAATTCTTCCTATTCTATTCAGTTTTGCTAATATCTTATTATTCTTTCATGTATATTGCCTTTTAGGGAAATCTTTTGCTAATGTAAAATTTAATTGCTGCATTGTAAAATTTTAATTTTTTGTTTTGCAAAATTTAGAGATTTATGAATTTTTAACTAAGCTTTGCTTGGAGTAGTTAAAATATGAAATTAGTATTTGTATTCAAAAACACATTAAACCAATTTCTATACCTCCCTAGTTGAACTAATCACCATGGGTTAAAATAAAAATAAGGCAGTTTGCAGGTTCAGTAATTTCATCTAACCTTCTGAAAGCTGAATCTTCAGGTAATTAAACAGCCCCAAATATAATTTAAAATAAGGGATGTAAACCAAAACTGAAACACATTGTGATTTTAGTGCAATGTGTGGAATCAACCACTGGATGCTGAAGTACATCTTTTTCCATTTGTGGATTAAGAGCTTCTATTAGTTCTCATCTAGAACTGAAGGGGGGGAAAAAGCTTCCTGTCTATAAGCCTTCAAAAGAAGACATGCTGTGGCTACCAGGTTAGAAAATCAGTTTTCTGGTTGTAAATATCCACACACATATCTTTCATTAATACATCCGAAAGCCTGCCAGTTTATGCAACTGGGATTAGTTTTGGATACCTCTTTAATATATTCTTTCTTCATCTTTGACAATTACTTAGGCATGATCTAAAACTGAAATTCATGACGTCAGGATGAGTACACAATGAGAGAGCTACCATTGAAATGAAGAGAGCAGCAAGCAGGTGGCTTTTTCCAGATTTTTTTAAAAATAGATATTCCACAGAGTTTCTATTTCTAAGATTTTTGTATAGGAGTTTATCTACAATAATAGGAAGAATAAGGAACGGAGCTCAAAGTCAAAGTAGATATTATGCTGCCAATGTCTGATTTTTAACATGGCTTAAAAAATCTTTAAAATACTAACAAAACCATGAAGGAACAAACATAATATAAGATCACTAATAAAATAAACTAAATAAGTAGTTTAATGTACACAAAATTGGCCATATCTCTGTCTTTCCATAAAGTTAATCCATCATCTTTCTGTTTAGAACCATGCCAGAAGATTTGTTTGCTGGCTCAGATGAAGAAAGGAAAGAAATGTAGATGTAGGGAAGGCATTCAACTGTGTCTTTGCATATTAAGATACTGTAATTTGAAGATTCCAAGTGAAACCTGACTAGCATCACTATTCATTGTAATTTCTCCTGGTTTTCATACAGAGCTGTGGGCTTCAGAAATCCCAGAGATGTTTTGTGTGACATACTGAATGTTGTTTTTAAAATGCCACCTTCTTCTGAAAACCCCCACTGAGTTTCAAACTTCTGTTTTGAAAATTTACACTATGTATATAGAGCCAAAACCCAATGAAGTAATTCTCATTACAATTTCTTTTAATGATAGAAAAAGTAACAGAAACAAAGTAATAGCTTTTAAAGGCATCTGTGCCTGCAGGTTTCTGATGGACCAAGAAACAGAATTTGAAACATTAGCTATCATTAAGTGCTATTACCATAGTATGGCGAGCTAGAAGAGATGCAACTGAAGTGCACACTCCCAGATGGTCTTTAAAAGGAATTATGCACTTAATTGCTTCAACTGTATGACTCCAACACAAGTCATCTACAAAATAATTGTGGTTTCTTGGGTAAATAAACATGGGAACATAATAATCCATATGTTTTCCTTAAACTCATAACCAGTTGAAAGTTTTCCCAAAGAAATGTTAGTTGATAATAGAAGAAATAGAAACTCTCTCTCTCTCTCTCTCTCTCCTCTCTCTCTGTGTGTGTGTGTGTGTGTGTGTGAGTGTGTGTGTTTATGTGATCACATGGAAAACTAAAAAAATATAAGGAAATGAATCAGAACCTGGGAAGAATACTATTCATGTTCTAATCCAAGACTTCTCATTTATTTAATTAATTCAATTACCTTTTTTTAATAAGAAGACACTCATTATGTCCTTGAAAGAAAGCAACATTTTCTTCCATAATGTTTCTACCATTTGGAAGAAAAATAATAAAAAAGATTTCAAAATATTTCCTGTTTGTTTTAATTATCTAAGACATGAAAGACTTATAGGACATGTTTTTCTGACACTTCAAAGGATTTCTTCTTGCATGTTATTTCTCAGAACTGTTTTTTGACTACTAACAGAAATTAGTATTTTCAGATTAAACTATTGAATTACTTCAGTCTTCTTCAAATACGGGCCTCCAAATATGGCTGCTGAACAAGCTGGTTAATTGTATAGTTAGCTACAATGCTTCTACAGAAACTTCAGATGCTGAAAAGCTAAAGTGGAAGCAAACCAGTAGCTTCATAAATTGCTAGTAGATACTTCAGAATTATTTGCTGGCCAATCTTAGAAACAGGATATCAGATTAGAGACACCCTCAATCTGATCCAGCAGGTTCTTTATATATTTTGAAAACAAAGACATAACTATTTTCCTTCCCAGAGCAACCTTATCTGTATCCCATAACAATCCAAAGTACTGCCAGCCAAATGCAAGATAAAAATAGGTTCTGCCCATAATATTTAATTTGAAGAGCTCAAGTTTTTTACATCTCAAAACTGCTTCCACAGCATGTTTTTTATTCTGCATTTCCTAAAAATATGCAGAGGTAATTCCATGTTCAGCTGACATAATATAAACAGGATCCCAATCAATAAGCATATCTGATTATCTCAGTTAGCCTTCATACTACATTTTCCTTGATAGTTAGACAAAAGTATCACATATGGACAGAACACCACCAGTTACAACAATCAAGAATTAAGATTTTTATTATCCCTGAAGCAATTTTTGCTTTTTATTTATTCAATTTATATTCCACCTTCCCTTCAGAAGCTCACAGTGGCTTATGTGCAATTCTTCATTTCATCTGCAGTCATTATGCGAAGTACGTTGAACTAGGAATGAGTGACTAGCTGAAAGTTATCCAGTGAATTTCCATAGGTAAGGGTGCACTTAATCCTGAATATTCACCAACCTCACCCTAGACTTCATCTACTACAATATCATACTTATTTCCCTTTAATCTTATTCCCATACAATTTTTTTCCAAAGGCACTCACCATGGTCATGGGCAAACACGAAAAAGTTGATTCCTGTCAGCATCTTGGCCAAGTCATCATAGCGACAGCAGTGTTCTCCAGCACCATGAACAACAAACACCAGGCCCCTAAACAGAGCATTAACACAAAAAACATAAAGTTAGCACCCAGGAAACATCAAACAAGCTGTGGTTATTTACAAGTCCTGGTTTAATTACACTGAATGGTCCAACCATTCAGAACACAAGCAAACCCTCCATCACCTGTTAATCTCTCTAGATGCCCTCAGAACTGACAGAAACAAAAGTTTTTACGGATACCTTTTTTCTCTCTGAATGCCTGCTTTGCAGAAGCTAATCTGGAGACTATGCTGATATATTTAAGGAATCAAGTCAAAACTTACTTTTCTTTCTCTTCCAATTTAAAAACAACTATAATTTTTCTTTTGATGTTTATACTGGTATTATTTTTAATGCTTTATATTGTTAACTGCTCTAATAACTCTCAGATTAAAAGGTATGGGATATAAATAAATGAACAAAGTGTACTGGCTTAGGGGATAGATCAAGCTAAGTAGCTAGGAGTTTGAATCCAGTTTACTCTGTGGTAGGAGATACAGAGCAATGATTACCTAATGTATCTTTCTTACCTACAAAGACACCAAATGAAAATCTATAGTCCTTTCATTACTTTCTGCTTGGGACTTATTTATTATAAAACATTTATAAATAATGTTATGTATTATTGAAACAGCTTTTATGTGCTTCATTAAAAAAAGATCTACAATAAATTATAAAGTACCTCTCATTAATAAACCACATCTATAGAATCATAATGTAATAACATTAATGCCATAGCACCCACAATGTTCTTAGTTATTTATATTCTCTATACAAATCCTCCAAATGCCTACTTAAATAACCAAGTTTTGACTGAACTTCCAAAGATTAACAGTGAAGAAATAGGTCCGGCAGAGTATTATGGTTCAGTAGCACGTCCTCCATTTAGAACAAGTGCGAAAATGTGATTAATATATAAATGTGACATCAGATCACTGCTTTAGTGGGGACTGTCAGGTCCGCGGAATATGATGTATTTGTATATTATTATTTTAAGCAATCCAAACACAGTTGGGAAGAAAGTCCACCAAACAGTTCTGTTTGTCGGACCACTCAACTTCCAGGTAAGAAATCCAACATATCTGAAGTGTACCAGATTGGGAAGTCTGCACTAGGACCACAGCTCTGTTATTCAGGAGCTCATTCCAATGTTTATTTTCAACTCCAGATACTATAATACTGCTGGCAAGATTCTTCAGCTATGTTCCAAGAAGAAACCTGAGCAGGAAATACGTAAGGCTTTTCCTGAATATGCTGCAATCAAAGTGCACAAAAGCCTCTTGGGAATATCTGAGCTGAGGTGATCTCTGCATGTTTGAAAACAGGTTCTGCATGTATAACCTGCAGCTGCTACTACAAAATGGATTACCACACCTACTAGTCGCTGGCAAGCTATTGGTAAATCCTTTCGACTGCAATTTGGTGCACATTGGCTTGAAAATGAGTTCTAATGAATCCAATTTGGAAAATGGGTTTCATGATAATCTAATAACCTGATTACAGCAATGTGACAAACAACCTACAGATAACACACCATTAGCAGGTTTATTAAGCAATTATAATTATTTTAAGTAAGAAAGAAAACAAATGACCTGCCCTTAACTCACAAAAGAGGCCTTGAAATGGCATCTCTATTCATTTGTTAGCTTTAGGTTATGTATTACCGGTAGGTCTGGTCTGAAAAATCAACACAAGAGCAATTTAAAAATTTGAGAAACCTTAATATTTACAAATTATTAAATTTGTAATTTAATATATATGCCACCTGATTCTCAGCAACTTTGAGAGGCTTACAACAATCGAAGACATTACAATAAAATCACTAAAATGTAAAAAAAATAAGATAGTAAGATAAAAGATGGAAAATAGGATGAATTGCGGGATCTCATTCTCCCTTGCTGAAAGCTTGGGTGTAGTGCTAGGTTTTCATGATTCTTCTAAAAAGCAATATATATTTCTGTTGCCCTTAGATCAAATTTAAAGCAAGATTGCCTAATATTGCTAAGTATTGTTAAGAATTTGTCCAAGAAATGGGTCAAAGAATTACCAGGTGGAGAGTCAGAAGATTCTTTCAATCTATTAGCCTGTCAAAATTATTAATAAAAATTATTAATATTGAGATTACTATTGTTTTGGCTGAGGACCAATTCAATATTAAGAGAGCCATGTAAAAATGCATCCATGAGGTACCAGCTTTAATAGGTAATTATTAGAAATAGACAAACATGACTTTTCAAAATTCTCCCCATATTTTTGAGCAGAGAAATTGTGTGGATGATTTCTCAGAATGTTTCCAGGGAAATGGAGAAATTTCATAAACAGTATCAAGGAAGTATCTCATTAGTGACAACACTGCCACTATTAAAAAAAAATCCGTAAGACAAGTTCCTTGTGACATATTTCCTTGGAGCCTAATAACAGCACAAGGAGTCTGGCATCTATAGACCACTGGAGAAATTATTCTGCACTGAAAACCAGGATACACACTTCTTGGCATTTCATCACTAAAAAAGAGCAAGAACATCATACTTTACCCAAGAGAATGTATCTGAAATTCTCTTTTTCTTTGGAAGAATTATTAAAGCAAATGCTCTATGATTAAAATTCTCTCTTTAGCACTTGGGAGGTACTTACCAGCATAAAGAATTTCTAGGCCAAGGCTGTACTATAGAAACTCATTTGCAATTATAAGGTTATCACACACTGTAATAGTACCATCAGTGTCCAATAATGCACAGTTAGAAGCATTTAACCTTCCTCAAAAACTGCTTTTAGCCTATCAAAGTTCCCAGTTTGGGATAGTTGCTCAAATGGAATATTGAAGGAACAGGATTTTTCCTTCCCTTGTTTTTTTACCACTCTCCCAGTATCAGGCATACAAAACCAAAATCCTGGTAAATCTGCAAATTTCTGGTGATTCTTATAGGCATAAATTGCACTCTTCTTTTATTCCCATGTAAACAAACCCTAAGTTGTTGAAGTAATTAATTAGTAAATGGCATATTGCACTTATTATAAAAAAAAATAACCTGTTACTTTTTTGTTATTGCTAAAACTACTGCCAATCCAGTTCTCAAGTTCCAGTATTATTGGGAATTCTAGAAAAATGTTTCTGTATTCTACCTCTACATCCCAAGGTTACCATATGCCAAAGGAAAGGCCATTATACTTTGGGGGTGGGAGGAGCATATTGTCATAGAAAACAAGATAGATGATATTGACAGAGATGGGTGAGATACAGTATCAAAGCAAAGCGTATCTTAAGTCTAAAACAAACAGGTAAGTGGCTCACCTCCTTAATTCACATAGGTATAAGTAGGGGAAACAGTACCACACAGACTTGCAAGATTCTGTTGTTATAACCTGTCTCAGTAAAAGTAGTATTAGCTTTCCTGTGGAGTTGATTTCCTATTTTCATCTTTCTAGTGGGGCAGACAGGTGGCCATAATCGGTTTCAATATGTGAGGTTGACACTACTGACCTCACAGAGATGAAGTAATTTATTTTATTGAGGAATTTCAAGTCCTTCCTATAGCTTCTCTACATCCAGCCTAAGGCCTTTCTGCAAGGTACCGGTAGTACTAAAGTATTGTTATCCACTACAGGATCAGCCTTGAAGTATGCTAGCTTAAAGAATTTGTGGTAGTTCTTCCAGCTCCTTTTCTCTCTCTGTCCCAAATCATATAAAAGTTCTATCCAGACAAGGGCAGATGAGGTTGAAAGAGAGGAAAGGTAGAGAATACCGTGAATGGTACTGTGTACTGTTAGCAGAAGACTTGAAAAATCTTCTCTTGTCAATTCTAGCTGACAGAGTAGTATGATAGAAGAGTGATGGGAAGTTAAACTCCCAGCCATCTTCTAGCCAACCGACCTGTCACCTGGACTATTTCTGGACAGAAATTACCAGTCTTACAGAAGACTAATAGACTGTTTTGCAGTTTTTCCTGTACTTTTGGTTAGCAAAGGAAGTGAAAGAACCTTTTTTCAATTTCTCCCCCAGCATTACACTATCCCAAACTGATAAATGTTGTAAAGAAATGCTGGTAGGAAGTGGCAAAGCATCTGGAAGCTTTGCATGGGATAGGCAAAAATGGCATTACAGGAGTCATAATGACATTGACACACATGCTTCGTATTAGTACTCACATGAAATAATTAGTACTGCTTTATAAAGCCTTAGTAAGACCACACCTGGAATACTACATCCAGTTTTGGTCACACATTACAAAAAAGATCATCATTACAAAATATTATTATGACCTGAAAAAGACTTTGGTCTTTGGTAAAAAAGTCTTTACTTTGAAACCTTAGTGGCCAAATTGTTTGAAATCCAAGATCTACGTCTTTCAAAAAAGTAAGTATATTTTCTTGGATTGCTATTTTTCTATTTCCAAATACCAACTAGCCCTAAATTGTCCATCAGATTAAAGAAAATGGTAATTTGTCTTCAGTAATTCCACTATTTTTTTCCAGAAGTTCTATTCAGTTGTGGGAGGGTCTCACCATTCCAATCCAACATCAACCACCAATTTTCATAGGAAAAAACTATTAATCTCCCCATAAGTGATTTATAAAACACTACTGGCCAGGAAAAATGTGGGAACAATACTGTGCATTAATGTCCTTAATAAACAGTCAGATATCCTCCCAAATGGCAAGGTGGATATGCATACAAGCCCAGTGATATCTGCAGGAACATTTTGCTTTTGTCATAAGGACAAAAATTATATTATGCTTCAAGTTTTGCTTCTTCAAATTGCATATACAAAAGGGACAGAGCTAGTTCTGTGACACTGCAATCATTTTTCCTACCTCTCCCGAAGTCCCCCACCTCCAGCCATTGCTAGTCACGCTTAACTTGGGCCAATTGAAATAAAAAGGACTTAAATTAGTCATGACTTATTCAAATCTCAGAGTTTCCAATGAGTCTACTCTACGAATGATAAGTTTGGATCCAATTCACTATTTATAACCTGCCTCTTAATTACAGGAATTCATGCAGCAGCTACCAGAAGGATATATATGTAATCATCAACAAATGAAGCAATCAGCAATCTAAACCAAAGATAGCCGTAGAATCAAATAACAACAAAAGACAAGGATAAGCAACATTTTAAGGTCCTTTTTAAGCATTCTCTAGAGAATGTTGGAGAAAGAACCATTGAAAACACTTGAATTCAGAGATAAATGTGCCATGATCAAGAAGAATATATTCTACATTGTCATCTAGCTCATAAAAGTAGGTTGTTCTGAAGTCATACAATAGATTTATATAAAAATGTCATGAAATTAGCAATTTTAATTTTTTTTCCTGAATAAAGCCATGCAAAATTTATGTCCTGAACAAAGAAACTAATCTGCATTTTTAGGTCATAGTATTTATTCTCTAAGCTTATTAATATGCTACAATATGTATTTGAAGTTTCAGTGTAAAAAATTCAAGGCTCCTAAGAATACAATTACTGACTCCCTTAGTTTGAACACTTAAAAATTAAATGCCTCCAGATATGCTCCATGTGTGCAGGGATCATTTAATAAAAACCGAGAATGACTTGAAGCAAATTCACATTGTAACCTAACTCATGTGAGGGTCCACTGCAAAGCCATGCAGAACCAAATTCATGTATTATATGACTATCAGCACAAATCGTGGAAATGGCTTCCAAGCCATCTTTTTGAGTACCAAATTACACATCACATGTGTAATCAATGTGGGTACTTTCTACACCAGCTTTAACACCAGACATATCTTCATGGATTGTTCTTTTTATTTATTTTTATTTATTTATTTTATAAAATTTATATGCCGCCCAACTCCCGAAGGACTCTTTTGGGAGTTGGGAGTTGGGAGTCATTCATTTCTGAATCATGAGAATGGGGTGGGGTTACAATAGCTAGCAAGTCGCAACATCAACATTCTACTAGAAGCTTGTGACTAAATTCCATGCGATCTAAAACACATGGCTGCCACCCACATCTCCCAGTAAAGACAAGCAATGTGACATCACACTCTACATTTTCCTGACCATCCTCTTGCACATTACAGCCAATTAAATTGAGCAGGGACAGGCTAATGTAAAAAGTGATGGTAAAAAAACCAAAACGAAACAAAAACAAAGGACAAAGCATTGGAATGGCAGGTCTCACGTAATTAATGTAACATGTGGTTTAGCACTTAAATTTTCATCTGGTACAATTTTGCTTGCTACAGAGAAAGGCAAGACATCACACAACTGCTCGCACTGCACAGCTGGACCAACTATTGAATGCTGTTCATTATAACGGCATCACATTCCATTACATATTGTCTGCCCACCCACTAAGAAAGTGTCGAAGAGGCAAAGGGATTATGATGCAAAGCTCTGAAAAATTCAAAAGGCAAATTGGAAGGGCTTCCAATTATTTTTTTGTGTTATATGTAGGGTGCTTCCCAACAAAGATGGGACACATTTTGGAGGGAAGTCTTAACCCAATTGTCAATGGTTGTTTATTTATTCAATCCCAGTGCTACCCAACTTCTGACTCAGGGCAGCCCACAGCATAAGAAATCAATTTAAAAAGAAAACAGCCTAAAGAGATGATTTTAAATAAGATGGTGTGTCCAGGCAACAACACAGAAACAACAATACTAGAACAATGTAGTTTCAGCCACCCTAGCCCAGAACCTAGGATACGTAAATCACAAGCAAGCAACATGCATCCTATGGACTGCATGCAACTCTTCCAGCTCCATTTTTTTTTTTTAACCAAACAGCCCTAAAGCCATTACAAGATTGTGCTGCCAAAGTCTGGTAGGGTGATCCCCCCCCCCCGGGAGTGTTTTTAATAATAAAATCCATGTTAATTCTTCTCTAAGCACTTTTGCCTTAAAATATCCCTAAATATTATAAAATGTATTGTTAGAAGAGTTAAAAATGTCAGCCTTCCCTATTCAAGTTACTTCAGTGGGTCACTGCAACGATCTTTGCAATACTCTGGAGGCTGGAGACCATTTTTTAAAGGATGTGCAGGCATGGCTGTGAAAAAAATAGCTCTCCCTGGCTTACTAAATGCATTTAATTTAAAATCTTGACAATGTACTAGAATGTAGGATATTGCCAGAATATCTCATGGTTCTGAACTCGTGTTTTTTTTTTCTTCATCTTTATATTTTCAGTTCATGTTCAACTAAAGAAGTTTTTAGAGCTATTTTCAGACAGGTTGCTGAGCTTAGTGAGTATGAATTAGTGCTATGTGGAGAACCAACTTTCATGTCTACATAACTAGCACAGTCTGGGGGTCAGAGTACTGAATTCTTACTTTAATATCACAGGGAGCAAAGGCATCATCTTGAAATCTTTTCTGACATGCACTAAACGTCAAGTTTTAATTTATTTCTGAAGAGAAAGGCTATTATGCATTTTTAAATTGCCAATGGAGATTACATACATTAATCATGTATATGAACAACAATCTTATTCAGCATATGGAAGAGTGTCTACTCTAGCATTCTTGGATGCTACACTTTGTGACTGCTGTGAAAACGGAATGAAATACACTTTGGGGGATTTTTTGTGAGTCAAAGGAAAAGCATGAACTTGGAATCTTAATCATGATTCATTTTTCCAGTGCTCTATATTTTACAGAAGAGTACACAAATTTATAATGTACCATTTCATAATCCACCAACACAAGTTCCATCAGATTTTTGTCAATGTATGCTGATTTATATTTGTCTCTCCTAATTTTGATGCCCTCCTTAGGAAGTTCAGTGGAAGAGGGCAATCAAGGTTAAAATTCAGTAATCATAAGATTTCCATTTCCATTTACGGTACCTGATTTGTAGGTTGGAATAAGTATGATTTGTCACAAAGGCAAAGACCCCAATTTCTGGTGGAAACGTTGCTTCATATTTGCTAGCAATGAACATGGCTGTTATACCAACCAGTTGTCACATCCTCTTAGCTACTTTGTTATTCTGCAGAAACCAATCAATTATGGCAACAATCATGGACACGTTTTTTTGCAGGAGTTTGAATTTTTATCTGAACTTGCACAAGCCAGTCAATTAAGATGGTCTGCATATTTCCAGTAATTTCCTGACCTGCCAGGTAGTTTACTCTCACTGATTGCTGATCCTCAGGAACCTTCAAGTAATAGATGTCTTTCACATATTCACTGCAGAGACACCATTTGTGGGTGCTTCAACACTGGAGGTTTTTAAAGAAGAAATTGGACCATCATTTGTCTAAAATGATATAGAGCTTCCTGCTTGAACTATAAGACCTCTAGGTACTTTCCAACTCTGTTCTTCTGTTAAATATTCTTACAAGTGAAGAGTAAACACTGTAACAGGACATACAGCCATCAGAGGTGGGTTCCTCCCGGTTCGCACCGGTTCTATAGAACCAGTAGCAAACTGCTGGTGATGTCACGGAGCAGGTGCTGTCGGTGCCGGTCCGTGGATGCCGCCATATTTTTTGTGGATTTTTTTGGGGGGGAATTAAAATTTGGGGGAATTTTTTACTATTTTTTTTCTTCTGCGCATGCGCAAGGGGGGTTGCTACCGGTTTGGACCGGTTCGCCCGAACCAGTAGTGCCCCGCTGGTGACGGCACAATGGTGTCACGGATCGGGTTCTGTCGGTGCCGGTCCGGGGACGCCGCCATCTTTTTTTTGGATTTTATTTTTTTGAAAAAAAAATTTGGGGGAATTTTTTACTATTTTTTTTCTTCTGCGCATGCGCAGAAGCCAAGTCCCCAGCACTGTGCATGCGCCATCTTGTTTTTGGCTTTTCAATATTTTTTTTTTGGAATTTTTTGTGAATTTTTGCCATTGCGCATGCCTGCATGGTGTGGCCATGCGGCGCGCAATGCACGCGCAGCCATGCGGCACATAATGCACATGCAGCCATAGCAATAGCAATAGCACTTAGACTTATATACCGCTTTACAGTGCTTTACAGCACTCTCTAAGCGGTTCACAGAGTCAGCATATTGCCCCCAACAATCTGGGTCCTCATTTTACCCACCTCAGAAGGATGGAAGGCTGAGTCAACCTTGAGCCGGTGAGATTTGAACCGCTGAACTGCTGAACAGTCAGCTGAAGTAGCCTGCAGTACTGCACTCTAACCACTGCGCCACCTCGGCTCTGTAAGCCATGCGGCGCAGGAGGAAGCGAACCGGCAGCGAGGTAAATTAGAACCCACCCCTGACAGCCATCCTCCCAAAGGGCCATAAACAATCCACCAACCAGGTGCAAACTATTGCTTTTGCAACCTGTACAATTCTCCCAGAGTGGAAAAAAACCCAAAGAAACAATTAATTTTAGGGAGGCTGCAAAACGTTTTAATAAGAAAGTAAATGCCTTAAGTCTTAACATCTCTCAACCACTCCAAAAATTGGACCGCTAGAAATTGTACTGTCCATGTGTCATGCAAAAGTGGGTGTGTTTCTTGAACTACAGAAGCTGCACACTGTATTGCTGAGTCAATATAACATGTGCTCTAATGTGAGTCATGATTTTGTGTTGATTTAAAGGGTATAACTAATTCAGCATTTCTTTTTTCTAACTAGATACTCTGTCTATCCACAGCTTTTCAACGTATCTGGTCTGATTCAGTGTCCCAAAACCTGATATAAACTATATTTGTACATTTTAATACATCCAAAACATTTATATGCATTCTTTATGTATCTTATGGAATTCCATATAATTTATTTCTAAGTGAGTATATTTTATCTTCCTGGACTGTTCAAATAATTTCAGCTTGTACTTCTTAATGTTTACGTTGAGAAAGCAAATGACTTATCAACTAAAGAAAATAAGTTAGGGGCCAAAGAAAAAAGGAAGTTGGATGTTTTCACTGTCTTTAAACTCTTTTGGTATCAGTGCCTTACACAGCATGATGGTTGTGAACTCTTGCTCTTGTGTTCATTAATTTTTCAGGAAAAATTAAATTGACCTGCCCCTCAGATGGTATCACTAGATGGGTCAAAGCTATTGTACGAAGAACAACAGTGAGAAAGAAAAAAAAACCCTTCAAAAATCATGGAATGCTGAAATTTATTTTTGCACCTGAATTGAAAATAGAAAAGGAAACCAACCCTCATTTGTAGCATAGCTGGCAACTGCCAAACCAAAACATACATGTACATCTACAGCAATGCCAAAATAACAACTAGTTTATGCCTCAAGCTGTTATTCATTTACAGGAGAATATGCATTATGTGTGTTCTTCTGTATTAAAGATAGATAAATTATAACACATTTGAAAGGCACTTTACCAAAGACTCAAGAGCTAATTATAACCATGCCTATGCTGAATCCTATAGCTATTATTCTATCAAGATCAATTTTATATTAAGAATCATAATTATGTTTTTATATACACCTACCTATACACATATACACATAAAAAGAAATCATTACTTATGTAGAAGGGATACCCAAGTATACACAGAAATGAATTTTTGTTTATGCAATGGTAATTTCTCTTCTGTCCTTCTTTCCTGCATCTCTAACATCTCCTGAACTTTCTTCTGAAGGCTCTGTCAATCATCAGACTGCAAATAAAGAAATAAGACTGCAAAGGCCTTTCCATCAGTAAACAACATGTGAGATGACCGTGTTATTTGTATATGAAATATGGTCACATTTTTACAGGTATTTTTTTCAGGAAAAAGTATTACTACCAGACTGAACTTAATGCATATGTATGCCACATTCTCATTCAGCAGTGGGAAACTTTTCAAGTGTATATGTGTGTTTGTATGTATTATGGATGAGTGAACAAGGTGCTGGAAAAATAAATACCACATTGGTGGATGTTGATGAAATTTCCTGGATTATGTGGAACTGAAGGAACATGAGGAACTGAAGTGAGTTTTTCACGTTTTTAGGTATGCTTAAACCTACCTGATATTAAATTTTCTTTTTGTTTCCTTTTTCTATCACAAACTAGTGGGATATCATTGTTTTATTGTTTGGAAAGTTACTGCCAAATTTTGGCTATGTACCAGTAATTTCAGAGGATTCCAGGGATCATAAAAAAGGATGTCTGAGGGTTACTTCTGCCCTCTGGATTGTCCACTCCTACTCTATTCAACAAGAAATATAAATTCATGGATTGTAACCACTGTCATCGTATCATGTAGACATAAAGTTCTGGTTATAATGAGTCAGACCATTATTTTGTATTGTTCATGACTAGAAGGAGTTCTCCTAGATTTTTTAATTATTCTGTTCCAGTTCTATCTGCCAGATTCTAAATCTGCACTCTATACTGAGCTATAGATTTTCTCATGTCTATTTTCTACAAAGCCTTCTGCTTACTGGGTGATTCTATACCGCAATATAATAATTTGGCCACCAGCAGAGACAGTCGAAGGAGCCTGCAGATGTGGTTTCCAAAACAGGACACTTAACTAGATGGATTGTCTAATGCCTGTTTATTTTTAAATAAGAGAAACAGAGAAGGGGGAAGGCATAGTATGACTAAAACTGAATAATGGAGGGGGCCTTCCTAGCCATGGATTTAAGATGTTTCAAAATAGGTCTCCAGCAGATAGTATTCCCTCTAGTTGCCAAAGCCGTTTCTCCCAATTCATGGAACACACTGTGCACTAGATTGCTTGGGCTGATCTGAACAGATGGGCCTGCTACATACCAAAAGGTTGGATACCAACTAGAAAAACTTTAATTTTTTCCAGTTCTAGTACTTTATAAACATATCCCAGCACATCACAGAATCAAAACCAAGCTTCTTGGTTAGTGTTCTGGGACCCCAGATGTGCTTCTGTCATAATAGTCCTCGACTTACAAGAGTTCGCTTAGTAACTGTTGCAACAGCACTGAAAAAAGTATGATCATTTTTCACACTTATGACTGTTGCAGCATCCCCATAGTCATGTGATTTACATTTGGATGCTTGACAACTGGTTCATGTTTATGTCGGTTGCAGTGTCCCGGGGTCACATGATCACCTTTTGCAACCTTCTGACAAGCAAAGTCAATGAGGAAACCAGATTCACTTAACAACCGTGTTACTAATTTAACAACTGCAGTGAGTCACTTAACAAATGTGGCAAGAAAAGTCGTAAAATGGGGCAAAACTCACTTAGCAACATAAATTTTGGGCTCAGTTGTAGTTGTAAGTTGAGGGCTACCTATATTTACAATTGGCAATTGATTGATTAGTAAGGTGAAGAAGGTGATGCTGCACAATTCACGTTAAAAACCTTGTATGAATGGCTTGACATCATTATGGCTTGTTATAGAAGCCACCACCATGCTTAGGGCTGAAAATTATTTATTTAGCATACGGCATATCATACATAGACTAGCATTATATATTAACATTTCACCTAGATTAGTAAAACACAATAAAATATAAATGCTACAAAGATCTATGTTCAAATACCAATGTCTAGGCCATCTAACCATTGAAGTGCAGCGTCATTTATATTTTTAAAAAATCAGATAGCAATAGCACTTAGACTTATATGGTGCTTTACAGCCCTCTCTAATCGGTTTACAGAGTCAGCATATTGCCCCCAACAATCTGGGTCCTCATTTTACCTACCTCGGAAGTATGGAAGGCTCAGTCAACCTTGAACCGGTGAGACTCGAACTGCCAAATTGCTGGCAGCCGGCAGTCAGCAGAAGTAGCCTGCAGTACTGCATTCTAATCAGTGTCACCGCGGCTTTGAGGCTCGTATATGGCCTCAGCTTACAACTGGTCATGATGTGATCTACAGTTTGACGTGGGACCCTATGGTCACATGAGGGGAGTACACTATGCCCCATTTATACAGAGAGTCTTGGCATGCCATGTGAGGTGCAAATCCTATTCAGGATTGTCCATTGCTGATGTGATAGTTTAAAGCCTGGGACCCTTTTGGTGGGCTCATTCATGTTTCCTATGTCTGGGCATTCAGTGACCCACTTGTCTTTCCAAAGTTGTTGGGCAGATGTTGTGCAAGTGCCAGTGGGGGCTTCCTGGATTTGAGTCTTCCGGCTGATAAATGAGGAAGGTCGGCATGCACCGGTAGGAGTGAGTGGTTCATAATTTTTCTGTATTCTTTCACTAGTGCATCTTTCCTTCATAAAGCTGGTGGTACTATATGGCTCAGAACAGGAAGCCAGCAAGTTGGATGGAAAATGCTAACAACACACTGAATATCTAAAAATATACACTTTGGTGTTTTTTGTGCTCTCTGAACTTAGTGCTCTCTGAAATGTTTGCATGCAGACATTTCATTACCCAAGTAGTAAATATTTGCAAGCAAACAACCAAGTTCAGAAAGCCTTCATTGTTCAACCCTGAGCTACATATCGTGTTTCCCCGAAAATAAGACATCCCCTGAAAATAAGCCCTCCTCCGAAAATAAACCCTTCCCCCAAAATAAGCCCTCCCCGAAAATATTTAAACGCATGCGCAGCTGGTCCCCGCCATTTCCTCTGGTTAGGGTTAGGGAGACAGAGCTGGAAATCAGGTAAGATGGCAAGAGGTGCCCCGTCTTGCTCCACGTGCCCCAAAATAATAAGAACTCCCCCAAAATAAGGCCAAACGCTTATTTCGGGGTTCAAAAAAATATAAGACAGGGTCTTATTTTCGAGGAAACACGGTATATTCTCTTTTATTGAAATGTACGCTTAAAATCTATACTTACTTTGATAAATGTAAAAGTATCAGTCTTTCAATTTTTTAAAGCATAAAATCCATTACAGCATGAATCTGCCTTTTGGTAGAACTTTTATAGTAGTCACAAATATTGTAGTCACAAATATTTTTAGCACATTTCTCCTAATATCTACATTTTCCTGACATTTCTGTACCATAATGGATTTTGACATGCAATTTTATTTAATTAACAACTTTTCTCTCTCTCTTAACTTTAACATACAGACCTTTGTGTCCATCATTTCAATAAGAGAACTCCCCTCTCAAAAGAATTAATTTTAATTTCAACTTCATTTTGACTTATTCGATCTGAAAAATGCAAATTAGCTAAGTTTTTATTAAAGTAAATAAAACAAATTTCTCTTATGAATTGGTTTCAGCAAATTCAATGAGCCTTATATCTGAATTGAGGGAAAGGACTGGGCTACATATTCTATTGATTTTATTGATACTGAACCATTTCAATATGTATCCATTATGCATTATTTTAATTTGCAGAGTGGAATTAAGAGTGGATGGAGTTTTCATGATAAGTTCATAAAACGGATCAAGAGTTTACCAATTACCTTTTAATATCTCACCTATCATTATTTATGAAAATGAAAAATATGAACAGCATGGATATATTACATGAAAATGGCAGGATACTTTTAAAATGCTAACTGTTTTTTTAAAGTGTATGGTGGTTTTCCTAGTTGAACTTTTCTCTACTCCATTTGAAATTGAAATTCAGTTCTTAACTCTGAAATCTGTTGTTGCTGTTATGGTCCATGAGTCGATCTAACTCCTGGTGACTCAGTAACAAGTCATTGATTTTTAGAAATAGCTTGCCAGTTCTTTTTTCCTAGGGCTGAGATAGACAGATTGGACCAGTCACCCAACTAACTTTGGGGCTTAAGGCAGGACAAAAACTCGTGGTGTCGTGTCCCCCCCCCCGCTCTTCTAGCCAATGCCTTTAACCACTACCCCAATTCTCAGTACAGGTTTTCCACATTTATCCCAAGATACAAAATTTAATTACTTCAATTACTTATTGCTTCCTTCAGACTCCTATTTCTTTTAGCCTGGCAAAGGGAATGTACCACAACTCTGTACAGTTTGAGAGAGAAATCTAAAATGCTACTGAAGTGACAGGGAATGCATAATTAACATCTTGTAATACAGTCCTAAAATTGACTAAAAGTATTGAGGAACAAATCATCTTTGCTCTCCATATTTAGATAGGATTGCATTTCATTTTCTGTAAGCTTGAGAACTCTGGAAAATTGAACAATAGTCATTGTTTGCTAGGTCTGAGTTTTTCCCTTAAGGGAATTATCACTTATCCTCATCCTTAAATAATGTGATTTGCTTTCACCTTATCTGGGCATCGCTATTTAAAGAGAGGATAGTATTTTCATACAAATAGATTTGTTACAAACATTAGAAATTCAAAATAAGAATGAATTCTTAAGCCAACAGTCTGCTCTTAAAATGTTGCACATTTTATTCCATTGCACGATCAGCATTATTATGCATTTATTTTAACTAAAGCATAAAAGGAACATTTGGTATCATTTAGTGATTTTTATTTGAGTTCCTTTTAATAAGTATTTGTTTTCTGTAAATCTAGCATCTCTCCATGGACAGATGTCTACTTCTTCTATCATGTAATACAAGGATTGGAAAGGACTTTGGAGATACCTAGTCCAATCCACGCCTTGTACAAGAATCCATTGTACTTGCTGCCTCTGACAGACAGCCATGCAGTCTTCAATGGAGAGCCTACCACTGAAGAGCCTGAAGTAGTTGTTCCTTTGCTGAAGAGCTCTTATCGTTAAGATATTTTTATGTTGTCCAATTGAAATCTATTTCCTAATTTAAAATCTACCACTTATGTCTTCTTGAAAAACAACGAACAATGCTGCCCATCTTTTACATGACAGTGCTTGGTCTTCCCATTATTATTATTATTATTATTTTCTTCATGCTCTATGCCTCTACTTGTTCCTCTTAAATTTTCCGTCCCAGGTCTTATCCCTTAACTTCTTGGTTTTTCTCTACACATATTCCAGTTTGTTAATGTCCTTTCTAAAATGCATGCCCCAGAACTATTCTAGGTATGGTGAGACCAGCACAGAATAGAGAAATGATGATTTCCCTTGATTTTGACGCTATACTTGTTTACGCAGCCTAAGTTTGCATCGGTTTTTGCAATGATCAAGATACCTATTTTTCTTTCAATGTACTGCTTTCCCATTATCCGATACCTGCCTTTAATTTTTCCAATCCAAATGTGGAAACTGACATTTTCCCCTGCTGTTTTCTGCCCATTGTTCCAGAGATTCTTAAATATTGATATTGTATTCTAAGATAGAGCTTTTCAAACCGAGTTCCGTTTGATCCGTGAGAGACTAAGGGGAGGAAAACTTCTTCCAAAAAGGACTAAGGGTTGAAAAAAATCACTAAATTTCAAACATATTCAGCCACCCACTGCTGCCTTGATTCTACAGTACTCTTCCCCTCTCACTGGCTGTACATTACCAGTGTTTGAATGTGCCCCGTGAACAAGGCAACTGGCTGCCTTTCCCTTGCTGAATGCATCCGCACAAAACTCAATGCTCATTTTTAATGCTGAAGAGCAATCATGGTGGGCCCTTTGCTCCTCCTTCAGTTTCCACACTGCGGACATATGTGCATGCATGTCCCCAATTCTGCTTAATAATCAAGGTGACATCGTGAGCACACCTTCTTTGAAGTAAACCCCTTTGATCTATGTGCAATAATAATAATAAAAACTTAGCTGCAGTGCATATGTTCCTCAAACGCCTTGGGAGTGGGACTTTCTTTGGAGTAAACAAAAAAGAATATTGTGTTTGCAAAGGCAAGTGGGCAGGAGAAAGATAGGTGCTTAAGTGGCTTCAGCCATTCACAATGGAAAAAAAATCCATGCCATCAACATAGTATAGAAAAAGATAAGAACAGAAAAGGCAAGACAAAATCCAATACTGTTGTTACTGCTGCTACTTATGGAATAGTTTTTGAGAAATTAAATTTGTCTGATTTCATTTTAAAACAACATTTCCTTGTGTAGAACTTATAAAGTTCTGGATAGAGCTTGTAAAAGAATATCAAGTAATTGCCAGTGGAGCTTGACATATCTTATGTCACTTGCAACAACATGCTTTTGTGAGACAATCTTCCCTTTATATGCAGCAACAAAAACAAGTATAGAAATAAGCTAAATATAGAAGATCATCTTTGCTTACAACTAGCAGCAATTGTTTCAAATGCTGAACTTTTAACTAAGGAAAAGCAATCACATACCAGGCAATGAACACAAATTTATAACCATCCAAGTAATTATAAAATTAAAGTTGTATTTTTATACATTGGAAATATTATTCTGCATCTATTATAAGTAGTTTAGGGGTGGGTTTTTTTTTTGTTATTTTTTAAATTTCTATGGCCTGAAATAGTTAAACTTCTGATATACTGTGCCTGTTAGATTCCCAACTAGGTACAGTTTGTAAATTTGATAATTGCATACTCTAATTCCTCATTTTTTAAGAACTCATTAATATCGTGCCACAAAGTAACCTTCATTAGATTAAATCATACTAAAACACAGTAGTGTGTGTGTGTGTGTGTACACACACACCATATACATACTATTTATTATGCAGTATGGAGCTGATTCAATAGTTTTGACTGTTATACTCTAAATCAGGGGTCTCCAACCTTGGCAACTTTAAGACTTGTGGACTTCAACTCCTAGAATTCCTCAGCCAGCTTTGCTGGCTGAGGAATTCTGGGAGTTGAAGTCCACAAGTCTTAAAGTTGCTAAGGTTGGAGACCCCTGCTCTAAACGAAATGTATTAGATTCAAATCTGTATTGATAGGGTTAAAACTCTCTCTAGGCACTACATCTGTAACCCAAGATTATAATCTGCATGTCATCATACATACCTGCTACAGAATCTGAGAGTCAAAAATTCTAATTCATCTGTAAATAAATCAACTAGCAGAACCTGAATTAATGGTGCTCATCACTAGCGAGGACTATTAACTCTAACAGGAATATAGAAGAAAACCATGCTCTACTGGGTTATTGAGCCGCGGTGGCGCAGTGGTTAGAGTGCAGTACTGCAGGCTACTTCTGCTGATCACTGGCTGCCAGCAGTTTGGCAGATCGAATCTCACCAGGCTCAAGGTTGACTCAGCCTTCCATCCTTCCGAGGTGGGTAAAATGAGGACCCAGATTGTTGGGGGCAATATGCTGATTCTGTAAACCGCTTAGAGAGGGCTGTAAAGCACTATGAAGCGGTATATAAATCTAAGTGCTATTGCTATTGCTATTATTTCTTGAAGCACGGCAAGTTCTGGGAACAGGCCATAAAGAAAACTCTTAATGCTAAGAAAACCATCCTCTGGTACTTTGGTGTCCGGGATGCACAACTTTCTCAGTGCCAATGGTAACCCTTGGCCTTTGCACTGTCCCCAGGGGCTGCACTCCAAACAGCAATGAGCAGGGCCAAGACAAAAGCTGAATTTGATTTCACGTACATTTAGTCAGGGATATTTAATAAATACATCTTGTTTTAATTTTTAAAATTACAGTTTGGTAATAACTTTGGGAGATCGCCATAGATGGCACCTAAGGGCCTGGGATAATTCTGTTTCACTGTTTGCAAACAGGTTTCAAGTTTTTATTTCATTGACTATTCATTTACCATGTGTTTCTGCATTCCGCTGAAACACAGTGATCCTCTTATTAAATGTTAACAGCACATCTTTTATGATTCTTTTATCACCTCAAAGAACAGCAAAGCAAGGGATAATAAACTAATTTTAAATAAGAAGATTGATTCTGTAGAGGTTCTGCTTCTTGTCTCATTTTAGAAACACAGGAGTCATTAATCTGATCATTTTTATCTTGGTTTTGCAGCAGGAAAGTTGCATGAGGACAAGCAGGCTGGCCCATGAATAGTCACCATTGTTATATCATCCGATATGTGTTTCAAGGGTCAGATATAAACTTCCATGAATGTAAAATATATATTTTAACAATATATCATATAACAGCTAGTTAATTGAATAGTTTTAGCTGAAATAATTAGAAGGAGGGAGAGGGGGTGAGAGAGTGGGAGGGAGAGGGAGGGTGG
>QLTV01001166.1:67666-87813 GCA_003457575.1 Thermophis baileyi | reverse complement strand
AGAGAGAGAGAGAGAGAGAGAGAGAGAGAGAGAGAGAGAGAGAGAGAGAGAGAGGGAGGGAGGGAGGGAGAGAGAGAGAGAAGATTTTTCAGTTGTTTGGCTACAGTTTGGAAAATGTTCTGTATGTGTGTAATACTCACATACAGATGGAGTTCCAGAAAACAGTGTGTAGATAAAGCAAGCATCATTTTTTTCCTCCAGAAAAATAGCATGTTAGCTTCCAAATAACAGATGATGTAATTCTCTTTTGTCTATGGAACTCAAAGTAAGCATCTTCCTTAAATGGTGTGTGTGTGTATTCAAACATAGGGAAGGCCATTTATTAGTTTTTAAACATAAGAGACAGTCACAGAAGAAATAAGCATGCTTTTACCTCAACAGAGTCAGATGCTTTATGCAACCATACATGGAAAATAAAAATGTATGTATTTAAGCTCTTAATACTTTGAAAGACAGCCACTGGAAGGGCCGTTAGCAAAACTGAAATAGATGGAGGAAAGATTTATTCACACAGAGGAACTTAGAAGTAAATTTCAATGAGTTCAGTGTGGCTTACTTCCAAGTAAATGGGCCTAGGGTTGTAGTTTTAAAGATCTTATAGGAAAGACTAGGTTTAACCATGGTGAAAATGTACAGCTGCATACTGATTGTATTTAAAAGGTAGGTTTTCTGTTTAATGATTATCCAATTTTCCAAACAATGTTGAACTGTTCTGAACTTATTCTTGTACAGTACAGCTATAACTTAAATTATACATTACTATCTTGTTTAGTACCAGAGATCTGATCACAGCTTTAAACAAACAAACATTTTTTCTTGTTATGAGAAATGACTCAGTTACCCCAACCCATGTTACATATCAAATTGATTTGCATTTTAAAAGGACTTAATCACAGTTCACACAAATCAAGTTCAATAAGTTGAAATGCTTCTGCAGGTGGAGAGGCACAGCTGCACTGCTTTACCTCAATATCCAATTACTGTAGAAGGAAAAAATCCCACACATTCTGCCATGTATTGAATAAAATGCGCATCCTAAAATAAATCATGAAAATTTTTTAGTCTACCCCACAGTACAACAGGTGGTGTATGATCTACTTGTCACTTTAACCAAAGCACAACTGGTTTACTTACTGTGTCACTCGCTTCCATGTTTCTAGTTTACACTTACTAGGACGATGATAAGCAACCTAGGACTTCATAAATTTTGGATTATAGCTCCTATAATCATTTTACAGTGGCCATGTTGACTGTGCCTGATAGGGAAGTGAGATTGAAAAGAACTGGAGGTCTCAGATTGCTTATCTATACCTAGGAAATAGGAAAGGACATAGTAAGCCTACTCTGCACTCAAGATTGACATTAGAAAAGAGGCCCTACCACAATTCTGCAAAAACAAAACAAAACACAACCCCCCCCCAACCACCTCCCCACTTTCCCTTTCTTTCTTTTTCCCAACTTAGCTTAGAGTTTTGTCCTAGTTCTACTGTGCCAGTAGTTCAGCAACATTTGTCACTTCTCAAAAATTCAGTCTTTCTTCATTCCGCTTCCTTAACATGAAATCCAAATACTTTTGCACCTTCTCCTATCTACCCCTTGCTTACTTACCAAATGCAGGATCAATTTTATTAAATTAATCCCATCTGCTCAGCCAAAGGAAATCCGACAGGGAGACATGAGTTTATTAATTACCATGTAGTTCTATACATTAAGAATGATTGTGGGACAGTTACCAGGATCTTTTTCCCCCACTTACTGTAGCCATAGGAAAAAACAAAAGTGAGTATGTGCAAAAGGTGCCTGAACAGAAAACGATACAAGCGATGGGGGCACTTATGTAAATGTAAACTGAACTTAGGGAATAGTCATTATTCTTGTCTGTACATCTAATAGATTTTCACTCTAATATCACCTGCTTTTCAGTACCTGCTTTTAACATTAATTGACCTGGATGATAACATTTCCTCCTATCTCTCCGGTCATTCACAGTCGGTGTTAGCAGGAGGACAGAGGTCGACCCCTAGACCCCTTGTTTGCGGGGTTCCTCAGGGTTTGGTCCTCTCTCCCCTTCTATTTAATATCTATATGAAACCACTGGGTGAGGTCATCCGATGATTCAGGGTGAGGTACGGTATCAGCAATATGCTGATGATACCCAGTTGTATATCTCCACCCCACGTCAGTTCAGTGAAGCGGTGGACGTGATGTGCCGGTGCCTGGAGGCTGTGAGGGTCTGGATGGGGGTCAACAGGCTCAGACTTACCCCAGACAAGACTGAGTGGCTGTGGGTACTGTCTCCTAAAGACTGTATCGACTGTCCATCCTTGGTTCTGGGGGGAGAGAAATTGTCCCCCTCAGAATGGGTTCGCAATTTGGGTGTCGTCCTAGATTCACAGCTAAGATTAGAGCAACATTTGACAGCTGTAGCTAGGGGGACCTTTGCACAGGTTCGCTTGGTGCACCAATTGCGACCCTACTTGGATCAAGAGGCTCTCCTCACAGTCACTCATGCCCTTGTCACCTCACGGTTAGATTATTGCAACGCACCTGCCCCCTTTCCCCTCTCGCCCC
Source organism: Thermophis baileyi (assembly GCA_003457575.1). Lineage (NCBI taxonomy): Eukaryota > Metazoa > Chordata > Lepidosauria > Squamata > Dipsadidae > Thermophis > Thermophis baileyi. The sequence goes on along the minus strand of QLTV01001166.1, from coordinate 85,242 downwards.
CCATGCCGGGCCACCAACCTGGAAAGGTTGGGAAATGGTGCTCTAAATCAGGGGTGTCAAACTCAATCCCCCAAGTCTGCGGGGGAGGGCCTTCTCTGTGGCTGCCCCGGCCCGCTGGAATCAGTTACCTCCTGAGATCCAGACTGCCCCCACCCTATTGGCCTTCCGGAAAGCATTGAAGACCTGGCTTTTCCGGCAAGCTTGGGGCCGTTGATCTCGCAATTTGCAAGGTCCTACCTTGAATGATATGTATGTATGTGATTGTTAACTGGTTTTTTAAATATTTTATGATGTTTTTAAATGTATTTTCTATACCTTGTTGTAAGCCACCCAGAGTCCTTTGGGAGTTGGGCGGCATAGAAATACAATAAATAAATAAATAAATAAATAAATAAATAAATAAATAAAAAATAATAAATAAATAAATAAATAAATAATAAATAAATAAATAAATAAATAAATAAATAATTTTCTATGAGAACTGAGATAAAAGATTATCCCACAATATGCTGTAAGTTGGCATCCCCACTAGAGGATATCCAGGAATAATTTTGGTAGGTGTGTATACACACACAGACAGCCATATGTATGCATGTATTTTAAAAACCTAATGTCTAATCCTAACAGAATGTGCCAGAGAGAGAAAAAGTTCTAAACTATTTATTCAAAAATATTCTATGTGCTTATTTTAAATATATTGCTTTTCCTCCTTAGGAAAAATAAATGAAATTCGGAGACAAGATGCGTGCACAAATCAGAACTGCTTTTGGCAAATATAACATTGTGAATGAGAGAACAAGCATGCTGATAAAGCTTACATGTGCTGGCTTTTTTTTTTTTTTTGGTTCCTCTTCATGCAAGGACGTATTTGTATGAAACGACTTTTGCATAGGGAAGGTTCAAAAGTTCTCACACTACAGGAAGTCTAGCAGCTCTTAGTGTTTTTCTTACAAATTCCAGTGGCCTTTTGAATCAACCTATACTCAAGAGGAGAAACATAAATGTGAATCTCTTGTGTTATAGCTAACAAAACTACAACCGATTCTTCTTCTGTATCTGAAATTCTGTCAGATTAATAGTACTGTAAAAGTGATTCAAGGCTGTCCCCCAACTCATGCCATTCATCATTTAAAACCTAGCAAATCTTCAGCGCTTCTACCGATGAGTCATGAAAATCTACCACATAGTAGAAGACAATGAGGAATCTTTTTCTCCATATATTTCAAGACTGTCCCATGAAAGTTGGCTGCAGTTGACAAATTATTCTCCAGCAACCTATAATCTCCCTCTCAAACCCTGCCAGCACAATACAATAGAGGCTAAAAATAAATGGTTCCACAGTTAAGAGCCACTTGTAAGTGAGCAGAACTGATCGTGTGTACTTTGCTGTCAGAAAACCAGGACACTCTTGCTATCAATTAACCACTTGGGGTATGCAGAGCTCTAACAAGACAAGCTACCAGAGGCCTGAAATGCCAAGTTCTAACTTTCACTTCTTTACCATCCTTTCATTTCTTGATCAAAGACTCAAGTGAAGTAAACTAATTTGCTTAGAAATTAAACACAAAATGGGGAATGCAATTCAGCAACTCATGGAAGAACACTGTAGGCAGTTAATGATTAATTAGCATTATAATAGGAACAGGATAATTTTCATAGAAGCAGCTTGTTTTAAGACTGTATTGGTTCAATAGCTGAAATCTTTAGGAAGATGCCAGGTCTCTCGTTACAAGTATTGCCCAAAAGTTTTCCACTGGGCTTGGTGAAGCTACTTTTATGGAACATGTAGTCGAAGTCAGACCCAAAGAGATGCTTCAAAGGCGGTTCCAAATCATGTTATCTTTGTCCCCTGGCCTTAGCAGGACTTGGAAAAAAGCCCCTCAATGCATACATCTAAAGCTCACAAAGCCAGGAAAAAAGGCACGAGCTGCTGAAGCAATGCTTTTGAAATGACTCTGAAGTTCTATTTTGGAGGGTAACTTTGGGTGCTGAAGGGAACAAAGCACACAGATTCTTCAGGTTTGGTTTCTAGGTGAAAGGTCAGAGGCTTAAGATGGGCCCTGAATTAGATGAATGGATTTTTAAGTGAATCATACATGAATGATATGGAAAACAGTACATTATGGTAAAAAAAAAAGCAACCCTCAAGTAATTGGGAAAGAACCTATTTTGTTGAAAGGAGCACTTTGATTGGTTCTGTGGTTCATAAATGTCACATACCCGTTAAGTAACGGATACCACAAGCTTTCGTAAAACATCCACATACCGGTAGTTAAAATCAATAGTTCACTGTGTCTTGCAACCTGTCCATAAATTCACAAGAATGAACTGACCCACCCGCCCAAACAACCTAGCATGAAAACTGGAGATGACCGTGCAGAAGATGTTGCACCATGTTTGTCACACTGCCACTCTTCTTTTTTTTAGAAAAATAAGTTAGGTGGATCCCTGTTTTGACTTGCGTTTCTGTCTTTATCCTCTGATGAATCATTTAGCGCATCAGACAAAGTTTATTAACTCCTCAAGCCAGAATGCTTTAACATCTACTAAAATAGGAGAATTGCTTTGGAGTAATTATTTTCTAAAATTGGAGATTTCTTTGCAATATAAAAGTAAAAAAGATTATTCTGAACAACAATATCACCTTTTTATGTGCATTACTCTACTCCACAAATAGAACTCAGGGGGGGAAAAATGAGAAAATCCAAACAGTATCTTCATTCAGAATATCCCAGCCTTTCTGAATTATAAATTACAAGGACAAATACATTATTTCATATGGGATTATGAAACTAGGATTACCTAATGGTTAATCATTTACTTCTTAGATTACTGTAAGTATATTTTGTGTACTAGAGGCCCTCATAACCCTATAGCCAAAATACAGTAGAAGAATGTCACAGCAAATGACAAATTGTAACTGATACGTAAATAACTTAGACTAAGCTTCACATATCTTTTGAATGCAATACCGCATTCAAAATTAAAATACCTATTTCAATGCCAAAACACAGGGTTCACTGTTTCATTTCACTGAACTAAAAGAGAAAGACAGAAAGAGAGAATTATCCGAATTATTAAACCTTACTCATCTGAGTTGCTTTTTACTTATGCATGTAACAAGTCCTATTCTCATGAGTAGGAGGCTGAATGATTAATAACCAGTTCTTCTCTTATTGCTGAAATATACAGGCACTTGGGTGGGTTTAGGAACTGTTACTCAAGAGCAAGATTTCCAACCTACTGCTTTAGTTTAGTGCAAATGCTAAAGGATCAAGGTTTCTTATGCTAAGAGATTGTTTGGGGCAAGGACATTTCTATTATTCCATGGACTGTTGAACAAACAATTGTGGAACTGAATGAACAGTATATTTACCACAGACGACAAATGCACTGTTAAACAGTGCTCACCTTGGAGCAGCAGCTGGCTTCCAGTACCTGCAGAAAAGATACTGCCCATCAGCATTGACCAAGTGAGGAAGTTCCTGATATGGGATTTTCTGGGGAGTGGACCGTGGGGAATTTTCTTCTGGCATTCTGGCAGAGTGACCTGCAAAACATGGAAAGAAATCAAGACATGCTTTTGAACAGAACAGGTGGAAGGACTGCTATTGGAAGAATCTGCTTAGTAGAAGGAGAGGAGTTAACCCATAACTCAACCTGTTTTACTTTTCAAAGATACAGAAACCCAGGCAGCTGCTTTTCAGATGGAAGACTCACTGTGTGAGGCAAAGAACTGGGGGGGGGGGAAATTCTCAAGGGGGGGGAAAGCAAGGGGGGGAACACCTTACCACACAGGCTTACTGCCTTTTACCCTCCTTCCCATCTATGTTTATTTACCATAGTTAAAGGAGATCTTAGAGTTTTTTTTTTAAAAAAAACTGCATTTCTTCTAAGCAGCAATGCACTGCAAATTGGGATGCTCCTGGATGGTTCCAAGAAGCCAGCTGCATAAAAGATTCATCATCTCTCTTTAAAAAAAACATATCAAAAGATGAGCACGAGAGACCCTGTAATGAGGTGACTGCCACTGTCTTGTTGCTATGATCCTTTCTGACATCTAGGGGGGGGGGTGAAACGCGGGGAATGGTGTTTTTTTTTTTCAAATATGCCCATACGCACACACAAAGAATAGTCGTAACAAACCTGGTTTCATCCTGTGCACGGTTTTGCATTCCAAAGAGAAGCCGGCATTATAAGTCAAATGCAGTCAGATAGAGCGCGCGTGCATGTTGACGGCGAACTGCAGAAGCGCCCTAACAGCCAGCACCCCTAGCGCCTAGAAGCAATCCTTCGCCGTTGCAAAAAAGGCAGCAAAAGCTTCGCCGCTGCCGACAGCAAGGCTCTGATCTCCACCACCACCACCACCACCCCCCCCTTCTTCCCGAAGCTCTTTGGGCTGCCGCCTCGGATCGCCTTTCGCTCTGCGCTTTCTTTCTCTCCCGAGCCGCCGTTTGAAGAGGAAACTAGTCTTAATCAATGTAACCGCTTCTTGTTCATTTCATCACTCCCTCCCCTTCATCTCCAGCAAATCGGGTATGTGGGCTGGAAGAGGAAGGTGGGGGGGTTTGCTTGTGATGAAGAGCTGGGAAAGCAACAGTCCGATTCCTAGCAGCGGCTTACAGGCAAACACACCCAGAGAGACTTATCAAAGGCACCTTGAACGCACTAAGCGGAGAGGCAGTTGAACGGAAACTTCCCAGGCGGGGCTGGCTGCAGGTTGCTTTCAAACTAAATGCAAGTAGCAGAGTGATGCGCCGAACGGCAAGGAACGGGAGGAGGGATTTCCCCCCCCCGGGAAAATATCTGGGTATCCTTCCACTGCCTTGTAGAAGGGGTTGCACGAAAATAGGCCGGGTTGAAATCCAAGAAGAACCGAGGGTTTATTTAAAAAAAAACAAGGCTGTGCTTGGGGTTCAGATCTGCGCGCCCCGCGCACAAAACGGTGCTCGCGGGCTTTGAAAAGGAGCAGCCAGCCAAAGCTCTGGCCGCCCGCAACCCGCGCAAGCAAAGGGAAACGCGAGCCGTGCCCAATGGAAGCGCACGCTGCCTGCTCTGGGCTGGGGCAATGGAGGCAAGCCGGGAGGAGGGAAGGGCTTGGTGACCAGGTGCTGGGAGGAGTTGCGCTTGCCGCCCCTGTTAGAGCTGGTGCTGCCAGGCGCCGAAGCGCTCCTTCGTTCACACGCCTGTGAATGAGACCGGCCGAAGCCCTGGAGGTCTTATTCTAAAGCGCAAGCGAATAAAAATAATTAAAAAAATACATGTTTTCCTGTCAGGGAGGGCAGGCGCGCCGAAAGGGAGGAGGCGCGGCAGCGGGGAGCGCCGTACACTTGTGGCCGCGCTGACCTTTCTTGCATGCCAAACTCGCCGGCCAGATGGTTTCCTTAAGTGCAGGGGCGGGTCTTTTTTTTTTTTGGCCCTGGCAGCGAGGGCCCCGGTGCTGAGCGGGACGGGCGTTCGTGCAACAGCATCGACGCGCGCCTCTAGTGGAGTTGAAGGAGCTCGGTGCGCGCTTCTGTTACTGCTGCTGGTTCGCTCCTGGTGCTTCAGTTGGGAATGGACCCTGGAAAGCGAACAGCTGCCCTCCGTCCCCAGCTACATAAAGCCAGACGCCTTGTAGCTTCTCTGCCCAGGAGGACAAGACCAGTGCTGAACCACTGGGGGGGGTGGGCTTTACTCCTTCGTTACTAAACATTTTCTTTCAGATTTTTATCCCGCTTTTTTAATATATAATTGGTCAACATGCCAATACAGATAGTCTTCGACTCACAACCATTTGTTTAGTGACTGAAGTTACAAGGGCACTGAAAAAAGTGACTTTGGACCGTTTCTCGCACTTACAGCTGTTGCAGTGGGCCCGTGGTCAAGTGATCAAAATTTGGCCACTTGGCAACTGGTTCATATTTTTGACCGTTGCAGTGTCCTGGGGTCATGTGATCACCTTTTACGACCTGACCAGCAAAATCAATGGGGAAGCCAGATTCACTTAACAACCATGTTACTAACTTAACAACTTCAGTGATTCTCTTAACAACTGTGCCAAGAAAGGTCATGAAATGGGGCAACACTCACTTAACATCTGTCTTGCTTAGCAACAGTATTTTTTGGCTCAATTGTGGGTTGTAAGTCCTCTTTCCTCCTCCTCCTATTTTCCCCACAGTCCTACGAGGTTGAGTTGGGCTAAAAATAAATATTATTTTGCTGGCAATTTATAGAATATCTGACCCATCTCCATCCCTGTGGAAATATTTTCCCCCAACAAGATAGGTGTAAAGGCCCCAGCGCCCACTGTGTGACACCATAAATTGCTAGTGCAGAAGAGAGATCATAACATTTAAGGGTGAGTGGAGTTTTGCATCTAATTAAGATTAAAAGTTTGAGAATGTGAAAACCCTCTTTGTTTCAGGACATGAACATCTCCATCTTTGTGAAATAAGAATTTCTGGAAAATTAGACAATATTACCTGAAATTTTTATTTCACAAAAATTGAGAAGATGTTCTTGTCCTGAAACAAAGAGGGTGTTCACAAAGGCAATGTATGTATACAATTGATGACACAATTGAGGTTTTATCACAGTTAGAATGGTGTATTCAGTTCTGGACATTACCTGGCAATCAAAATAATAAAAGAACTTGAGCAAGATCCCTTTAAGGAAAGGTAGCACAGACTGGGGATCTTTCACTTATAAAAAAAGGGCAAACAAATTGGAATATAATAAAAAGGTATAAAATTACACATAGTTTTAAAAAAGTAGCTAGGGAATCTTCTTTCTCCCATAATTGTGTAACCAGGCTCAGCTATTAAGCTGAGGTGGGATGGGATTAATAGCAATTCACTCAAGTGAATTCTCTATGACAGTACAAGATGTTATAATGGCAATGAACCTGTTTAGCCTTCTGGGAGGATTAAACAAATTCATAGAGAATAAGTCTACTGATGCCAGCCATGTAAGTTGCTTGGATCTTCAGTCTCGAAGGCAGCAGGCCTCTCAATATGGGTTTTGAAGAACATAAGGTAGGTTCTTCTAACCTCATCCTGTTTGCAGACTTCCCACTGACATCTAGTTAATGCAGGATATTGTTTCTAATACATACTTTACTTAATATTCAGCACAATTCACTATTAAATACAAGGTATATCCAATTGGATTGTATATCACAGAATGTGCTGATTATCCCCAGCAAAAAACAAATAGTGGTCCAATAACAGTTTTACATGTTTGAAATAACTCAAAAATAAATACCGTATTTTTCGGACTATAAGATGCACCGGTGTATAAGACGCACCAAGATTTCAAAGAGGTAAGTAAGAAAAAAAAAGTTTTTGCCCTCTCCCAGCCCCCAGGAGCACTCTGCAGACCTCCCAAACCCTCTGCGCACCCCGTTTTTGCAAAAAATGGGCCGTTTTTTGCCTGTTTTTTGCAAAAACGGGGGCATTTTTGCCCTCCTCCAGCCCCCAGGCGCACTCTGCAGACCTCCCAAACCTGTGCACCCGTTTTTGCGCGGGGTGGGGCTTCGGGAGGCCAAAAATGGCTGTATTCGGTGTATAAGATGCACCAACATTTCCACCCTCTTTTGGGGAGGGGAAGTGCGTCTTATACTCCGAAAAATACGGTAATTAAACTTGACCATCCTGCAGTTAAGGAGGTGGTAGGGGATACTGTAACACTTTACATGGGGCTGCTTTTGGCTAGTCCAAAGTTCTGTTAGGGAGATTCACTACTGAGACAACTCTGCCAGTCAAAAATAAAACTTACCTTAAACCCATTGTGTTGATTATCATTAGGCTTCTGTGGCCAGTTCAAAATGCTGTTTTTAACCTTTAAAGTCCTACATGGCGCAGCACCAAGTTCTATCAAACAACATTTGCTAGAATCTGAAGGCTTATTGTTCTTGGAAATTTTAATCTTCCCCCTGACTAATTTTGAGCTGGGGAGTGGGGGCAACTCCAGAGTTCAGGTTCACCAGTATAATTATGGACCTGACCTAACAGCTGGGGACATACATAGTAGATGTCACATCAACCACAACCCCTGGGCAGGGATGAGGAGAGGCTAATGCCATCTGGAAGACAGTTGTGGTTTTCAGAGGCATGCTCCAAGATAAACTGATGTAAAGACTTTTTAAAAAAAATAAAGGTAGGTTCTGGGATTGCCACTGTCCATCCACCTTGCTCTTAGACGTCTTCTTTTTCCTTCCAACTTTCCCTGTGCTGTTGCCTTCTCCAGAGAGCTAAGTCTTTGTATAATGTGTCTGAAATAGAATAATTTGAGCCTAATCATTTGTGCCTTAAATGAGAACTCTGGGTTGATTTGTTCAATCATCCACTTGTTTGTTTTATTGGCTGTCCATAGTATTCTCAGGAGTCTTCCAACACCAAAGTTCAAAAGCGTCAGTACTCTTTCTATCTTGCTCCTTTATGGACTTCACTTCTATAGAGTGTCACAGGAAATACCATTCCCGGCACTGTTCTAATCTTTGTAGTCATAGTCACATCAAGACATCCAAATATCTTTTCCAAGGCCTTCATGGCTGCTTTATGAAGTGCCAGTCTGCGGCATATTTCTTGATTGCTTGTTCCTTTACTGCTAATGGCTGATCCTAAAAGGCAGAAGCTATTCACTTCTTCAGTATCTTCATCGTTAATTCTAAGGCTGATTGTACCTGTTGTCACTAGTTTGTCTTTATACAGTATTTCATTTTAGTTCCATTTTTATCAAGCATTCCTTGATTTTTATTACAAGAGCTTGCGGATGTTTTATGTTTTTGACTATCAGAGTAATGTCATCAGCATAGCACAGGTCCCTTCAGTTTTAAAACCATGTTCATTTTGCAAGCCAACTTCCCTTAATATATATTCAGCATGTAAGCTGAATACATGAGCAGAGAGTATATGGCTTTGCCTAACTCCTTTGCTAATCTGGAGCCTGCCATTTTGACATGTTCTGTCTGTACCATATACAGCTACCTGACTTGTATATAGGTTTCACATGAGGACATGGACCTCTCTCTGCACTTGGATCTTAGTTCAGAGGATTTGGTTTTCAGAGGAACTCAGTGATGAAACAGCAGAAGAGTTTCATAGAGTGGTGTTATAGAAAGACAAATAGCAAAGCCATGACAGCCACAAAATGTAATTACTGTGCTGCTTTTACTGCATTTACAGATTGCCATCCAGCAGCCTTGTTTAGAGTTCCTACCTCTGACTCCAAGAAGTTTATCTGATCTTCTGGTCCCTCTTAGAGTCAGAAAACCATTTACAGGGTGACTAGAAGGACTATTTGAGGCACCTATCAAATATATTTGCTTGTGGAAGGAGGGTCCTTGTTGCAGAATCCTGTGTTCTGCAGTGCATACTGGATGGCTGGACATGTTGACCACCTATTCAGGCTCTGGTGCCTCTGATTCTGAGTTTGAGGAGTTTGGTTTGCAGTTTAGTTTTCTTTTTCTAGAATGTCTCTGGGAAGTGCTCATGATGGTAGTGGCTAGTCTCTCCATATACTCTGGTGTGATGGTCTGTTCCAGCTGTTCCTTGAGATTTGCTATGGTGTGCAGATTTGTTTAATCTGAGGTGTGCATCTGTGATCATGAGCTGTATCATTTTTCACCCACGTTCTTGGGCTACTTTCCATCCAGCTATGCTGTTGATGGGAGGTTTGTATCTGACACTGGTAGGTAGGGCATGCTGATGTAGGCATTCATGCAAGAAGAAAAGTTGTTCCTTGGTGGAAGTGTGCCTGCAGGCAATTTTTTTCTCATTTGCGTGCTTTCTGAAGCATTTGATGCCTATATGGGATACCTATAAAGGAGAATATTTGTAGCTCAGGGTTGAAATGAAGGGCCTTTGGAGCTCTCTGAGGTTGTTTTCTTGCAGATATTTCATTACCCAAACTAGGTAACATCATCAATGCTAGTGCTAGTGATAAATTTGCTTGGATTTGTTTTGACTGAATTACACAGGTCCCATTGAATTGGCTGAGTTACATTCTAGTGTGATTATTTGGGGCAGTTGAAGCCTGTTATTCCTAAGAAAGTGGACAGATCCTTGAAGCCAAAGTTTGTGCAAATGGTGTGGATTTCATCCTTGAATGAAGTGTGAGGCAGTGGTCTATCCTTTCATAAAGTAGCCATTGATAAACCTACTATGTTGGAAAATCTATCTCTAGTTTTTCATTTCTAGGGAAGTTTATTGTAAAAGTGGCTTGGTTGTATCTTTAGAGACGATGTAGGAAATTGATTATTTGGGTGACTTCTTGTTGGGTTCCAGGCCTGGCTTATACTGATGAGACAACATTGATTGCACTAGTCGAAAACCTCTGGCAGGAACAGAAAGGGGGTGATATATTTATCTGCTCTTCCTTGATCTTTAAATTATCTTCAATACCACAGAGAGAGGGAGAAAGATATTTATATAAAGTAAGAACAAACATTCAAAAAAGAAAACAAACAACTGAAAAACCTACTGGGACTCTTGGGTGGATTGTACTGAAATTATAGTACAGAAATACTACTCCCAAGCCTGCTCAATCTAAATAGTTAAAAAAAAAGGCATAAAAAGACTGCTATTATTTTAATTCAGATGAACCTGCAACAATTAACTTCTTGAGAGCACAAGAATTCAACAGGTCATTTCACCCCGAAGAATTTGATTGATTTTCAGAACATTTGCCACATCTGTTACACATTTTTATTGGAATTTTCAAGGTGAATAATTCTTGTTTCACATGATTTTCGGTTACCACCCTTTGTTCTAAAGTATCAAATATTTATGTAAATCTTTAAAACGTTAATTCAGATTTTCCAATAAAGGTTTTATCTGCATAAATCCAGACATTCCAAAAGTTATAAAACACAGGAACAAGCTTTTAGTGTGATAAGGAGCCAGGGTTTTTTTCCCTTTTTCTTTTAAATTTTCTGTATTCTGTTCTCTTTTGGATTGTGTATTCTATTGACAGCTGGTATATGACTTTAAATAAACCAATACCAGCAAGAGGTTTTTCTTCTTTACTCTGCTTTCTTAGATTAGGACCTGTTACGTACTGACGCACCGAGTACGTATTTGCATACCCACCGCTGATTGGCTTAGTCAGCGGCGGGAGAATTGAACCGATGTCACTGGCCAGCAGGCTGCAGGGAAGCCCATAAAAGCGGCTTCCCTGCCGCCAGCCGGCAGTCCGTACTGAGCTGTTGCTGACTACTAATAAAGGTGCTGAACTGTTCCTACGTCTCGGCTATTCTTCCTGCGCGAATCTAACACTGGCGATGAAGGGTGTGGAAAGCAGACAACAGGACAAAGGCACCTCGTGGCGATCCGCGGCCATCTTAAGCACGTTCCGACCTGCATCAGCCAAACCAACAGGATGGCACAACAGCAATCCCCAGCTCCAGCCTTCTTCAACCCTCAAACTGAAGAATGGAGAACATATATGTGCAGATTCCGCATGTTCCTGGAAGCCAATAATTTCCAGGATCTGCCGGACAACAGGAAGAGGGCTCTCTTCCTAACATACTGCGGCCCCAAAATCTACAAGCTGGCAGAAACCTTGGTGGCACCCACGGATATCGAATCCATTTCCTGGTCCACTCTGCAAACAGAATTGAAGGAACATTTCGCCCCGTCCGATACCCCGATGGTGCACAGGAACGAATTTTACCACCGGTGCCAAAACGACAGGGAGACAGTCAACGAATTCGAAACATATAATAGGGACAATACAAGAGGGGGAAAAAAGTAAAAGATAGATATTAAGATGATAAGCAAGATGATAGAAGTACTAAAAGGCTTAGAAATGGAAGTATGATAATAGAAGTGATATGTTACAATCAAAATGAAAAGGAATTGTAATTACTAAGAAAAATGTTAAGATTATGTGTACGGATGTGCTAACCCAGAAAACAAACATTCACAACATGAGATGTATAAAGATGAAAAAATAAATAAAAAACTTATTAAAAAAAAAGGATGTTTGCTGTGTGGAAAATAGGAGCAGGGAGCATTTTGTATGCCACCTTGAACTATAAGAAATAACGGTGGGATATAAATCGAACACATAGCTTCGATAATAACTACACTAGGAGTACATGAGTTGTCTCTGAAATATAAACGCTTTATAATGATTTAGAAGAAAATTAAGAAATGTATTTTAAACTTCTTTTATACCACTCTTAACCATGATATCAAGCTAGGTATCAAAGCAGGATAAATCCTTCAGGAACACCAACATAAAAATTATCACAAAAGTGAATAAGTTAGATCAGAATTATTATAATAAATATTAAAATGTCTGGATGAAAATATTTTTGCTGGCATAGAAATGATTAGACAACAGGAGCATGGCCTATTTCTTTTGGGAAGCAAGAAAGCCCTTTGGATGATTTGTCAAACAAATGGAGAAAATCCTTGACAATATTTCTAAGGAATAACTAGAAAATAAAAATGCCTTTAGATGTTTGAAGCCAAGTTTCAGTTGCTTTAAAAATAAAAGTCAGATCTGTTTAATTTCTAAAAAAACCCTGACAGCTGAATTTCTTGTCACTTTGTGGTTGAAATATAGGAAAACCCTGCAGTAAGCTCTTAAATAGGCATATTGGAGTTAAAAACAAAATTCCCAAATTTTTTTGCCTATATATATGTTACAGTTCTACCAACTACTATAGCCTTTTCAAACCAGTTAGCTTGGCCCCTGCCCACAATTGGTTGCTCTTTACTGATTTAATTGATTAAAGCACCTCATGCTACCACTTGAGCCTCTTACAATCATGATAAATCTAGAAAAAGCACCAAGCTCTGAATCTGTCCTGTGAGAGAATATACAAAATTGTCAGAAGAGGTTGAACATGATACTATTTCCATAGGGGGGGAAAATCTACTTATTTCTCAGCAGAGCAGCTCCATTTTGCCAAGGCTCAAGTATAAATGTATTCAGTCTTCTCAATCAATTGTTGCTCTTTTTCATCTGATTCTGTCAGAACATTCTACCAAAAACAATTTTATGGCATTTTTTATGAGAATGCAGAAAGCAGAAATAATATGCTGTCACTCCTACTGTGAACTCATTTCCTCAGAAAATTTTCCAAAGTTACAGCACTGGTCTTTCCAGCCAGAATTATGTAAGTATATTTTAATTTAGAAACTTCTGGAGCACATAACTGCTTGGTGAAAACTGTTTATTGCATTTGAAAGCTGAAATGATCCATGAGAGAGCAATCATAAAGGTACCTGTGTGGATTAAATATAGGGGCACATTTGTGTGTTTCAAAATGGTCCCCTGTTGCATCCTAAAAACTTAAGTATGTTTTTAAGAGTACTTTTTGTATAACATACTGAAGAAATGTAAACACAAACTTTTCCAACTTTGTCATAATGTAATCTTTAGTTTTGTTTTCAGATGCCTATCAAAATCCAGCAACTTCTGATACCTTAAGAACTAAGTAAAATAGATAAAGAAATTGAAAAATAAAGCACTGTACCCTGGTAGATTGCAAACAAAGAACAATAGCCAAAGAGAGGAAATGAAAATAGTGTTAACAACTATACAATAAACGCAGAAAGTACTCCCAACTTAATAAATAAATAGTTCACATATAAGAATTTTTAAATTTACAAATAAATTGTTAAAAGCAGAATTATGTGATTTCATATATTGTAAAGCTTCAGGAATCTTTAGATTTTCTGTAATAAGCAAGATGGAAGTGTGCAATATTTTAAAAAAATGAAATTTATTTATTTATTAAATTTATTGGCTGCCTGTCTTACCAGGGTAACTCTGGGTGGCTTACAATATTAATACTTTATAAATAAGTAACAATTATGTACTATGCTATTAAACTAAGCAATTACAATTAAAGGGAGTACCAGAAGACTTTTTGCATTTACATAAAATATGTGATGAAATTTAGAATTACAGTGTGTATTTGTCATCAGTTCCTATACCACCAAATTATTCAGTAACAAAATGGGAGTACCAAAAATTCCAAATGCATAAATAGACAGGAAAGAGAAAATTATCTCCACAGTAAAGAACATTGAAGTAATTTTGTATAGGGACATACATGCCTGTGTGCATGAGTGCACATACCGGTATATTCTCATACACATGCTAATTTTTCATGCAGACAGAAAATGCTAGGGATTATGATTGTGTAATATATAAATTTGAAAAATAAGTTAAAAAATAAAATTAAACTTGAAACGCTGTGTGTAATTCTGGCCACTACACCTCCAAATGGTCATTATAAAACCGAAAAAGGTGCGAAAAAAACCCGCAAGGGGAGTTGAGAAACAGTCTGACAATATAATGGGATAAGGCAGAAGTACAGTATATAAAATTATGCATAGTGTGGATAAAGTAAATAGAAAGCTTTGTCCTATTTTACAATACTAGAACTCATAGTTAAATTATGGAATGTATTACAGTGTCATTAAATGCGATGGTTGCCAATCTCCCTACAATTTTGTAATGTTTCATTGGATAGCAGCTGGACTGTTGACTACATGTCCTTCTTTGGCGTTCCCATTAGCATCTGGAATATTCAAGAGTATACTTAATTTTTGTTGGGCAAACATTTAAAAAAATAATGTAAGCATATGGAATGCTGTATATGGATTCCCATTGAATATATCATGTAAGTAACATTGTGCTACAAATGTTAAAAAAGAAAAACACACCGAGTAAGAGTTTCACTTTTGAGTTTGAACAATGGAGGCAAAAGGTGTTTTATATAAGATTGTACATTTTAGGATAAATGTAGTAATTATAATGCAAGAATACAAGTATTAGATTAGATTTATTATAAAAATCATTATCTCAATGTACCCTGGCCAAAATATGTTGCAATGATATTCTCCTGCATTTACCTGTTTTCCACTCAATATGTTATATGTTATGGCTAGCCAAATAACAGTATTCAATTTTTTTGCATCTTTGCCCACCCTACGTAACCTTCTTACCCTTCTTAAGAATCTTGGGCATGCAAAGAATGTAAAAATTAGATTTTGTGTACTTTTGATTAACTCTCTTGCAGATACAACTTTTATTCTTTGGCTTAAATGTAGATGAAATTAATGAGAAGCAAATGACTGACAGTCTGCTATTCATTTTGATTTAAATCCTGAAACAAAGAGACCACCTGAGAAAGAAGTGAGTAATCTCAGCGGTGCAAGGTCGAGTCAAAACATAGATATTCAGGTCAGCCATAGTTGCATACTCAGAATTCCAAACAGCTATGTGCCAAGAACAACAGATAGATTACATGTTCTTCCAATTATGGACTTTGCGGAATCTCAATGCTAAAAAAAGAAATAACATTTTCAGTTCAGAAATGGCATGGTTTGCATATAATATGTTTAATTGAGTGATATGTTCCTCTTAATTTACCATGCACAGAAATTTGGTTTCCTAGTAAAGAATTAACTACAGTACAAATGCCTCCTAAAATATATTGGATTTGCCAATTTTGTTAAAGTTATACTACATGAGAGAATGTATATATTAAAAGTTAAATAAATCAATTTTATTTTGTTTTACCTCGTTATGTTGTACAAATAGGAACAACAGTAAAATATAGCCACATTGGTCTGTAATGATGCATAAGAGAGCCGCATTCTTGTGTTCTTGGTCCTACGTTACATGAAAGATACAATATTTTCACAAGGATTTCCAAAAAAGTCATGCGTTGCTGCCTATTATTTAATCCTCTCTGAAAATCTTTATATTACTTTCTACTATAATGTAAGACAGATTCTTTACTTTCATTTCTGCAAATACTGTTTAGTGATATATTTAGGGTACTCAAAAGTACTTCATTGTCTAATTCTTTAACATTTATTTTGAAAATGGGAATTGGCATCCAAAACTAGAGACAATAGAGCAAATATCTGTCTTCTATCATCCTTTGTAAACTCTAACATACCAACAGCATATAGGCTTGTAGTAATACTAGCAGCAATTAATTTCAGTCAAAAATCAGATTACTCATAGATCTCTAACATATGTGTCTTCTCCAGTCTGATGCTAATTTATTGGTTGAATGAAATATTCTTTATCAGATATTCTAATATTCTTACTTTTTTTTCTTTAAAAAAAATAGTCTTAAGCATCTTAGGGGAAAGATGGCATTTTCTTATTCTAAGTTAATTGCTGTGCTGCATGTTATTCTCACTGAGGAAAAAATAGTTTGGGCTTGAGAATTCATAAAATATAAAATACATTCAAAACCAAGTAAAGATTATAAATCTGTCAGATAGTACCTCACAAAGGTACTATGAAAACAAAACGAAAAGTAAATTACATAATCCACCCTGTGCTCACTGCAGGACTGATGGGATAATACAAAAATCAAATAAAATACTCATTGTTTTCTCATTGTAATGATTGTGACTATTTAATGTTTTAGATACAAAAATTCAAAAGGAGATTTCCAGTTTTAGGATTCCAATAGCATTTAAACCTTTTGCATATTAAGAATATTCTAGATAAAAATAAGGCGTTACCATAACTAAAGTATTAATAAAACCTTACAAATAATTGTGTACTAACTTGGAAGAAATTAAATATGGAAATGAAGAAAATGGGCTTCAAAACATTTCAATATTTTAGGACAACTTGCTGTGGTTAAAATGTACATTTTTGCATGGCTCAACTTTTAATTTCCTCCCATTAGTAATTTCAGATCAGGCTTTAACACATTGGCAAAGAAAAATAGAAATCTTCTGTTTCCATGCACAAAAACTGACAGTAAATAAAAGGATTTTATATAGACCTCAAAAACAGGAAGCTGGGGCATGCTCAGTTTGTTAATATATCATCAAGCAGCACAGTTAGGGTTTATGATTCCATTTATTATGGAAGAGTCTTCTAAACAATGGATTCATATTTAAACTATGTTGGAACCAGATAAGTTTATAAATCAGTGGTTTTTTCACCCAAAATATTTTTTCTAGAATAAAACAGATTGAAAATGTTTTTACCAGAGCAGCTAGTCAAACTGACCTAACCCTTCTAATACAGATAGTCCACGACTTAACAACAGTTCGTTTAGTAACCGTTCAAAGTTACAACAGCACTGAAAAAAGAGACTTATTTTATTTATTTATTTATTTATTTATTTTTATTTTATGCATCTTGTCAAACACAGTTGAGCCCCCCCACTGTAGAAACTCACAACAGCTATGGACTATGGTTAGTATAATGTCAACGATGTACTTATACCTAGCATTGGAATTTAGTGTTCGTTACAGAGCAGTTTTGCAAATTTTTACAGATTTGCAGATTTGCAAAGGGGGGGTGGGGTTTGAAAGGTTGGGTACTTAACAGCTCAAGAGCAACTGACTCCATCCAGTTTTCTCAAAATGCCAGGGAACATTTAAAAACTTTTAAGGAGCCTTCTTGAAACTGTTGAAAGGACTGTGTTATAGACTGGAGATAGATGACACTCTTTTGAAGACAACAAAATCCATATTTTGGACACAGAGCACTACTGGGTTGAAAGAGGGGTCAAATAGGCCATCTATTGCATAATTGAACAGCCCTCTCTCAACAGAGGGGGTGGGATACAACATCATTTACCTCCAGTC
>QLTV01001166.1:23064-54242 GCA_003457575.1 Thermophis baileyi | reverse complement strand
ATATCAAAGGATCAGGGGGCAGTCAGGATTCACGGATGGCTGTGAAGCTGAATATTGAGTTGGGTGACTGTGTGATATTGTTATATAAGTTGGGGAGTAGGAGGCTTTAGGTAGACCTTAGGAATACTTAGAGGTAAGAGTTTGCATTATTTTCAAGTATAAGAGTGCTGTTGGCTTGCAGTGTGCCTTTATATCTATCGATGGGATTCTTAGCACAGAATTATTTCATTGTACATACAGTAGCACTGCCCTTTAAATGTTGCCAGTTGCCTATAATAGGTCATAATCTGTGCCTCTATGAGGCTGAAGAAATATCAAACTAAGGAGAACTTGTTCCCTATAGAAAAAGGTTTCAAACAAAGAAGCAGGTTGGAAGGTTAGGAAATGGGCATTACTTTCATAAGTCATGCTCTGAGGGGGGGGAAAAATCAATCATGACCATGAAGTTATGACTATAATTTGAACCATAACTCTGCAAGGTAAAGATTACAATGTAAATGTGACATAGCATTAATTGCTAAATTGCTGAGAGTGTAAATTGTATGAAGATTATTTAATACTGCTAAAATATTAGAGTAACCTACAAAATGGACACCACAAAGAACCACAAAATGGGCTTCTTTTTTCCCCCTAAGGCTGGTTCAGCTGGTATTGGTTGAGAGGGAAGATTGTTTCCGGGCCCCTGTTTTATGAGGTGATGTAGGGTTGTATTCTTTCCCCCCTCCTTTTCAGCATCTTTATGAATTGGGTGAAGTCATCAACCAGTTGGGGGTTCAGTATCATTGGTACCTTAATAATGCTCAATTGTGTCTTTCAACCCTGGATCAGTCAAGTGAGATTTTCAAGATTTTATGCCAGTGCCTGCAGGTTGTGTGGGTTTGGATAGAGAGAAACTGTCTTCAACTCAGTCCTCCCAAGAATACAGAATAACAGAGTTGGAAGGGACCTTGGAGGTCTTCCAGTCCAACCCCCTGCTCAAGCAGGAGACCCTATACCAGTGATGGCGAACCTTTTTTGGTTGGCGTGCCAAAAGGGGGAGCGTGGGGGGGTCGTGCGCGTGCATGCCCACACCCCTAATTCCAAGTGCCCCCCCCACGCATGTGCGCGTGCCCCCCCTCTCCCGGCACGCGATGGCACGCCCGTTTTTCGTTCTCACCAGGCTTCAGAGCCTTTCTAGGAGCCTGGGGAGGGCGAAAACGGCCTTCCCCCCCCCCCCCCCGCCCCGGGGCGCGGCGCCGCCCCCCGCACATGCCCACGTGACCCCCCCCACTCCAGGCACGTGATGGCACGCCCGTTTTTCGCTCTCACCAGGCTTCAGAGCCTTTCTAGGAGTCTGGGGAGGGCGAAAACGGCCTCTCCCCCCCCCCAGAGGTCCTCTGGAGGTCGGAAACATTCTGTTTGCTGACTTCCGGTTGGACCGGAAGTCCTGTTTTTTTGCTCTCCCCAGGCTTCAGAGCCTTTCTAGGAGCCTGGGAAGGGTGAAAACAGCCTCCCCCCCCGGAGGCCCTCTGGAGGCCAGAAATGGCCCGTTTCAAGTTGGAACGTTTCTGGCCTCCAGAGGACCTCCGGGGGGGGGGAGGCCATTTTCGCCCTCCCCAGGCTCCTAGAAAGGCTCTGGAACATGGGGAGAGCAAAAAACGGGCCTTCCCACCCCCTCCAGAAGCTGGAAACATCCTGTTTTCCGACTCCCAGTGGGCCTAGAAGGCCCGAAAATCAGCTGGCCTGAACTCGCGTGCCCACTGATATGGCTCCGCGTGCCATAGGTTCGCCATCACGGCCCTATACCATTCTGGACAAATAGCTGTCCAGTGTTTTCTTAAAAAGTGATGGAGTACCACAACTTCTGGAGACAAGCCATTCCAAATTGTTCTCAATAGGAAACGTCTCCTTAATTCTAGGCTGAATCTCTCTTTGATAAGCTTCTACCAAGTGGTTGTGAGTGTTTGGGCCATCCAGAACTAGGGATGTTTTGTCTAACCTTGGATGGGGTAGCGCTTCCTCATTTAAGAGCGGTGTGCAATTTAGAGGTCTTCTTGCACTCACAGCTCTTGTTGATGAGTAAATGGCAGCTGTGATCAGGAAGCTTTTGCACAGCCTTATCTGGTACATCAGTTGTGCCCCTTCCTCAATTGGGAGAGCTTTCAGAAAGTCACTCGTGCTGTAACCATTTCATAGCTCGACCTTGCAATGGAGCTGCCCTTGAAGACCACCTAGATAGAAGCTTCAACTAGTCCAGAATGTAGTGGTGTGGACAGGGATGGGCATGCTTTGGTATGCCCATGTAACACGTTTGCTTTGTGTGCTTTATGGATTGTCAGTTTGCTTCCAGGTGTGATTCCAAATGTTGGTTACCTATAATGCCCTACATGGCATAGGGTCTGATTACAAGTGTCCTTGACTTACTGCCATAATTGAACACAAGATTTCCCACCAAATCTGGCTGGGTCCCGCCTGCCGGTATTTGAAGGGCCTTGCCCAAAAGTGAAATCCGTTTTAGGTGAAGTGGGTTTCTTTTTGCTCCTATTTGGCTTGTTTTCTTTTATTCCTTGTTCTTATATATTCTTATATTGTTTTATTCATTTTAATATTATTCTACTTGGGAACCGCTCAGTCATGGAAGTCCTGTAGTATACAAATCTCCATCTTTGAGAGAGATGGGCAGTTTATAAATGTGAAAAATAAGAATAAATAAATACTGTTAACAGTACACATTATCAGCAATCAGCGATAAAAGAATAACATTTAATACAATAGTGAGCTGAAGGTGAAGGTGTGTTTTAGAAGTCACTGACTAATTTTTCCAGTATTTCATAGTGGTACTGGAAAAATTAGACAGTGATTGCCCCTTTCTGTTGGCACGTGGTTTTGCTGAGCTTTTCACTTGGCTTGTTTGTTTTCCCTTCCAATTATTTTGACAGATGATTAGACTGCCAGAATTGTGACCCAACATCTTTAGAAGTTCATGAAAAAGAAAGATTGATTTTTTTATTAATTCAACTGAATGGATTAACCATGATTTTTTATCGGTACAGAAGTACCAGAAAAATTTTGGCGCCTAAGATAAGAGCAGCAAAAATCTATACCTCTCCTTGGACTTTTATCCCTATCAATAAATTTACTTCAGTGTGTCAGATCTTTGATTTGAATGCAAACCAGATCATCAAGTCTTCAATAGCTACAAAAAGACTTAACGTTTCAAAATTAATCAGCTGCGCTATGATTAAATTAAAAGAGTAGAGCCTTAAGGAGTTTCCTTACATTTGAATCATGCTTAATCATGTTTTAATGCTATGACATTGGAAATCTGTTGTGTTTGGGGTTTACTCCCAAGTAAGAGTAGAAAGTAATATGCTAAAAATATACCAAAATATCAAGATAATATATTCAATCAGCAAAGAGTACAAGTAATCCTCGACTTATAACCACAATTGAGCCCAAATTTTTTGTTGCTAAGCAAGACAATTGTTAAGTTAGTTTTGCCCCACTTTACGACTTTTCTTGGCACAGTTGTTAAGTGAATCACTGCAGTTGTTAAGTTAGTAACATGGCTGTTAATTGTATCTGGCTCCCCCATTGACTTTGTTTGTCAGAAAGCCACAAAAGGTGATCACATAACCTGGAAACTGCAATCATCATAAATACATGCCAGTTGCTAAGCATCCAAATTTTGATCACATGACCTCAGGGATGCGGCAACAGTTGTAAGTGTGAAAAATGGCCCAAAGTCACTTTTTTTAATGCTATTATATCTTCGAATGATCACTAAATGAATGATTGTTAAGTCGAGAATTACCTGTACTTTGAATGAGTTAGGCTGCAGGACAGTTAGGATGATCATTCCATGCATACCATCTCTGCATTTTATTTAAAAATAGAATAGAAATGTATTGATTTTTTATTGAGCACATCTTTATGGAACTGGAAGTCAGTTTTTGTTTTATTTGGCATAAAGAATGATTAAAAAAAAAATCCTGCCTTTTGCATGTGGACACAGAAGTTAGTCCATGAGTTCAGTGAAATTTAGTTCCAAAAAAGGAGTAAACAGTTATCAATCAAGATGGTTAGTCAACTTTGCTGGCTGGGAACTTATTATGGAATGGAAAGTTGGGGGGAATGTGAGCTAAACCTGAGGTAGAAATACATATTCTGATTATAAATTTGAGATTCTAAATGCACGTTTTTCATTGTAATAGTGTAAGATGGGGTAATTGTTCATTTGACACTACTCATGTTTGTTCACTGTATTGGTATACACAAAGGGATTTGCAAATCACTAAATCCTGAGCACTTTACTGCTCATGCTCATAGGATAATATTTCTATTCAGAATTTTTTCTACATATTCTAAAATCTTAACATTGCGCAATACAACGTTTTGTAATTGGCCTGTGCAGCAACCCAAATTCAAAGGGAAAAGGTGATACATGGACACGTTTGAGTTTATTCATAATTTGACGACACTGTCTGAGTATTGAGTAGACTTGTCTGTAAACATAATTTTACATGGTAAAATTATTTTTTGGTAAATTATTATCTGGTAAAACATAATTTACCAGAAAGCAAATAATCACTCAGAAACCTTTCTATTTGTGGGGCCTAAAAATATTGCTGCATAGGATGTTGGTAGGTAGTACCTTCCTATGCAACAGAGAAAGCTTGGTATTATTTTTTTAATCAAAAATGTATTTTTATGTTTCTGAGATGGTCAGCAAGGGAAGGGTTATCAGTATTTACATAAAATTGCCTCTTTATATCTATCTACCTATCTAGTCCAGACTGTAGCTACATTAGAGCTAGTATTAAACAGGGGTGGGTTCCAACTTACCTCGCTGCTGGTTCGCTCCCTCCCACGCCGCGTGGGCGCACCGTGTGGGCATGCCGTGTGGGCGCGCCATGTGGGCACGCTACGTGGGCATGTTGTGTGGGCGCGCTGTGTGGGTGTGCCACATGGGCGTGCCACATGGGCGTGCCGCATGGGCGTGCACGCACTTCACGCTCGCACGCATGCACAGTAACAAAAAATCCCCCCCAAAAAAACCCAAACAAAGCCAGAAAAAAGATGGCGACCACATGCACAGTGCCGGAAGTCGGCTTCTGCGCATGCTCAGAAGGAAAATAAAAATTAAAAAAAATTTTAAAAATTGAATTTTTTTTTTAAAAAGATGGTGGCCCCCACGAACCGGCACCAACCGATCTGGTTTGGTGACATCATCGTGATGTCACCAGCAGGTCGCTACCGGTTCGGGTGAACCGGTCCGAACCGGGAGGAACCCACCCCTGGTATTAAAGCAGAGCAAGAAACATTTCAAACGGTATGTTCCTGTCCCAGGCCTTTCTTTTCAAGAAAGAGAGGGTATCAAGATATGGTTTAAATTAGAATGTGTGGTTGGCAAGACAGAAAGATTTATGCTTTCCGGTGTAATTTGTTCATTGAAGAATTACTAGGTTTAATGTAGAGAGATTAGGGAGAGCTGATAAGATAAAATACTGTTACTTTTACTATGATAAGACAACCAAAGTGTCATGATAATTAAGAACAATGATCCCAAGGATTTATAGGTTCCAGATTTACATGAGAAAAACTCTAGTGTTTCTCTCCCCAGCCCTTCTTTACAATATTTATCGTATTGCAAAGAACCAATGGTGAGCTTGTAGTGAGGGGTAATTTTATTTATAAGGGAGGGAGCCTGTGTGGCAAATTTATAATAGCCGCATCCCATTATGTTTGGTTTCTCCTCCAGTTGATGGTTTCATCCTGGCTCATAAAATGTTTGCGTTCACCCAAGAGATTTCTAAAAGATGACTAGAGGTCTCAACAGTGTATCTCTGACCGGACAATTGAAAACCTTTAATTCAGTGGTTCTCAACCTTTCTAATGGCGCGACCCCCCGTGACCCCCCTGCCGCCGCCGCAATTCACTTACCTTCCCTACCGGCTCACAAATGTGCATGCACCCCACGCATGCGCGCTTTGCGCGCATGCACGCACCATCCTCTGTGCATGCGCAAAGCATTCTGCACATGCGCAGAGGCTTAAAGAACCCAAATGGCGGCATCCGGGCGGGTGGGCGAAGTCTCCCGCTTGTGTCGCTACCGGCTATCCGGCAACCCGCAGGCACGGCCGAACCGGGAGCATTTCACCCCTGCAGTGACGGTGGCACCAAGATGGCGGGCTAACGCGCGCGGCGACCCCTGTGAAATGGTCGTTCGATCCCCAAAGGGGTCGCGACCCACAGGTTGAGAACTGCTGCTTTAATTGAAGGTCAGAGTTCCCTGATGGGCAGCAAATAAATTTAATAAAAAGAAAAGGGTGCTCAATGTGGTATCCATGTCTTTTGCATGCAAAGCATGCCATCTACCATTGTAACCATAATGCTGCGTCCCTTAAACCCAGAAGAAATACAAATTCAGAATAGCAACATGGTAAATATGTTATGGTTGGGCCGCTGCAAAACTTCATAATTATTCTAAATAATATTTAAATACCTTCCTGAATTTATATAAAATATAGCATAATAAATGTTTTTTCAGTACTGTTCCAGTTTCTCATCTCCATATTTCTATTCCATACAAGTAATGCTTGGCTAACAACTATTTGTTCAGCAACTGTTTGAAATTCCAGTGGCCTCTGAATGAGTGGTGATTACGAGTTCTTGAAATTCCAGCTCTTCCAGCAGCTCGTGGTCATATTTTATATCCTGCCTTTATTATTTCTTGATCATGATCTGGACATTTGGCAATCATCTGCTCATGCTTATGGTAGTTGCAACATCTCATGGTCACATGACTGTGGCTTATGACTTACCCTGCCACCTTCCACAAGCAAAGTCAATCGGGAAGCCAGCAGGGAATTTCGCAAGTTTCTCAGATAAGTCTCTCCTTCCCATGCATCCTGCCCCACCCCCTTTGCCTTGCACCTTGCCAGTTACCCACACACCATTGCACAACCTCTCACATCTTGCTATACTCGCTCTATGCCTCATCAGCCACTTACATACCTTCCCTGATCCTCGCTGAGCTCACACTGTACTTCCCCCACTACTAGTGCTCCTTCCCTCAGCCTTGTGTTCATGCCACACCTTTCTTGTGCACCCATCCTGTGCCCTGCTAACACTCGCAGCGCACCTCCTTAGCCACTTGTGCACTCTCTCCCACAAGACAGCGGTCACCCCAAGCTCCAAGCTTATTTGTGCTCACGTCTACATGACCACTCATGTGCCCCCTCCCTCTCTCATCCAGCAGCAGCCACTTCGGTGACTGCCAGCCTGCTTGCAAGCTGCCTCAGATGAGCAACATGCTATGACCACTGACTTTGGTTGTTGGAAGCCAGGAGGAAGTCGCAAGAAGGTTCTTGCTTAACGACACATGACCCTTGCTTAATGACAGCAAGGGGGGCTACAGATGCTTCCAGTCCCCATTGCTGTTGCAACTCAAGGACTACCTGTAGTATTATGTAGGATTAGAAATGCGGAGTGATTTTTTTCCCCTCCTTTCTAGAGTGAGGCAAAAATAAGAGACTAGCATCTTTTATAATTATATATTAGTGTGTCCCATAACAGCACTTTGCCAGAGCCATGCAACAAGAGTGATACCATCTGACAAAGGAAAAATATTGTTGTTTGGCGGATGAACTTTTTATGCTTAAGGGGAAAATATTGGTTTTACTCCAATTTCCTCTTCATGTTTTCATTTAATCACAGGCAGTTCTTTGCTCTGTTGTTTCTCTTTCACCACAATGTCAATAAATGCAGAGTGGGATGATCTAAAGCCAGCACAAACGTGATTGCACAGGATTCCCTGCAGACCCATATGCATCCAGCTGTTATGAGTTGTGTGGGTGGTTCATAAGGACATCATAGGATCCCTGGTAATTCTATAAATCGTTCATTAACTACAGCTATCAATGTGCTCTGAGGCAAAACCTCTTGAGACCTGACAAAAAGTTCAAAATTAAATTATGCTGATGTACTTAGAAAAGAGGTATGGTGCCCTAAGAAAATAAAGATAACCCATCTTTTTCCTCCCCATAGCCAAGAGGAAGAAGCAAGCAAGATGTGCACATGGCAGGAATCAGTGCTGGGAATGAGTAGGAACGAAAGACAGAATTTAACTGTCATCTTGCAAAAAAACTGTGATGTTGTGGGTTCCTCTAGAATGTTGATGTTGATGTGTGGGAATGTGAACAGCCTGTGTAAATGTGTAAATACACTTTATATCACAAATCTGCAAAGGGGGGGAAGTACTAGAATCTGTGAATTTCTCACATGGAAATGAGCTGCTTGAATATCTTATACAGGTAGTCTCGCCTTACAACAGTTCATTTAGTGACCATTCAAAGTTACAACAGCACTCAAAAAAGTGACTTATGACAATTTTTCACACTTACAACAGTTGCAGCATCCCCTTGGTCACGTGATTAAACTTCAGACGCTTGGCAACTGACTCATATTTATGACAGTTGCAGTGTCCCGGGATCATGTGATCACCTTTTGAGATCTTCTGACATCGCAAAATCAATGGGAACGTCAGATTCACTTAACAACTGTGTTACTAACTTAACAGCAACAGTGATTCACTTAACAACTATGGAAAGAAAGGTTGTAAAATGGAGAAAAACTCACTAAACAAATTTTTCACTTAGCAACAGAAATTTTGGGATCAATTGTGGTCATAACCTGAGGACTACCTGTATACATACACACACTTTCCTCCAATTTTCTGAGGATAGCTGTTTATCTGTGACTGATTCTGGAAGCTGAGTTTTAGAATCTTTAGAATCCCTCTGATTGGAGAACAACCCACCTCCTCATGCTGAGTATAAAGGGTGTATCAGAGGTGGGATTCAGCAGGTTCTGACCAGTTCTGGAGAACCTGTAGCGGAAATTTTGAGTAGTTCGGAGAACCGGTAAATACCACCTCTGACTGGCCCCGCCCCCATCTATTCTCTGCCTCCCGAGTCCCAGCTGATCAGGAGGAAATGGGGATTTTGCAGTAACCTTCCCCTGCCACGCCCACCAAGCCACGCCACACCACGCCCACCAAGCCACCGGCAGTAAAAAAATTTGAATCCCATCATTGGGATGTATGTTATGTTGGGAAGGAGTGGTGCCACATCTGCAGTCAGAAATATATTTGTATATGGACAGAGATGTGTGTATGTGTGTTGTGTGTTTATACACTGTGCTTTCTTCTACAGAAGTTCAAACCATTTTGTAACGTATAGTCTTTAAAAAAATCCATCTCATTAGGGGAGATCATATATGGATGAATTGTATCAACATTCAATATACTTGTTTCATTGACTTTTTCACATGTGCTGTAATTACTGAGTAACTACAGTAACTGTCAAATATACTGGTAGAGAGGACAAGACTAATTCAGAGTCTCACAGATTCTTCAGGTGCTTTCTTTTACTTTACTTTAACTTTAACTTTAACTTTAACTTTAACTTTAACTTTACTTTAACTTTACTTTACTTTACTTTACTTTACTTTACTTTACTTTACTTTACTTTACTTTACTTTACTTTACTTTACTTTACTTTACTTTACTTTACTTTACTTTACTTTACTTTCTTAAAAAACATGCACACACATCAACATCAGGTTCATTTGAACCACCAACATGAATACTGTAGATCAGGGGTCCCCAACCTCCGGTTCATGGAACGGCATCGGTCCGCGGCATACCAGAAACTGGGCCACGCAAACAAGTGAAGCCCCATCCACAGGATGTAGGCAGCACATGAAACCACACCCCCTCCAGTCCGTGGAAAAACCTCTCTCCACAGAACTGGTCCCTGGTGCCCAAAAGGTTGGGGGCCACTGCTGTAAATACTGCATGAAAAGCACTTTATTATAGTCAAGAATAGAGTATACCAGTGATGGCGAACCTTTTTTGGCTCGGGTGCCAAAAGGGTGCACGCGCGCGCGATAGCGTGAACATGGGTGCCCACATCCATAATGCAATGCCCTCCCCCCATGCATGCACACAACCCCCGCGCTGCCCCCCCCCACGCAAGCCTAAGGAATTCCCCATTAATTTTGCACAGATTGGTTACTGATGATTGTTCTGTTGGCAGATGCTGTTCAATCGGTAATCACAACTTATAACAGTGATGGCGAACCTTTTTTGGCTCGGGTGCCAAAAGGGTGCACGCGCGCGCGATAGCGTGAACATGGGTGCCCACATCCATAATGCAATGCCCTCCCCCCATGCATGCACACAACCCCCGCGCTGCCCCCCCCCACGCAAGTGCACAGGCCTCACTGAAGCTGTGGAGCAGCCCTACTACTTACCTTCAGTGGAGCTGCCCTACTACTTACCTTCAGATAGTTGCAATCAGGCCTCCCACAACTCGGCCCATTTCTTCTACAGCCTGCAAGGCTTTCCTGAAGGCATCTGTAGCCGATAACAGAGCTCTGTATCGATCCGGAGCTCTGTTATCAGCTGCAGAGGCCTTTCCTAAAGGCTTTTCTTGAAGGCCTCTCTAGCCGATAACAGAGCTCCGGATCGATCCGGAGCTCTGTTATCGGTTGCAGAGGCTTTCAGAAAAGCCTTGCCGGCTGCAGAAGAAATGGGCCGAGGTGTGGGAGGCCTGGCTACAACTATCCAAAACTGAAGACGTTCCTGAAGACCTCTGACAACGAAAAGGAGGCTGGGGGTGAGCACACAAGTGAATTTCCGGTTGGGCCGTGTTTCGCCGTCCCCAGGGCAACGCCTTGCATGCCCTCAGATATGGCTCTGCGTGCCAGCTGTGGCATGCGTGCCATAGGTTCGCCATCACTGGAGTATACAGTCCTCGACTGAAGACCACAACTGAGCCCAAAATTGCTTTAGTGGTTACAAATAGATTTGAAGTTAAGTCTCTCCACTTACCGTCCAGCATCTTAGTTATTAACCATACTGCTCTCAATTTTGGTGGTGAGTCTCAATTCAGGAACAGGTACCTATTCCTATCATTTTGCCTGTAATAGTAATTTTGCAATGTTGAGGTACAATATAGGTTTTGTAGAGAAATCCACTAATAAGAAACAAGTGTCTGGAAAAGTCACTAACAAGATGAGATAATCTTCTCTAGTAACAGAAAACAACAGATATGTATGATTTTTAGTGTCACTTTTTCCAAGGTACTCAGAATAATGCAAGCCACATATTTCCTCCTGTCCAAACTTATTTCCATAATTGGGCTGAGAAATGACTGATCCAAGGTAATTTAGTAAGCATCATACTTGAATGTAGATTTGAACCAAAAATCTATCCATTAGTCTTATGACTAGTGCTCCTCCATGTGAAGAAAAAACTTGCACCAACATTATTACAGACACATGGCATCTGCACACGCTAATCATTGCCGTGAAAATATGGCTAGATATGAAATAGCAGGAGGAGCTCAAGGGTAGGGCGCCCGCTGCCCAGGGCCCCAGGCAGCCCATGCTGCCATCTGGGGGGGCCCCGCACAGCCCAAGAGGCTCCTCCAGTGGATCAGGCCCCAGCGCCTTGGTCCTGCCCCCTGACATAAGCGATCTTGAGCTAGCCATGCCCACCCCAACCACACCCACCCAGTCTGCCGTGACCACCCAGCCACTCCCACCCCAGCCCACCGAGGGCAACAAAAATCCTGATCTGGCCCTCAATGAAATAGAGTTTGACACCCCTGACATAGATTTTTATTTACTCAGGTATTAGTGTGTTGAGTAAATAAGGCTAAGTCTGTTAAACAGGCCCATACAGGATTAAGCTTTTATAAACAATTATTTTTGTATTTCTCCACATGGTTTGAGTATTTTCTAAAACATTTAGACACAACAGATATACAGGATGCTCTTAGAGCACAATTGCTAGAATTTTGTTAAAGAATGTGAAAACATGCTGTGTTAACTACCCTAATAATTACTAAATTTAAGCAAGAGTTACTGAAGGGAAACAAAATTAACATTGTCAAGATTAAAAAAGGCAACCAACAGATGCAATGAAAAAGAAGCTTGTAGTCTGTACTTTTTTCCTGTGTATTCAGAGTTTAATGCTGTTTCTATTATTTGCAGCAACCTACTACAGATTTAATAAGCTATTCAAAACTTAGCAATTAGAGAAATTGTAGAATTGGAGCAGAGTTGCAGGTTAAATACAACTGACACAGCTTCATAATCTATTGTTAATTTTATTAAATATTTCATTAGACGGGGAGAAGGATTTTTATTATGCATTCTGGCACTGTACTATATTCATATGTGAAGAAATTATTAATTTATCAAAGAAAATCCAAAACAAATTTAGAAGAAATGTATTTTGCTAGTCTCCACAAAGCCAAGCGTCGTCCTCTCTCCTTTGTTTATTACAATTGTGAGGAAATAAGACATCTGGATTAATCCTAGCACAATTTTGATTATTACAAAGAGAAGCCTAAGAATTTGTATTTTGAAATGAAGATATGCAAGCATGCTTCTGCTCACAGACACATATGGCTAATACACAAAGGACATACAGAAACAGGGCATACAATATGCCATTGAGGCTTGGAAAGGCATCTGATGTAAATACTAGGTCAGCCTTTCAGAACCAAACAGCCTCTTGAAGAAAATAGCAATAGCACTTAGACTTATATACCGCTTCATAGTGCTTTACAGCCCTCTCTAAGCAGTTTACAGAGTCAGCATATTGCCACCAACAATCTGGGTCGTCATTTTACCGACCTCGGAAGGATGGAAGGCTGAATCAACCTTGAGCCAGTGAGAATCAAACTGCTGACAGTGGGCAGAACTAGCCTGCAATACTTATTCTAAAACTACTGAAGTTTATACTGAATCTCAGCCACTGGTTCTATACGGTCAGTCCACCAGGAAGAACACCCAATAAAACTGATATTGCAGTGGAAAGTGTATGAAAACTTAGTAGAAAAGGATATGGGTAGAAGCAATCAGAGACAGACCCCTCAAAAATGTGGGCAAGACCAAGGAAGCAAGAATCCCTCAAATTTCAGTTAAGATATTCTTAATGCTAAATACAGAATTTGGATATGGCAATAGGAATTTCCCACCATTCTTTATAGTAAGTTAATGAAGGCAGAGCTTCTTTACTATAAGATGCTTTCCCCAGATTTCTCCCCACCCAGGCTGAATTGCCCTTTATGAGATTAGCTGTTAGTGACTTACCCACTGCTATGTTTCCCATTCCTTTCTCAATCTTCCCACAACTTCTCCCATTAAGAAACAATCCTTTCACAGCCAAAGTCTGCTCCAAAGAATAAAAGCCCTACCACGTAATGATTCTATCACACATCTGTTTCCATGTCCATAGCAAGGTGCCAACATGCAGGAACATGTTGCAAAGGATGTTTTTATTGCATATATGCATATGATAGGAGTTAGTGTGCTTTTCAGGACCTTTTGTTTGACATTATACTGAAAGGAAGGATTACCGTTCCTCTGGATTTGGCAATAGTTTCTATCTTTCCTTGCAACAGCTCTGTTGTAGCCTCTCAAGAGGAAGGCTTTTGCAAACCACCAAAGACCTGTAGATGAACATCTGGTTAATCCGTTTGGGTGGGTAGGGATAATGTTTGAAGCTTTTAAACTTCTTTTTTACAAATGGAAGAGGAAAGACTACTTGTTATTTCAGGAGCTCAGAAATCTCAATGAATGTAAG
The DNA here is from genome assembly GCA_003457575.1 of Thermophis baileyi. NCBI lineage: Eukaryota > Metazoa > Chordata > Lepidosauria > Squamata > Dipsadidae > Thermophis > Thermophis baileyi. The sequence goes on along the minus strand of QLTV01001166.1, from coordinate 40,600 downwards.
TGATTGGGAGGTTTAAACTGGAGACAATGAATGAGGATTTGTTTATTCTGCTTGGACTGAGCATAGTTGGGTTGAAAGTGCTGCCTATAAAAAGAAGTGAATATTACTTCTTTTGCCTGCAAGATTCAGATTTAAAAGCTCATGTTTCTTCTGTTCCATGTGTCAATGGTCTGCAAAGTTGAGAAACACATAGGTTGAACTTAAAGTGGATTGGAAATTGTTTTGTGACTCATCAGCCACACAATTCTTACAAACAAAATGGATTAGCCCAAATTTATTGTGCTATTCATAGACGAAGCATAGAAATAAACAATGCAATTAAATTAAAATATTCATTAGAAATCAGTAGCCTGCTTCCTTATCAATATATATTTAATTGAATGTTGTCATTTTTTTCAAATAGAAATCACTTTTATTTACGCAAGTCATCTACTAATGGACTTGAAATATATTGATACGAACGGTAAAATACAATAATAATAATGCAGTGAATAAAAATAATAATGACAGTAAATAATAATTCAGTAAATAAAAACAACAATGACAATAATTCCATACTGAATCCCCAAATGACTTCCAGAAAAGCAGGGTTTTTAGCATCTTCCAGACAGACATGAAAATGTTCTCCAGAGAAGGCTTTTCCATGGGAGAAACCCCCACAGAGGATACCCGTAGTTATATCCACTCCTATTATATCTCATAGTAATTTAGAACTCAAAGCAGTCTCCACTGCTATCTGACCATGAAAAAATGAATGGCTGCAAATATTGTATCTCTACAGAACTAATCTGTAATTCAAGAAAATTAAAAGATAACTCTCTGGAACTCAAATACTCTTTCTATGTTTAGATTGTCTACCTTAATAAAATTTAAGATATTTAATTGATTTTCCAGCATTAAAGACAACAATAAACATAGCATTTCAAAAAAGTAATATTTGCAATGGTATTCCCAGATGGGTATTGTTAGAAAGAATATTCACAGACAGATTTGAAAATTGAATGACAGCTAGTAGGTAATTAAAAGTAGAAACATAGACAGAAATATAAGAACATGATATAAAAATAAAACAATGAAATTTCCTAATTCAGTTTCATTTGTTTAAATTGAATAATTCATAAAACCAATGTACTTACAATATTGTTGTAAACAAAACCCTTGCATATACTCAGCCTACATGTTTCCAGTTATTGCGGGTTAGACAATGTCACAGAGTAAGCAACTTCATAGTCATAACTTTGTGCTATCTTTTACCAATATCAGACATGAGATTTTAATTCTGATATTAATCATATTAATCATGAATTTCACCCATTTTACCAAATCACAAAAGCACAGCACCCTATTTTTTTTAGAACTGTACTATAATTCTGTCCATTAGAACTACTATCTTTGTAAATTAATCTGTCCTATAAATAGAATATCACATCAAATCTTAGAGTTGCAGTATTTCAAAATAGTCATCTATATCTTAGTGATATCATTATTAGACTACCTGAATTGCATTCCTCACACAGTATTCCCTGAAGAGAGTCCAGAAGCTTCATCTGGTGTAAAAATGCAGCAAAGAGGCTTCTACACGTTGCATAATCCGGGGATCATATTCTCTTTGTGCTGAAAGACCTACACTGTTTTAAACTTTTAAATCTCAAGACAGCTTCAAAGCCGATTACCCAAGACGGCCTATCTCAACTTTAACCTCCCCAGCCTTCAAGATCGACAAGAAAGGCCCACTTAAGCCTTTTCAAAGGCCTATTTGTTGCCAGCATAAGTGAAGGATTCCAAGCCATGGAACAGATTCCCTTGAAAATTGCCCTTAGCTCTCTGCTTGTTCCCATTGTCAGGGAAATAATTAAGACTTTCCTGTTCTGCCAGGTCTTTTAATTATATGCTTATTAAAATCGTAACAAGACTAACCAATCCACTGGAGAGACAGTTTGGTGTAGTGGTGAAGGTGCTGACCTAGACACCAGGAGCTGGTAAGACTTCTTTTAGGCAGCTGGATGACTTTGGGCTGATTCCTCTCTCTCTCATCCCAACCCACCTCACAGGGTTGTGTTGTCATGGTGTAAAAAGGAGGCAGGAGGATTAGCCTTGAGTTATATAAAAATGTAGTATAATCATCATCCCACCCAGCCATCAAATCATTTTCTCGAGCCTGGTCTTTTGCTTGCTGATTAGTGAGCAGAGAGGGAAAGCTAAGAGGAAAGTTGTGGGGCCCTCACTGGCAGGAGAACAGCCTTGACGAGGACATTTTCCCCAAGGATTGTGAGTACAGTAAGCTACGCAGTCATGTATCCATCCTTTTAAAATGGCAGCAATAGTTGTCACTCAACCTATCCCAAAGTTGTAATGAAAAGCCTTTAACATGGGTGGCATTCGGCTTTAACAAATAATCTGTGTCTTAAAATTTGTGGTCAGCATGCTTAATGATACTGGAATTTCAGAACAGATTAATTGAAGGCTAGCTTTATTGTACGACCTTGTAAAACATCCAGCTTTGTGGCAGAAGAAAGATCTGTCCTCTAATGTTTGGGTTGTGTCATTGAAATGAATAGATCGCTGAACCCCACAAGTGATTATGTGCAGGGCAGGGTGCAAGTTGCCAGGAGTATTTTAGGATGGGGCGCTGAAGGAATATCGGAATCTCACTGTTCTTAACACTGTACAAGCCAGGCTTTCTGCAGGAAGTTGAGCTCACATCTTTGCAAGTGTTTGGTCTCCCATGGCAACCTATATGTCCAGGAATAAAATAGTATGTTTTACTTATCCCCAATCCAGCCTTTCTGAAAAGCTATTAGGATCTAACAAGAAGAGATGATGTTCTTTCCTGCCTCCCCTTTGTGCTCCCTGTGAACTGTTAGATTCACAGCTCTACCTAGGCAGCTCTGTCAAACCAGGTTGTCTGCTACTTTTCTTCTTAGTGTTTATCCCACTTGGTTGCAGCATCTGCTTGTTTTTGCATTGTGCTTACCTTGTTCTCACAGCAAAGCTATCAATGCGTGATGCAATGAGGGTTTTTGTTTTCCAGCTGGCTTGTTGCAGATGGAGTGCACAGTGAGCTTCCATGCCAAAGGGAGGAATAGAACTCAGGTTTTCCTGCTCTTAGTTCAGCATCTAAACCAATACACCATGCTGACTTCTTCAGACCAGAATGTCTACAGTAATTCAAAATGTTATTAAAATGTTATCTCAGTGGGAGTCTTCTATGCATTCAGAGTTGGTTTGAGAATCATATCCAAGCTTTGATGAGGTGGAATGGAATCTAGTGATGCTCCTCTTTTAATGTTGAAAACATTGTCAACTAGAGGAAAAATGTTCTTGTGAAAAGCTTAATGTGGGATTTTAACAGATGGATTTCTTAAATAACAGCATTAGCATTTATCTATCTGTACAGCATAGAAGTGGTGATTGGCTTCTCAAAAGATTCCAATAAGAATTAAAGAAAGTTTAAAGAAAATTACAGCATCATTTAATTACATTAGACTGTATGTAAGCATTTTGGTGGATAAAGATTGCAAAGTTTCTTTTATGAATCTTTTAATATTATGTAAATACTACAATGTATTCAACATTGCATGAATTATTAGCATTTATATAATGAATATTGTGTATGTCATTGCAGACATTATAGTACCATTAGAAATTAGGCAGAAATACTAAAAAATAAACCAGCTGCAAAATCAAAATATTCTTTGATATTAAGCTCTATAGTAGAAAATACACTATCTTCTTCATAATTGTTGTTCAGTTGGAAAATAAAGTCATTCATTCATTCATTCATTCATTCATTACCATTGAATTTGTAAAGTCATTCATTCATTCATTCATTCATTCATTCATTCATTCATTCATTCATTCATTCATTCATTCATTCCACAGCTTTTGTAACCCACTCCAAGCCACAGACACTGGGTAGCATATAATAGAATAAAAATGTTAAATTAAAAAACAAAATAAGACAATACAACTAATTTTTTTAAAAAGGTTTAATGGCCACTATTAAACATTTGTTTTGATTAAAAACATGGTAGGGCACTGCTCTTTTGATGACTTCACAAATTGCCAAGAGGGTACAGGCTTCATAAATCTCTGGGTGCAAGGAATTTGGTATACAGAGACCCAAACAACTTAATTCCATATCTCTGGGGCAGTGTTCCAACCATTGGATGGATTTTCTGTTCTAGTATAGCCACATTAGTATATATTTCTGATGCATTTGCTCAAAATATTTACTGCCTGTGGACTATAACTATATGATTTGACTGTCAGAATTTTAAATATGTGTTCATATAGCAAATTATATGTTTTTCTTTCTCCTTTCTAGGAATAAAATGATGAAGGAATTTCATTCTGAGAGCTCTCAGATGTACAAATAGCGGTTTCAAAACTCCAATAAGCACCAGAAAATACTTTAAAATATATTCCATCATGGATTACAAGGCTGGAGGTAAAAGGAAGCAGCAGCATAGTTTGAATTTACTGGATCAAATAAAATGTATGAAAGATTTAACTGAAATGATTGATGTGGTGTTAGTGGCTGAAGAAAAAAAATTCCCTTGCCACAAATTGATCCTGGCTGCTTTTAGCCCCTATTTCAAAGCAATGTTTACTTGTGGGTTGATGGAATGCGCACAGAGAGAAGTTGTGCTACATGACATAGCAGCTGAAAGTGTATCTGTCCTCCTGCACTATATGTACACCTCTGAATTGCATCTCACCAATTGTAATGTACAAAATGTGGCCATTGCTGCCTTTTTTATGCAGATGGAAGATGTGTTTAGTCAATGTCAAACCTACATGATGGATCACATTGAAGCTTCCAACTCTATAGGGATCTATTATTTTGCAAAGCACATTGGGGCAGAAGAACTATCTGAACGGGCCAGGAAATATTTGTATCAGCACTTTACTGAGGTGAGCCAGCAAGAAGAAATATTAGAGGTAGAAGCTCAGCAACTGCTAAGCCTGATCAGATCCGATGATCTGAATGTATCCAGAGAAGAGAGCATCTTGGACTTAGTCCTCAGATGGGTTAACCACAGTCAGAAGTTGCGTGCAGATCATCTCATTGAGCTCCTGAAGCAAGTAAGGCTGGTACTTGTAAGTCCTTCATTCCTAGTGGAAGCTCGGAAAAGGAACACGGTGCTTCTGAGTAATTCCCAGTGTATTGACATGATTGAGGGAGCCTTAGAAACAATTAAAAAATCCAATCAACCTTCCCTCAGCCTTCGGTATGGCATGGAGACCACTACACTTCTCCTTTGCATTGGCAATAACTCAGGGGGGATCCGATCAAGGAAAGGTAATTATGCTGAGGCCAGCTTCTGTTACGCACCTCTAACGCAAAAGACGTACTTCATTTCCTCTCCAAAATATGCAGAAGGCCTTGGCAGTATATACACCGGTGTGGTTACTGAGAACAACAGTATTGTTGTTGCAGGGGAGGCGAGTGCTACCAAGATGTCTAGACAAAAGACCAGGAAGATTGAAATTTATAGGTTTGTATCCGGGGGCACTAAGACACAAAATATTCCTATATCATTTCCGCTCCCCAGCACCTAAAATTACAAAGGGTCACATAGAAGGAAAGGTTTAAGTGGTACTCCCCAAGAATTATTCAGTGCTGTGTGATTTAAAACTTTACCTCTCAGCCTATGATAGAACTACTAACATCAACGTTAACCAATGAAGAATCTTCCTTTGGGTCTCTTTCTAGATCAGTTATAATAATGGAAGACAATCTTAACTAAATGCAAAAAGGTTTTGGACAATTCTAAATCATCATCCAACTTTATAAATTATGTTTGCAAAGTTAAAAGGCATTGTGAAGGGATGAAGTTCTTGTGGAATATTTTTAAAGGTTGGATGGAATCCTGCACTATTGTTTTATAAACATTCCATTGGCTTGTAAATTGACTGAAAACAGCATATATTATATCTACATATTTAAAACAGGTCTCTCAAGCAGAGTTATTTCAGGTTGTAAATGAAGCAATTAGGTGGTTTGCTCATTCATTAATGACACAATGGCAAGGTCTATAGTGCCCTCTAGGTGCCAGATATAATGCTATAAGCAACTTCTTTCCTTCTGGAGTTATTTTGCCCTTATTCAATCATGGGAACAATAAAAATGTATAGTGCTTTCATTCTGTGCTGCCTCTGTTAATATTGAAGGAAAATGAAAAGTATAGTCCTTGCCATAGACCCCACTAAACTTTAGGAAAATTGCTTTAAATACATTTGGTTAGGATTAAGCTTCTAAGAATATACATATGCATTACTAAGTCAGATTTTGCCTTTTTATGGGAAAAAAATAGCAAGCAAAGGGAATAGTTACCTCGAACCACAAGATGGGCAGCAAATAAATTAAATAATAATAATATTAAATAATAGTAACAGACAGATTTTCTAGCAAGAAATTTCCTTTCCTGACTTCATTCAATTTCTTAATGGTGGTTATGCCCCTAGTTATGCCCCAAGGTTGAATGATTTTTTACAGAATATTTTTAGCATAATTCAGCTCTTACTGTGGTGACATAAGATCTTGCTGGGTTAACCTGACTGTTGCTGCTCTGGTTAATTAACATATTTATTCACATGGAGAGAGGATAGGAAGCAAACAGAATATTTTGAGGATGGTGAGTGGATACTGATTAGCCAGTAGTGAAAGACATTTTCTGCTGTACTCCTAATATTCAGGTACTTCTCTGATAATAATGATTGATCAAGGCTAAAATAATTGGGGAAAGCGGGCAGTTATGTCTCCAAACTGAGCAGGAGGATGGAGGGGGAAACAGGATAATATTCAGAAAAATTACTTCTATAAAATCATAGCACTTGAAAAGATGTGCCAATTTATGCCATTGGACTTCAGTGAAAATTAAAATTCTTTTTTAACCACATGTTGATCCCACTTAAGAATAATAGCTGTACTTGAGGAGAGAAAGTTAGGTACAAATACATAGGTAAACTGTGATGAAGGAAATTCTAATATGAGGATTCATTACAGGTATGAGGGTCATGGAAATCGATTTTGGGAAAGCCTGTGCACAGCGCAGTTTCGTGAATTGTATGCTTTAGGCACTATCCATCATGATTTATACATCATAGGAGGTCAAATGAAACTGAAAAACCAATATCAAATTACCAATATTGTGGAGAAGTACTCCATGGAGCAGGAGAACTGGAGAACTTTGGCCCCGCTCCCAGTGCCGTTGGCTTGCCATGCAGTCGTTGCTGTGAAAAACAGGCTGTATGCCATCGGAGGATGGACCCCACAGGTAAGAAACGTTGCTAAGCGTTTCAGGACATGGAGTGCTCTCTGAAGCCATTGTCTGAGCTTGTTAAAGCAGCCTTCACAGTTGGAATGTAACTGCATTGCCATTCAGAAAAATTACAAAAGCTACTGCTGATGGATATGCTTGCTTTCAGGCACTAGGGTAATACCTCTTTTCTCTTGCCTTTAAAAAAAAAATCCTTTTGGCTTTTGGGTCTTAGTGCATATGCTGGATCAGTCTGTGCATTCAGTTAATGCAGTTACTGTCTGCTGTAATTGGTAAAGACTTTTCAGCCTCTCTCCAGACGATGTTTGCCACTGGCTGCCTCTGAGGCTGAAGAATTCTGACTTGCTCAAGATCAAACAGTTATTATTTAGGAGGAAAATGAGATTTTAACTGGAGTTTCCAGTTCTTTCTCTTGACTAATGCAACACATCAATTCCAATTTTAGAAGAGAAAAATTACTTTGGTTTGAATGTCACTGAGGGAGGGAGGGAAACTTGGTCTGTGTACCACACATTATACCAGACCAATATTTTTGTCAGCACTTGATGTGACCTTATTGATGGACAAGGAAAGATAATCTGCCTTTAACGGCAGACTTTGAGACTCATTATAGAGAAAGCAGGAGAGCCAGTCTGGTATAATGGTTAAGGCATTGGGCTAGAAATCAGGAGGCCATGAGTTCTAGTCAGTGGTGGGTTTCAATTTTTTTACTACTGGTTCTGTGGGCGTGGCTTGGTGGGCGTGGCGTGGATTGGTGGGCATAGCAGGGCTTGGTGGGCGTGGTGTGGCTTGGTGGGCGTGGCTTGGTGGGCATGGCAGGGGAAGGATACTGTAAAATCTCCATTCCCACCCCACTCCAGGGGAAGGTTACTGCAAAATCCCCATTTCCTCCCGATCAGCTGGGACTCGGGAGGCAGAGAATAGATGGCGGCGGGGCCAGTCAGAGGAGTAATTCTCCGAACTACTCAAAATTTCCACTACCGGTTCTCCGAACTACTCAAAATTTCTGCTACCGGTTCTCCAGAACTGGTCAGAACCTGCTGAAACCTACCTCTGGTTCTAATCCCATCTTTGGCCAGTCACTTTCTCTCAGCCCTAGGAAAGAGGTAATGGCAAACCTTCTGAAAAATCTTGCCAAGAAGAGAGCAGGGATTTGTCCACACAGTCTCCATGATTTGAACACAATTGAATGGAAGGGGAAAAAAACCACAATAAGCAAATTAAAAATTATTCTGGCTTCTTCTAGAGAGATGGTTTCTAGTGCTGCTCACTAATTACTCTTCTGTGGTAAATTAGAAGTCGATTTACAATACATTTTACACACTATTGAGAATACTGCTATTTTTATATGAGGCTTGCCAGACTGCCAAGCTAACTATTTTTTCTTTGTCATTTATATTGAAATAAATTCTGAATACTTCTGAGTCATTTGTATCTTTTCAAATATATGCTGATATTCCTAACAACATAATCATGAGCATGTCTATATTTTTTATGTTAAAATTGTCAGAAAACATCAAACACTGTTTCACTGCAGTTATGCAGTGTGAAGTAATAAAAATCTGTTCATCTTTTTGCCACAACAATTGAGTAACTTACTAGCCACGTCCTCTCCACTCATAATACATGTATTTTATTAGTCCACATTTAGCCAGTAATTTCAAAGGGGGGAAAAGCCTTCTAATACTGTTCTGTGAAAAGTGAGGGTGAGGGAAGATTGATGTTTAAAAATGTAAATGAATGCCCTTGGGTCACAGAAACTCTATAACCAGGATGAGAACTATAGTCTTCAGTGACTGCAATCATGATTATGGCAACTCAGGCAAAGAAAACCTCATAATCTTTATGTGAAAGCCCACACATTTATGTGAATGTCCACACACTTGGTATTATGTTGCATCCTAGCGTTTTCCCACAATAGCACTTAGACTTATATACCGCTTTACAGTGCTTTACAGCACTCTCTAAGCGGTTCACAGAGTCAGCATATTGCCCCCAACAATCTGGGTCCTCATTTTACCCACCTTGGAAGGATGGAAGGCTGAGTCAACCTTGAGCCGGTGAGATTTGAACCGCTGAACTGCTGAACAGTCAGCTGAAGTAGCCTGCAGTACTGCACTCTAACCACTGCGCCACCTCGGCTCTTCTCACAAGTGCAGGGTCCACTTTTTTTCATTGGTTGTGGTAGGAGAGGACTAACTGGCTTGTCACTCAAACTGATGTTGAGGGCCAAGACTCACCCAAAGTCACCCAAACTGGCTTTCATGTCTAAGGTGAGACTAGAACTCCCAGTCTCCTGGTTTCTAGTCTGGTGCTTTAACCACTAGACCAGTGATGGCAAACCTTTTCGGCACCGAGTGCCCAAACCGGAACACATGTGCATGTGCGCGCGCCGGAGCGCCAGAAACCCGAAGACCAGCTGGCCGGTGCACATGCGTGTGCCGGCCAGCTGGTCTTCAGGTTTCTGGCACGCGCATGCGCGTCGGCCAGCTGGTCTTCGTGCACGCTGGAGCACTGGAAACCCAAAGACCAGCTGGCTGGCGCGCGCATGCCTGTTTTTTTGCCATTTTCAGGCCGTTTTCCAGCACTCTGGCGCCTGCAAAGACCAGCTGGCTGGCGTGCATGCATGGCGGAAACCAGAAGAACAGCTGGCGACGGCACGCGTGCCCACAGAGAGGGCTCTGCGTGCCACCTCTGGCGCATGTGCCATTACGGCACTAGACCAAACTAGCTCTAATGTATCAGAGCCTTACTGAAGTCTTTCTGAGTGGTAGCAGTGAGGGAGTTAAGGAAGATCAATTAGCTGGAACACCTGCTGTTCACTTTAAAATGTTGTCTTTCAAAAAGGATGAAGGTATAGCAATAACAGCATCTACAGCATTTTTTTCTGAAAAATACCCAGACTTTTCTACAGTTTATATTTTCCACAGGGAAAATCTAAAATGTAATTAGTGGATGATGAAGTGGTATTAGCTGCCCTCTGAAAAGTGAGTGCAGCTTGCACTACCTCACCAAACATTGGACAGAAGTATTATTTCTATATTGTACTTTTACAGCTGGAAGTGAGTTCTGTTTGTATTTTCTACCTTAGATATGAAAATGTGATGTATAATTTCTGAATATGGCACTACTATGCAGATGGAAGATCAGCAGGAAGCATTTTATTTGAATTTGTGAAAAACTAATATGTGATAGGATTGCAGGATAGGGTTGCAATTTGAGATTGGGTATTCTGCTCTGAGGCATACTGATATTTCTATCTGAAGAGCTCAAAAAGTACAAAAGAATCAATTCAAATAATTATATTTTCTTATGGCATTATGGCATTAGCCTCTGATGTAAGAAAAGAAAAATCATGTAGAAATGTTAGGTCAATATAAAACTAGCTTAATTCAGGAAAATAAAGCCTGGAGACTGTTGGGTTCTTTAGGTTACATTTACAGTAGCTATTTGTAAACCTAACTTGGACTAATTCCATTTAATAAGATTTATTTCTGATTAGACAGGATTGGATTGCAGATGAGGCAATAAATTACAGTAGTGACAGCCAAACAACTTTCAGAGAGCAAAAAGGGTTGCTGACATATCAATACAAAAACTGCTACATTGAGAAAAAATATTGAGGTCTGCAAATATTTCTTTTTTGAGAAAGGTTAATGTAGTCTTTCTAGAAACTTTTAGAGCTTAAAATGGATTATGAAGTTTATGTTAGCTACTGTATTAAATCAATAGTATATTGTGAAAACTTGAGACAAGAGCTAGCCCTCCCTTTAGGCAAAATAAGTCAGTTGTTTCAGATATTAGATGCTGAAGAAGGGACAAAATATTAGAGTGTGTCACGCCTAGTCTGTGCTGCACTTCCCAATGTAGATTTAGTCATTTTGTTATCTACCTCATAAGGCAAATGTATTAGACTAACTTTTGCTAGACCAAGTTCATATTCCTTTTTCTATGCTGAGGAAATTGTAGCCAAAAACGGCAAGACTATTTGGAGCCACGTATCTGACCAAGGTTATGGAGGGAGGACAGAAACCAGAAACTGAAAAACAAAAAAAGCAAGGTTGTTACATGGCAACGGTCCCAGGCTAAATTGCAAGATTAGATTGGGGGGGGGGAGTTGGAAGCATCACATGAGGAATTTGGGAATGGGAAAAAGTGCCAAAGTGAAGAGCTTTGCAGAAGGATTTGATGGGCCTCTGCATAAAACAGGATGCAATTTGGTTGAATGATCAATCTCATAGAGATCTTATGTTTTTATGTAGGAATGCAGGGTGGGTCTTCTTAACACCGATCTTGCATGAATTAGGAGGTTAATTGTGACTTCTCTCACAAAATAATTGGCGACAACCCATTTAAAATGAACCTTTCAGGCTAGTGGATAAAGGTTTTGCCCCACAGAGTCTATTAGGCAAATAATAAAGGAAATGAAAAGCATGAAGGCAGTATGTACTATAGCAAATATAAATTTCTCTATAATTTGCTGTAACAGGCCTGCAGATACCTGGAGATATAGTTAATATACACAAATATTGTTCCAGTTCCTATTCTTTATTTTTTATTGTTTTATATATTAATTTAAACACAAATAATTTTGGAAAACACAGGAAAGGTGTTTGGGTATTATATTAGTCTTGCCATTGAAATGTCTAACTATACAAAGTGCCTAAAATTTAAAAGAATGCTGCATCAAGTTTAGAAATAAGATCTAAAAGATACAATAGAAAATGAAAAGAAAATGAGGGGGTGGAGAAGAAATTGAACAAATCAGTATATCAGTCTTAAGGATTACATCATCTCAGCAATATTTTCTGAGCTGGAGATGAGATCCATCCTGCTTTTCAGTATATCATCTTTATAATTTAGATTACAATATGCAGTATATTATTTGTTTGTTTCTCTACATGAAAAACTACATATAAAGTTCACCTGAGCAAATCCTACAAGGATTTTTGTAGGTGCTTAATTCTTATATGATATGATGGCTTATATAAAAGTACCCGTTCCTTAACCTCATAATTCCACAAATTATATCTCAATCTTTTATGGAAAAGTTCCTTTGGAGGGGAGATTTTGTCAGAAGAATGATAGAATCAGGCTTACTTACTTATGTATAGGCTGAGCAAGTAGAAACAAACCCACAAGCAGTGTCACTTTCCCAACAATAGCACTCCAGATCCCAAACTTCTTCTTCAGGCACTTTGTGCAGAATTTTAATTTCTACCTTCTACTATTCAGCCTATAGGGAAGAACCTCTATATATTCTGTAATCTTCTGTATATTCGTAATGTAGTAATATTTATAAGCATTGACTACCTACCTACCTACCTACCTACCTACCTACTTAAGAGCCCTGGTGGCACAGTGGTTAGAATGCAGTATTGCAGGCTAATTCTGCTGGCTGCCAGGAGTTTGATCCTGACCAGCTCAAGGTTGACTCAGCCTTCCATCCTTCCAAGGTTGATAAAATAAGGACCCAGATTGTTGGGGGAAGTATACTGACTCTGTAAACCTCTTAGAGAGAGGTGTAAAGCACTATGAAGCAGTATCTACGGTAAGTCTAAGTGCTATTGCTACTTACCAGAGTCACTTAGGTGAGAGATGCAGTACAGAAATCTGATAAACAAACAAACAAACAAACAAACAAATATTGAATGTTGAATGTAAAATCATGTTCCAGATTATTTGTTTATCTGATGCCTTCCATTTAAGAGCTCAAAGTGGCATTCATAACAACCTTTCCTCCCATTTCCTGTGCATTAACAGCCCTGTGAGGTAGGTTGGGCTGAAAGAGACTAATTAGTCTCAGCTTGCCTTGTGTGGACTTCCATGACTGGGGGTGGACTTGAATCTGGGCCTCCCCAGTGTAGTCAAATACCTTTACCATACTGGCTATCGTGATCACGCACTCATTACTGTAATGCAGCAAAAAAGTAGCTCACAATGTGCGAATCCAGTTAAATTCAGCATCACAGAATATTTTTTTTTTAAAAAATCCCTTGTGGTGATTTTTCCAGAATTAAAAGAAAAGAATGAGGAACTGGTAGCCTACCAGCTATTATTGAACTACAGTCCCCATCAACTCCTACCATTGGCAATGGTAGGAGTGGAATTGAGTGGCTACAGAGAATGCACCCTGTTTTACCCTCTTTTGCTTAGCTGACCGTTGTTGTTGTTATTGTTAGTTGCGAAGTCATGTCCAACCCATCACGACCCCATGGACAACGTTCCTCCAGGCCTTCCTGTCCTTTACCATCCTCTGGAGTCCATAGCTGACTGCAAAGAATGACCACACTGTATAGTAATCATTGCAATAACTCTGTAGGGGAAGCATTTGCTAGAGACTTAAAATGGAGACTTTCTAGTAGGCTTTGCTCATCTGTTTTAGTTTTCTGGAGATTCATGATTTAGCAGCAACATGTGGCTCCATGAACACAACTCCACTTGCCCATCCAATCTTGTTAACATTTTTACTGAAGAAACCAGACATGTTAATTTTCTATATGTATGTAGTTTATGAATTATATTTCCACTGGCATCATCCTGGCATTTGACCAAAGAATCTATTTGTTTCAAAGAAGGCGGCAGAGCCAGAGGTTTGAAGGCTGCCAAGAATGAAAAGGGGGGTGGGGAACCCACAGATGGTTGCAAAGGGATCAAAGTCTCATTGTCTCTGTACTTCCTCTGCTGATTAAAGGTAATTGTTCTCATGAAGCTGCAGATATATGCATACATAATTGCTGGTCACAGCCTAGTTAACTAATCTGTGAGAGTACCTTTAAATTCACCAGCCCTTGGAAGGACATGTTCCTGTTCTTGAAAGTATTCCTTTTTCTTAGCTTTTGTTAGTCTTGCCACAGTACAACCTGTTTGGTTTGCAGGGTGTCCCTAATGGGGAACAAACCTGGCCAGCTGATCATCTATGTTACCGGTGGTCCTAGACTTACAATTATTTGTTTAGCGACATCTAGGTCATGGTTGTCCCAAAGGTGCTTTTTTCAAGAAGCAACTGGACTTTCTGGTTTTTCTTTGAAGACATTTCGCTTATCATCCAAGAAGCTTCTTCAGCTCTAACTGGATGGTGGGGAATGGAAGGATTTATACTCCTTGCAGACAGCTGCACATTTGCATTATTTTAGTGAGTCGTTAAGGTCACCTGGAGATTTATCTGTGTCATCAGGGTCACCTGAGTGGTGGAAATTGTGGAGCCTTCTTGGAACTGTTGAAAGGACTGTGTTGTAGTTTAGCAACTGTTTGAAGTTACAACAGCACTAAAATAGTGATTTGCAGTCCTTGTACTTAAGACCATCGCAGCATTCCCATACTCACATGATCAGAATTAGGGCACATGGCAAACTGGCTGTATCTATGATGATTGCGGTGTCCTGAGATCATGTGATTGCCATTTGTGACCTTCTAGCTTCTGACGAGCAACATCAATGGGGGAAGCTGGATTCATTTAGCAGCCACATGATTTACGACTGCAGTGATTTACTTAACAACCATTGCAAAAAAAAGTTCGTAAAATTGCAACTCGCTTAACAACTGCCTTGCTTAGCTATGGAAATTCTGGCCCCTATTGTGGTCGTAAGTTGACGTTTGCCTCTATTCCCACTGACATATTGTGATGTGCAGTTAGGAGGTAGCAAGTGTATCTAGGATCAGTATGTCCAACATGAAAAAGTTTGGGAGATGTATGACTGTGTGAACTTTCTGTAGCAGAAGATATGGAATCTCATTTCTAGTGTTTGCAGAACATGAGGACTTGGGGCTGCTTGAAAAGATCTGCTGCTGGATTTCAAGTAGAGATGTGAGAGTCTTAGCAAAGTCTCCTACAGTATAAATTCCCTATGGGTGACAGAATTCAGCATTATCCTGCTTTTGTTATGGTTCAGTTCAGAGATGGGTTCCTCCCGATTCAGACCGGTTCGCCTGAACCAGTAGCGACCCGCTGGTGACGTCACGGAACCGGTTCTGTCGGTGCCGGTCCGTGGGCGCCGCCTTCTTTTTTGGGGATTTTTTTTTTTTTTTGAAAAAAAAAATTTTGGGGAATTTTTTTGGGTGGAATTTTTTTTCTGCTGCACATGCGCAGAAGCCGAGTTTCTGGCACTGTGCATGCATCACTATCTTGTTTTCAGCTTTTGGGGGTGGGTTATTTTTCACCACTGCGCACGCGGCACAGGAGGAAGCGAACCGGCAGCGAGGTAAGTTAGAACCCACCCCTGGTTCAGTTTAATTAGCTTTCACTTGGTCAAGGAGACAAGAAGATTCCTAAGGTTTTCTTTCAATCCCTAGAATCACTCTGTATCCAACATCTTACATTCTATATACCAGGGGTCTCCAACCCTGGTAACTTTAGGACTTGTGGACTTCAACTCCCAGAATTCCTCAGGCAGCATACGCTGGCTGAGGAATTCTGGGAGTTGAAGTCCACAAGTCGTAAAGTTGCCAGGGTTGGAGACCCATGCTATATACCATCCTATGCCTATTCCTCAAGAATTATAGCTCTTTTGGTTTCTTCAAGACTATTTTATTTATTTTTATTATCAGATTTAGACACCTCCCATCTCACTACCCAAATTACTCTGGGCAATTTGCAAATACAAACCATATAAAAGAAATATAATTAAAAATAAAGTGAAAACAGAAAAATAAAATAAGACAAAAGCTAAAAAGACAAGTTAAAGCATTTTTGAGAGAGAGAGAGAGAGAGAGAGAGAGAGAGAGAGAGAGAGAGAGAGAGAGAGAGAGAGAGAGAGAGAGAGAGAGAGAGAGAGGGTGGAGAGAGAGAGAGAGAGAGAGAGAGAGAGAGAGAGAGAGAAAGGCTGAATAAGAGGGGGCCACACCTCTGGGGCAGGGGTGAAATTCAAACATTTTCCCTACCGGTTCTGTGGGCGTGGCTTGGTGGGTGTGGCAGGGGAAGGATACTGCAAAATCCCCATTCCCACCCCACTCCAGGGGAAGGATACTGCAAAATCTCCATTCCCACCCCATTCCAGGGGAAGGATACTGCAAAATCCCCATTCCCTCCACACTCCTGGGGGAAGGATACTGCAAAATCCCCATTTCCTCCCCACTCCTGGGGGAAGGATATTGCAAAATCTCCATTCCCACCCCACTCTGGGGCCAGCCAGAGGTGGTATTTGCCGGTTCTCCGAACTACTCAAAATTTCCGCTACCGGTTCTCCAGAACCTGTCAGAACCTACTGAATTTCACCCCTGCTTTGGGGGGAAAGATATTCCATAGGGTGGGGGCAACAGCAGAGGAGGCTCTTTTCCTAGATCCTGCCAGTCAAAATTCTTTAACCAACAGGTTCTATAATGTACTCTCCATGCCTGACCGGGTGGGATGGGTTGATATAATAGGGACAAGAGTGTTCCTCAGGTAAACTGGTCCCATTCCATGAATGTCTTTAAAGGTGATAACCAACACCTTTAACTGGACCCAGAAGCAAACTGGCACCCACGTAGGGTGCACCCAGCAGAGGTATTACAGGCGCAACCCTAGAGGTGCTCGAGACTGCTCATATGGTTGCATTATGCACCAGCTGCAACTACTGAGATACACAGGCAGCCCCATGTAAAGCTTTCTTGTATCTTTGATCTTGTCTTTCTTTTATAATAGTTGGTGAGACCAGGCTCAGAGAACCAAAGATTAGACCAAAATTTTCTTGGCCTCCTAATGCCATACCCATTTTACTCTGGCTCTTATCCATCTAGATTTCTTCTAATCCTTTTCTTAAATTACTTTATTGCTTTGTGTAATAAGAAAAAGAATAAAAGAAAAAGAATGTTTTATTACCCATTGATCTTAAACCTATTTCTAAATATTAACTGCAGCTCTTTTGCATTTTGCTTCTCACACAGCTTCCCCATTCTCTGTATGTTGTTAATAATGAGTTTAGTACTGGTAGTGAGGCAGGGAATCTAGAGAATCAAGGACAAATATCTAATCACATTTCAAAATTGGAGTATTTTTTTTAGTTATTTCTTCTTATCTTGATCAAGTTTCTTTATGCATTCTCCAATCATTTGCTCTTGAAGGCAAACATATATATATGTTTTTTTTCTCTGTTAAATCACCTGGTATACCCAAATATGGGAGAAAGCATACTGCTTCCTTTTTGCCTTTCGGCCCCTCCAGGGGCCATCCAGACAGTTAATTACAAACGACAGTCCGTTTCTATATGTTATATTTTTTTACATAAATAAAGGGAGACTAGTATAGATCTATTTCAAGGTATTTAGCTCTG